>NW_004624772.1:10465636-10484027 GCF_000247695.1 Heterocephalus glaber
ATTGGCAAATTAATTAGACATAAAGTAGTCCAGGATAATAGATGTATTTACACACTGAATACAAAATATACAATATTTGGAAAACTTAGTTATCCATTGATTCATTTTGCATTTCCACTGTTCATCTTCTGTTTCAATTTTCTTTGCCTTTTGAAAATCCTTTTTTTCCTTGCTTTCAAATTGACTTTTGGCTCTGGTTTTACCCACTGTATTTCTATTGGTTTTTCCTCACCTGGTGTAACAAAAACATCTTCAGTGGGATCATGTGGAAGAATAGTCTTTGGCTTTTTCTTTCTCAGTTTCTGCACATCTTTTACTTGCTGTTTCTATTTGTATTTTGCAGCTTTGATGGATCTTATGATACGCCAATGCACATTTGGCGACTGATAGTGAGGATTTTCATATAAAGTTGGTCCTCCAAAACTTCCCTGAAAAATCTTTATCAGATTTAAGACAAAACGAGGTCCTATTTCTACAAGTTGAACATTTTCATCTATGACCTGAAAGTTCTGAAACCATATCCTATTATCCAAAATGGTGAAAGTAAATACATGGTCCACAAATGGTTGGCTTTTGGGATGATATCATGGCATACTAAAAATCTGAATTAAGAGTTCTTTTAACAAAGCATAATGTGCCAATTCACCAAAAGCAGGGTCAAAAGACAAAATTGGCCGAGAACCTTTCAATTTCCAGTCGTCTTCAGTTCTGCTTAGGGTATGAATATTTTGATCAAGGAATTTGGGAGAGGACCCGTGAGGTGAATTTGAAAGCCACTTATAAAGATCTTGCTTTTTCTTAGCTTCAAAATAGATGCATTTATTGCAGTTTTTCATTTCACAGACCTCATTAATCACAAATAATTTATCTTTAAGATCCATTTTAGTATCTGCTTTAGAATGAGGCATCAATGATTTCAAGTCTTGCATTAAATGTCTTGTTCTGAAATTTATTCCTCTTCAAGAAAAGATGAAAATCCATTCCTTATTTTTCTACTTGCCTTTGCAAACGGGGCCTCGGATACAGTCCTTCTCTGCTTGCTCCATCTCTTCTGGCACAGCCGATGACTTAGCTGGAGGGTCAGCATCTTTTTGTTTCTTTTTGGCTTCTTCCCTGTAACTTGCAAGTCCCCATACCACTTCCTCTTGGTTGCCGCAATCTTGCCTCACCTAGGCTGGTTATAAACTCACTACATAGCCAAGGCTAGCCTTGAATTCCTGGCAATCCTTCTGCCTCAGCTTCCTGAGTACTGGGATTATAGCCATGTACCACCATGCTCAGCATCTCTACAACTACCCTGTGGTGGTCTTCCACCCAGTCACTGTGGTAGGATGACTCCAGAAACCTTAATGTATAGTTGTTCTGTACCTCAGCCTATACAATTAACCCCTTCCCCAAATGGCTCCTGATTAACATATTCCTATTGGCTTGAACTTCCATTGGTTCATGATCACTGTCCCAATGGGCAGCTTATTCCACTGGTGGTACAAATGGATCTAATCATTTTTATCAGTCTTTTTACTAATAAAATTAATAAAAAGCCATTCTATGGGACAGTCATGCATATACCACTGGTGCTTCAAGCTGCCTGGCAGCGAGACATACAAATTACAGCCCAGTCGTGAATGTGTTAAATATGCTGAAATGTGGCAGGTGCTGCACTGGATTTTTTTCTCCAACTCTCCAACTCTTACTTTCAGAGTAAACTCCACACTGTTCTTGCAGTTCACAATAGATGTAGGCTTTTCTTGGGGCTATTGCTTGCCACTAGCTGCTTCTTTTTCCCTGGAGCTGCTGACCTCTCTGATCTTATGTTGTGCTAAAGGAGTCTCTGGCCCCAGAAGCCAGGGTTCCATTCCTAATTCATTCTTTATTCCATGTTGTGCTCTATTTCTCTAGCTTCTCTGTAGTTTCTACTTTTCCTGTCAGCTCCTCCAATTCCAAGAGGGGGGGCGGGGGGGGAGAGAGAGAGAGAGAAAGGCAGAGAGACAGACAGGGGGGACATTAGATATAAACCATAATGGAGAGAGGGGAGAGAGAGAGAATGGGCATCTGAAATGAACAGACATTTCTCAGACAAACAAGTAAAGCAGAAAATAAATATATGAAAAAGTGTTCAACATCACTGGTCATTTGAGAGATACAGATGAAAACAACACTGAGATTCCCCCTTACCCTAGAAAGTATGGCTGCTATCAAGAAATCAACCAATAACAAATCCTGGTGGGACTGTGGGGAGAAAGGAACCCTTCTCCATTGTTGGTGCGAGTGTAGACTGGTGCAGCCACTGTGGAAATCAGTGTGGAGATTCCTCAAAGAACTAGGGCTGGAGGTCCCATTTGACCCAGCTATTCCCCTGCTGGGTATCTTCCCAAAAGAATTAAAAGAATCATACTGCAGCAATATATACACTCCCATGTTTACAGCAACGCAGTTTAAAAAAATTTATATATATATTTATTAGTACATTTTAGGTATAAAATACATTTACATTTATCAGTGAGTGTTTGTACCAGAACATAATGTATCTTAGTTCTTATTTTTTCTCCCATTACCTGTGCACCCTTCACCCCATCTACTCTTCCCTATTTACACAGAGTTTGATTCCAATTTTTTTTCTCATAGTTTTTCCTTTCCCTTCTTCCATTTCCCCTTCCCCTCCCACCATCCCCAAACCCTTGGACCTTTCCTTATTTCAAATTACCAGTTATTCATTTTAATCGTTTTCATCCTTATTTACACTTTCAGTTTCTCACACTAGAGAAACTATTCGCTATTTACACGTGTGTCCTATTTATTTCACTTAAGAGTATGGCCTCAATATGCATCCATTTAGCTATAAATGTCTCCAGTTTCTCGTTCTTTATGGCTGAGTAGTACTCCTTTTTATAGAAAACCCACATCTTCTTTATCCAGTTTCCAGTTGATGGGCGGCTGGGCTGTTTCCAAGCTTTAGCTATTACAAATTGTAGCAACGCAGTTTGTAATACCTAAAGCTTGGAAACAGCCCAAGCAGTTTGTAATACTTTGTTTCCATTTTTTCCTTTTCTCGTATTTTTTCTTTACCCTTCTTTCTTTCCCCTTCCCCTCCCACTTTTCCCTACTCCTTTGTAAATAGGGAGGGGTGGAGGGGTGAAGGGAGGGCAGGGGAATGGGGAAAAATAAGAACCAAGATACATCATCTAATGGTACAAGATCCCAAAGATGAACGTAACTGTATTGTATACGTAAAATGTACCAATAAAGTTAATGGGGGGGGAGAAAAAAAGAAAGAGAGGAAGCTTTATGGACTAGTTGCTTGGGGACATTTCTTCCAAATAAGCATTTTCATTTATGGGTTTGTTTGATGTTTTAGAGGTACAGCCCAGGGGAAAGTACCAAATTGAAAATTGGGTTGAATGAGGAGTATATATTTATTTTGTAACTTGGGAGAAAGTTGATTGTGAACATCAGCTCATTCTTGGGCAGGTTAACTGTAGGAAAGTTTTCTTGAGGACCTAGAAATTGGTTTCTGGAAAACATCTCGGCGTGATGTAGGGAAGCTCTCATACGTGTCCCCGAGCCCTTGCACCCTGGTTTGGCGACTGCTCTATATTGTGCCCTCAAGATCACTCTTTTTGGTGAACAAATTTTTGGCTATCTGAATACTTCAAACATATTTCCATCTACTTCAAAATTTTGAGACTTCACTTTCCCTGGATAACAGTTTTTAAAACCCTCCCAAGAAGAGGCTGCTCTTTGTCTCCTCTTGCCTCGTATTTCAGGAGATCAAGCATCTGACCTGATTACTAACCTCTCACGTAGGATTTCTACATCTCTGAGACCCTTCAAGGTCCAATATCTGTATTTATTTATTTATTTATTTATTTATTTATTTATTTATTTATTTAGACGGGGTCTTGCTGTGTGGTCCAGGCTGGCCTTGAACTCGCTGTGTAGCCAAGGCTGGCCTTAAGCCTCCTGGCTCAGCTTCCCCAGGGCTGTGATCATGGGCATGTGGCACCAGGCCTGGCTGGAATGTCTGTCTTTCTTTAAATCTCAGCGGAAACATCCTTCAGCAGGGAAGCCTTCTGCAACCCCTCAGTTTTGGTTGGGTTCCTTTATTACATACTGTCATAAATTGTGCTTTTTCAGAAAACTTTTTTCATTTATAATTATATGTTCACCTGGGTGATTATGAGATTGTCTCATAAAACAATAATCTGAAAGTAGAGAAAATATTTGCTTTTACTGCCGATAATCTCTAGAACTTTCAAAGTACCTGAAAAATAGTAGGTACTCAATAAATATTGCCAAATGAATGGGTAGTGTTCTCTGGGTTTTCTGACCACGTCCTTTTACCTTGAATTCACATGCTCTTCAGTTTGATCCTGAAGGTCAGTCAAATTTGAGATAATTGCTCTAACTACTCTGCATGTGACAGAAGGTCCTGAGCTGGGTCAAAAGGTAGAAATTTAACAAAAGAAAAGCCAGTCACCATTTATTAAATGCTGTTTCTCCCTACCGGTAGTAGTTGATAAGAATAGAAATAAATTCTGGCTGTTTTAAGTGGAGAATCATTTATTTAAAGGATATCGGACTGCATACAGAATGACTAGGAAAACTGCAGAATCAAGTTTGTGGTTGGGCAACCAGAAACAACATCCAAAATCATATTGGCACACCTGGTTCAGTAAGGTCATTGTGACCACCATCCTCATCACTAGATCCTCCAGTTTGTTTTTCAGGTAGTATTCAAATATATTTAAGATAGTTGCTCTTGGAACTTGATTTGCAATTGCAGCTACAACTACAGAGAGTGTGTGTGTAGTCTTTGCTGCTGGGCAGGGTTAGAAGGTGAGAGTTGCTCAGCTGAGCTTCAGACATATTCTCTGGCTGTCAGGAAGGATGGAAAAATCACCTTTTTAGTTTCCATGATGCGAGGGAGTTTTACAAACAGCCAAAAGTCTCAGATACCAGATAGCTAGAAAAATGATAAACATTAACTACAAACATTTATTGTGGGATGTGCCCATTTATTTTTGCTATATCCTCATAGTTCTTTGTTTGCATAGTACTTACCACATTCTACCCTGTATTGTATTGCCTGTATCATGAGACGTAAGTACATGTCTTACTTCTTATGTAGAAAGGAATAATGTTGTATTCACCCTTGGATTCTTTTAGTGGCCAGTGAAATGCCTCGGTTATAGTCAGGTAGCATGAGCTTTGGGGTGATAATTAATTTGTTGAGAACTTATTGTTGAGGTATGCTATGGATGCCTACAAATTGATCTGAATTAAATTTGTCATTGGGAATTATCTAAAATATTCTAATCTTAAAATTCTTGAATGTAGAATTCTTATACAATGTATAATAAATAAATTCCTGCTACAATCAATTCCATAATCCTGAAATGCTGAAGATTAAATGATAATTATATTGAATGTTTCTAAATCAATTTCCTCTCTCATATTTTAGCTTTACCAGTCATAAGTACATTGAATTATGTTAATTAACACTAAAATAATTATTTACACCATCTCTTCATTCTAATGGTTTCTTTTTTATCACATTTATCCTTTTCAGGCTAAACAAAATGGATCAATTTTTCACTCTAATTTTTGGTGTTTAACTTTAGCTTGATAAAATACTTAAATATGTATGCCAAGTGAAATATGAGTTTGCTAAAGGTTAATGCCTTAATGCTTTTAATAACTATTAGCACCACCTCTGTGTTTTGTCAAAATGATACACATTCATTCTGGTAGGAGCCAGAAGCACTAACAATGAGTTACTTGATTTATTTAAAAAAAAACCAAGAAAAAGCAAACATCCTCCTTCTGAGATAAAATTTAAAATACCCATTCAAACTCTGGCATTAATGTAAAGAAAATGCCAAATTGTCGTAAACATTATGTTAAAATGTAATTTTTTATCCTTACAATTAGAGCCTGAGAAGATCCAACAGTGCCCCATTACATAAAACAGACTGATAATACCAACAATAAAGAAAAAAAAAACCACTGGACAAATTATAGATACACACACACATATATATATTAAATACATCTTTATATATGTTTATATATATTTATTATATGTAAATATATATTATATATTATATATATTTGTTTTATTTTATTTTATTTTTTTGGTCCTGGGGATTGAACTCGGGTCCTTGCGCTTGTGCAGCAGGCGGGGAAACCACTGAGCTAAATCCCCAGCCCTATATTATATATATTTTTGAGACAAGATCTCACTGTGTAGTTCAGGCTGGCCTTGAATTCATAATGTAGCCCAGGCTGGCCATGAAGTCGCAGCCATCCTCTAGCCTCAGCCTCCTGAGTGCTGGGACTATAAGCGTGGACCACCATGCATGGCTATATATTTATTTTTTTGAGACAGGGTCTTTCTATATAGTTGAGGTTGGCCTTGAACTCACTGTGTAGTTCAAGGTGCCCTTGAACTGGTGATCCTCCTGCCTCAGCCTTTTGAGTGCTGGCATTATAGGAGTGTACCACCATGCCTGGCATAATTTATTATTACATGTTTGTAAAATATGATTACATTCATTGTGGGGAGTTGATATATATACAGAACACATCTTTTTATTTTTTTGCCTACATCAGATTTAAGTCTTTAGCAAGTTAATTATCATAAATATAGATAGATCAACAGCCAGAAATAGACCAAAAACATATAAAACACTTAAAACAATTATACTGAATCAATTATACTTTTAGATACATTGGCCATGCTGTATCATAATATTATAATTCTTTCCTTTTCTTCTACTGCCTCTTTTATTTTTCACTTTATTTATATATTTTGTTTCTCATGTAAGAGAAACCATGTGATATTTAAGCTTTTGTGGCTGATTTACGTCACTTAAAATTATGGTCTCAAAGTGCATCCATTTTCCTATAAATGATTCAAGTTTATCCTTCTTTATGGCAGAGTAGTACTCTATTGTGTATAAATACTGTATTTTTTTATCCATTCATCTGTTGATGGACATATATGCTGCTTAAGACAAATCATATGTAATTTTATCATATTCCAAATATATGCATGATTAAGGAAAAGGAGGCATAATAAAAAAAGATATTTAATTCTGTATTTTAAAGTACATTTATATAAGATATCTGACAGTCTAAAACACAATGGTGAAATTTTCAGGTCATGAGTGAAGAAACCCCAATTTCTCACTAATATTGTTTGGTTATTTAGGTTCTACAAAGGCAATTGATGCAGCCATTTAAACTAGTCCCTTTGTCACTCTTTCCTTCCCTCTCCCTGTCTTTTTCTCTTCCTTTCTTCCTATACATTGCTACTTTGGGAAAAGTAGCAGATTGTAATTTATGACAAAAAAGACTAGGAATTTTGATATTTATGTATAATTTTGAGTTATGATAAAAAGGACTAGGAAGTATTATTTTCCAGATTCTCTAGATAGGACAATTGTAGCTAGACTGTTTTAAAAAGTATTCCTGTCCTTGAAATTGAGATTGTCATGAGATTTAATTTCTTTAATGGTGATTTCACTAGTACATTTATTTCGATTAATTTTTGTGTTCTTTAAAATTTTTTTATCAGTACACGTTTGCAGTGCATGATGATTACGTTCATTATGGGGAATTGTACATGTACATAATACATCTCAATTATTTCTTCTCTTTTCCTTCCACCTCCACTAATATGATTTTTATTAGAAGTATAATGTTCTATGAAAGATGACTAGAAACAGTTAATAAAATATTATTTAACACTAATTAGAAATCAAATTTTGGGGCCATTTCTATATAAACCAGTGATAATCAATAGATGTAGAAAAAGTATTAAAGTTATAAATAGGTAGGAGTATCCCTGCCATTTTCAACAGATTTCTTTATTCTGAAAAGTCTGTAGTGCGAGCCAGTATAAAAATGAAAACGAAGCTGGGTGTGGTGGCAGATGCCTGTAATCCCAGCTCTTGAGAGGCTGAGGCAGGAGGATTGCTGCAAGTTCAAGGTAGCCCGTTCTAGATAGTGAGTTCAAGACCAGCCTGAACTACAGAGTGAGGCCCTGTCTCAAAAAACCAAAAAGAAAAAAAAAAAGAAGAGATATATCAACTTTGAGCTCAACAAATACTTATTAATTAAGTATCTCTTATATGTAAATTGCTGTAGTAAGCACCAGAGAATAAAGTTAAAATGGTATGTTTATAAGGTATACATAGTTAATTGGTTAGATAAATGTGAATGAGAACAATTGCAGCCCAGTGAGATAAAGCACTAACAGATGCATAAACAAAATTTCAATTACTAGTGTTCAGTTGTCTTCCTACAAAATGAGAATAAATGACATTCTATATATTCTGAATAGCGTTCAAATATTTTTTCTTATTCTGTAAAATTAATATTCTTAATTTTATAAAGCATGAAACCTTGGAGAGAAAGGATTACAGTAATGAAACATTTTCCTCTAAATGACTTAAGACTTTGGCATTCTCATCAAATCCTAGTAAACAAAGTTATATAACTGGCTATGTAAATCTGATTTTATTTTTAGGTGCACAAATTGATGATTTTGCTTGTGCCATCTCATAAGGAATATGTCTAAAACTAAGAAATAAATCTTAAACTATCTCTCATATTCTTTTTACTCAGTGAACTAGAAAAAATAATGTCTCTAAGAGTAGCATTATTAAATAGGAATATGATTTTTATTATATGGATGTAAATAAGTAGCTGAAAATTCAGTTTTTCATGTCAGGAGACAAAAAGTACTGTTAAAATAATTACTCTTGCATAAAAGAATTCAGATAGACTCCAGATAGACTCTTCCAAGAGAAATGTTGTGGGTCTCTGGGAATTTTTTATAATAAATGGAAAACAACAACAAAAGAGTACTCCTGTAATTAGTGGAAATAGCTTTTAAGGGGCTGTTGCTTTGCCCAGATCTTATTCTTTGTTTAAATTTTTGTGTGACAAGCATTTTATAAATGATAGAAGAGGTGGTTTGTTTTATTAATGAGTCTGATAATGGTTAATTACTAAAGTGGAGTAAATAGTTCAAACCAGATTAAGAATGAAAAGCCAATTATGTAGAAATGATCCAGCTGTTTTTAATATGATTTCCTTTCACTAACAAAAACCTCAAGTATATTTTAAAACACTTGAGAAAAAAACCCAACTAAATCACTTAATTTTTGGCTATAATTCTTACTGTTTTGTTTAGGAATGAAAGCCAGATCTTTGGTTTTCAAATTCAGTGAAGAAGTTTCAAAACACAAAATATAATTCACTTGATCTAAATATAAATTGAAAATCAGCACTTTAAATCCTGGGCTACAAGTGAGTTCAAGGCCAGCCTGGACTACATAGTAAGACCTTGTCTCATAAAATAAAACAATGACAAAGATATCCTTTTTGATTGCTTAATATGAACTTCATCTGCAAAGCTTGGCTTCATTTAAAAAATTTAAGTGAGAGTCATATCATATAAAATTAACTTTTTAAAGGCAGGTGTGGTGGCACATGCCTATAATCTTTTTTTTTCTTTTGGGTACCGGGGACCTTGCACTTGCAAGGCAGGCGTTGGAACCACTGAGCTAAAAATCCCAGCCCACATGCCTATAATCTCAGCATTCGAGGATGCTGAGGCAGGAGGACCACAGGTTTGAGCTGAGCCTGGGCAACTTAGTGGGACCCTTTCTACAAAAAAGGCAGGCAATGGTGGTGCAGAGTGGGGATGTAGCTCAGGTTTAGGGTTTAATCCCCAGTGCCACAAACAAACAAAAACACAAAACTGTTTCAAAGTGAGTAATTTAATGGCATTTAGCACATTCACAATGTGGTGCAACTACCACCTCTCTCTAGTTCCAAAATATTTTCATCACCCCAAAGGAAAGACCATATCCATTAAGCTGTTATTCCCTAATCTCCTCAACCCTAGCTCCTGGCAACTACTAAAGAGGATTTGCCTATTCCAGATATTTCATATAAATGGAATCATACAATATGTGACCATTGTGCCAAGCTTCTTTCCTTCAACATGTTTCTTTTTTTTTTTTTTGGTACCAGGGATCGAACTTAGGACCCTGCGCTTGCAAGGTAGGCGGAGGAACCACTGAGCTAAATCCCCGGCCCAACATGTTTCTTATATTCCTTCTCATTGCAGCATGTACCAGTAGTACCTCATTTGCTCTCATAGCTGAATTAATACTCCATATATCACAATTTGTTTACTCATTCATCTGTTAATGGACATTTGTGTTGTTTCTGTCTTTTGGCTATACTAAATAGTGATGTTAGGAACATGTATTTGTTTGTGTATCTGTTTTCACTTCTTTTGGTTATGTATATAGAAGTGGAATTGCTTGGTCTCATGATAATTCCATTTTTAACATTTTCAGGAACCATCAAACCATTTTCCACCACAATGTTTTCCACAATTGTAGATTCCTACCAGCTAATTGTGAGGATTATGATTTTTCCACACACTCATTCACATTTCTTATTTGCTATTTTTTCTTTTTTATTATAGATATCTTAGTGGATATGAAATGGTACTTCTTATAGTTTTATTTGCATTTCCCTAATAGCTAGTGATGTTGATTATCCTTCCTTTCTCTTTCTTTCTTTCTTTCTTTCTTTCTTTCTTTCTTTCTTTCTTTCTTCTGTGTTTTCTTTGGAGAAGTCTTTTGCTTATTTTAAAATTGGACTGTTTCTCTTTTTGTTATTGAGTTATAAGACTTTTTTACATGTTCTGGATAATAGGACTTTATCAAATATATTATTTACAAATATTTTCTCCCATTGTTTTGTTTGTTTTTTGGATTTTTTTCCCCAGTACTGGGGATTGAACTCAGGACCTTGCACTTATGAGGTAGGCGCAGCACCACTGAGCTAAATCCCCAGCCCTTGTTTTGTTTTTTGAGACAGGGTCTTGCTGTGTAGTTCAGGCTGGCCTTCAACACACTATGTAGCCCAGGCTGACCTCAAACTTGTAGGAATCTTCTTGTCTCAGCCTCCCAAGTGTTGGGTTTACAGGCGTGCACCGCCATGCCTGGCTTTCTCCCATTTTTAATTTATTTTTATTTATTAAAAAATTTTTTTTTGGTACCGGGAATCGAACTCGGGACCTTGTGTTTGTGAGGCAGGCAGAACCACTGAGCTAAATCCCTGGCCCTTTCTCCCATTTTTAAGATTATCTTTTCATTTTCTTTAATGCAAAAAGTTTTAAAATTTTGATCAAGTTCAATTCATCTACATATTTTTTTGTTTCTCATACTTTTAATGTCATATGTAAGAAATCATTTCCAAATCCAAGATCATAAAGATTTATCTTTTTGTTTTAAGAGTTTTATCATTTTAATGCTTATATATTTAGGTAATTGACACATTCTGAGCTAATGTTTTAAATATGGTGTGAGTTTCTCTTGCATGTGGATATCTAGTTGCCCTTACAGCATTTGTTAAAGATTTCTCCAGTGAATGGTCTTGGAATATTCACTGAAAGTCAGTTAACTATAAACGAAGGGTGAGAGCCTGCCTCTTTTTCCAGTGCTGGGATGGAACCAGAGGCTTAGGGCATCCTAGGGAAGCAATCTACCTTTGAGCTACAACACCAGCCTAGCTTAACTTCTTTTTTCCTTTTGTTTTTTTGAGACAGAGTCTTACTATGGACTTCAAATTGGCCTTGAACTCACTATATAGCTCAGGCTGCCCTGGAGCTCTCAGAGATCCTCCTGAGTGCTGGGATTACAGGCATGTGCCACCACATCTGGCTAGGTTAGCTTTTTTTCTTTTCTTTCTTTCTTTTTTTTTTTGGTACCAGAGATCGAACTCGGGTCCTTGTGCTTGCGCAGCAGGTGGCGAAATCACTGAGCTAAATCCCTGGCCATAGGTTAGCTTTTAAATGACAACAAAACCAAGTAGAAATTTCCATCTTACTATAGAAATTTCTAAAAAAATTTTAATTCCTAACAGTGTGTATAAGACTTTCCAGCTGTTACCTATTTTGGTCTCTTGTTCTCTTGCATTCTTATGATACAGTGGGAAAGAAACATTCTATAGTGGGAATAGCCTAGAGTTTAAATCACATCATGAGTTTTCTAGTCATTGACCTATGGCAAATAATAGTACCTGCTCATTTGAATCATTACAATGTTCATTATTGGTATGTTGCAAAACAAAAACTTAGGCATTCTTTTAGAGCAGTGACAAATTGGATGGGGACAGGGATCTGACAATTTTTTTCCCCATGATACAGTGTATTATAAAAGAATGGGGTTCAGTGTTTTCTTTTCCACCATTCATTACAACCCCCCTAAGCCCTTTCAGTCAGTGCTGTGGACTCATACTAGTTATGAAAGCCTATTATGTGCATCTCATTCCAACTCTCTACAGAAACAGACCTGGGCTTTAAATAAATTTAGATGAGGGATTGGTTTCGACAGTTGTGGAGGCTAGCTAAGCAAGCCCAAAGTCCACAGGTAGTTATTCAGGAAGGGAAGATCACAAGTAGGATGAAACCCACAAGCACAAGCTGTTTGGAGTCTTCTTTTTCATTCCTTTGCCTCCCTGCATCATTAATCTCTCCCTTTTTTGAATACGAAGTTGTTCCCAATACCTTACAAACATGGCCTATTGCTTCATGTTTAAAAATTGAAATAAGCTGGGGATTTAGCTCGGTAGTGCTGCCGCCTGCCTTGCAAGTACAAGGTCCTGAGTTTGATCCCCAGTACCCTCCCCCCAAATTAAAACAAAATAAAAAGCTGCCCGAACCTCACAACTCAATCTAGATACCATTTTGCCTCTCTTCATCATTATAGCAAATCTTGTAGACAAATGGATAGAAAACATTTCCACTTATTGTATTGCACTATTCAACCCCCATTTACTCTTCAGTTGCCTATAATCTAGCTTTACTCTACACCAGCAAACTCTTATTATCAGAGTCTTCATGGAAGGCATTTTTGGTTGCCCAGGCCATGCAGTCCCAATTCATTTTTCCTTTGTCCACTTTTATTGTAGAGGGTGGAAAAATTAAACTGCCACTTTCCCAACAGTTTCCTTGCAGTTCAAGGTAGTCTTGTCACATATTATAGTTCTGACTGATAAGATGCAAAAGAATTCTGGGAGTTGGGTCTTCTTGGAAAATTTTTCTATTTTTCTTAAAGTTTATATTTTATATTCAAATAATTAGGATATTACAGGCAACTATGAAGATTTATAAATAATCACTATTATAAAAGGTCTACATTTTTAATACATGTATACCCTTGTTAGGTTTAGAAAACCTATTCTTAGACCAAGGTAATGACAGTATTTAGAAG
Organism: Heterocephalus glaber; assembly: GCF_000247695.1. The sequence goes on from NW_004624772.1 coordinate 10,478,941, forward strand.
ATATTTTCAGATGATTTTTAAAGAACTTTATTTAGTACATCTTTAATGAATCCAAGGGTAAAGAATGTGATGAAATAACTGAAAAATATACTGTAACTTGTATTTGATTATTCAGTTTTTCTAATACTTTATGGTACAGCTAGACCTAGGCACTCGAAGTTATCATTCCATGAGCCACGTCATGAGCTACAGTCCCAGTGGCTCACCTTCAGGAGCTTACACCCACTCAAGCATGCACTTGTCCTGGGGTCACAGCACTGACTACGGGCTGACCCTTACACACAGGCGTGAGGCCTCAGAAAAGAGCTCTGGAGTTCTCTCATCTTAGCCAAGTCTGGCTTTATGCAGTCTCAACCTGGGTTTTTTTTTATTCGTGATAAAAGAACAGGTGTTGCTGGCACCACACCTTTATTTTCCCCCTTTGCTTTGCACAGCGTTGTGAATCAGAGTGAAGATACTCACCTTGAAATCATAATAGAAAGTGCCAGGGCATCAGAGAGAGGTAGGCCAGCACAATCAGCTGCCAACCCATGTTTTTATCTATTTACATCCAGACTTTTTGTTGTGGGTAGGGGTAGGGTGGAGGGGAATAGAGTTCTATTATTTTTTCTTGCTTCTGAAATCAGCTTTAACAACTGAAATTGTTGCCAATCAGCCTAGGGTTCTTTTGTCTGTTTAGATGGAAATCATGAATTGGCAAAGTGCAGCTCTGCTGGTGGCCCTAATGTCACCAGGTGACACAAGGAAAGCTGAATGCCAACAGTTGACACAACCAGCTCTACTGGTTGCTGAGTCTCTGCTGCTGCTGCTGGCCACCACCTTTCAGTGCCAGCTTGTGCTGGACACCATAGGTCAGTTCTACTAGGAGCTGGTTGCTGCTGCTGGCCTCCACTGGCTGCTGCTTTCTGGAGTTTTTTGGTGTTAACAGCTCTTAGAGTTTGTCTTTCTTCGGAAACCAACCACTCTGTCTGTGCTACCTGAGAAATAAATCATAAGCAGGTTTACAGGAACACCACATTAAGTCTTTATTGTAACAGTGGAACTAGTATACAGGAGAGAGCCCATCTGGACTAAAATCTGAAGAAGTGCCTGGGAAGTACTACCTGTGTAGCAGTTTTCAGGCTTATGTGGGTGAGGATGAGGGTTGAAACCAGAGAATCTTCTGGATGGCTTGTTGTGAATGTCGAGTATGTAAATAAGATCCCTCCCTTCCTGATCTTAGCCACCCCAGGGTGCCCTCAGGGAACAGTATCCAGTGAAGTGGTGGGAGGGGGAGAGGCCTGGTGCTTCCAGGAGCAGCTTGTGGGAGTGGGGAGCCAGGCCATGCTGGCTGACTGCACTCATGTTGCATGGAAAATGACAGTTTGATAGCCAGAGAGGACACTGAAGCAAACTGTCCCAGGAGTTGGGGTACCAGGGGGCGGGCAAAGGGAAGCAAAAGGCATACCAGCCACTGGTCAAGCCATATCCCTCCTCTAGCTGGCACAGAGAAAAATGAGAGAAACAAGTGCTTCTTTTCTTTTCTTTTTTCTTTTTTGTTTCTATTAAGTTTATTGGTACATTTTAGGTATACAATACATTCACCATTGGGATCTTGTACCTTTACATGATGTATCTTGATAAGTACTTCTTTTCTGTCTCATAACCATCAAGTTTCATGTTGCAAAATTTAGTGGAAAATTTTCTTTCATCTTATTTAACTCCACACTGGTATTCTGTTCTATTGAATACCTTTTCATGAAACATATTCCCCTTCATTTCTTTGATAAGTCTCTTTTGGTTTTTTATTTTACCTTCTAAGCTACTCAATCTATTTTGCAAGTTCACTCTCCAAGTAACATTTAAATATTGATGTTCCTCAAGGCCAGGTCCTACTACTTCCTTCTTTCCAGGTGTTCTTATATGTTTTATGGTTTTAAATAGCATCAATACCCAGTATCTTGAACATTTCCTATTACCTCTACAACTAACCTCTTTGCTAAATTCCAGCATCAAATATCAAATTTTCTGATTGACATTCTAGATGTTTCACAACCATTATCTTAACATGTGTAAAATTGATTTGCTTTTTGGTTAAAAACTTTAACTTTCATCTTATTCATCTCAGTAAACTTAATTTTATTTTTTTAAGACAAGATCTTGCTATGTAGTTCAGACTGGATTTGGACTCATTATGTACCCCAGGCTGGTCTCCAACTTGTGGCGATCCTCCTGCCTCAGGCTCCTGAGTGCTGGGATTACATACCTGCAACATTATGCCTGGCAGTAAACTTTAATATAATCCTAGATTAGAAACCTGGAAGTTACCCATTATTCCTTACCCTCCATCATCCCTAATGTGGCAGAAACTATGAAGTGGCTTACCTAACATTTACCACAATAAACATCTCTGTTTATACTTTGGGAAATGTAATAATAATTTCCTAGCCTGCTTTGTAGGCTGACATGCCTGAGTGGCATGTCATATAGTTTTAATCAAGGTCAAAATTTAAAAAAATTAATTCACTCAGAAAGTTAGGAATAGAGGAGAATGATCTCAACTTAATAAAGATAATCTATAAAAGTTCTGCAGTTAACATCACAGTGGCAAAGACTGAATGCCTTCTCTCAAGATTAGGAAAAAAGCCACCATTTTTCAGCATGATACTGAAGTTCTAGTCATTGCAATAAATCAAGAAAAGGAAATGAAAGGTAGATAGATTTTTTTTTTTTGAGATAGGGTACTTACTATGTAGTTCAGGCTGGCTTTGTATTCACTGTGTAGCCCAGGCTGGCCTCAAACTCACAACAATCTTCCTGCCCAAGCCTCCCAAGTGCTGGGACTATAGGCTTGCACCACCACACATGGCAGACAGACTGGAAAGGAAGAAATAAAAATATTTCTATTTGCTCATGACACGATTGTTTATTGTTGCAGACTACCATGACTAAAGTGAGAGCAGGCTGTAATATGGAGTAGGCATTTCCCCCCATAACTGTCTATAATGTACTCAGAGCTGGACCGAAGCCTATGTGACTCACAGGAGCATGTCGGATGGTGGAACAGGCTAGTACAGCTTCCGTGCCAATGGCTGTGGCTGAGGTCTAAGTCTCGATCTGTGAAGCTGCAGGGTTCCTAGTGAGATAACTGCCCCAATCCACATTCCACCCCCAGAGCTGCTCAACCCTTAATTGTTTTCAGTGACTTACTAGTTAACCATAACCCACCTTTGGTCTATTCTGCTCCTTCTGCAAGTATGGCTATTGCTCCTTTCTACAAGCTTTGCCTGTATCAGCTGATATCACTGATGTCACATGAGTCCCTCTACCCTATTCTTACCCATGGCTCTATAATCCGTACCAATGGACCTGGTTGTTTGTGGTCCTCACCATATGCTCGCCCTCATCACCACATGTTCAGCATGGCCTATCCCAGATCCTTGCCATCTGTTTAAGTCTTGTTTCTGTGTCTTTCTTTCTTTCACCTTCTATCATATTGCCTTGCAGGAGATCGAGGCTTGAGGCCAGGACCCGATAGTTTATATTCCCAGGAATAAAAATAAATCCCATCTAAAAACAAATCAATTCAGCGAGTTTGCAAGATTCAAGGCAACACACAAAAAATGCAATCACATTTTTAGATACTTATACTGAACATGAATTAACTGAAATTAAAAGCAATATCATTACAATCACTACAAAGAAAATGAAATCTTTAGGTATATACTTAATATGTACAGAATGTATATTCTGAAAATCATGAAGAAAGATATTAAAAAGCCCTAAACAGAGAGATTATCATGTTAATGGATCTGAAGATTCAACATAGTAAAGATGTCAATTTTCCTTAAACTGATCAATAGGTTTAAAATAATCCTATAGAAATCCTGGTGAGTTATTTTTGGTAGCAATAGACATTCTGAAGATTATTCAAAAACATAAGTTCTAGAGTGACTAAAACAATATTGATAAAGAGGGATAAAGTGGGAAGAATCCCTCTACACAATAGTAAGATTTCCTATGTAGCTACAGTAATGAAAACAGTGTGATATAGCAGTGGAGAGACAAAACATAGATCAATGGAACAGAACAGAAAGCTAAAAGGGTTAGGCAAATAGTATTTGGATTTAACATCAAAAGTAAGATCTATAGGAGAAAAATTTGACAAAATAGAGTTCATCAAAATTAAAGATTTTTGTTTTGCAAAAGACCTTGTGAAGAGGAAGAAAAGAAAAGCTGTTGACCATAAAAATGCAAATCACATATGTAACGAAAGACTAGATTTAGGATATATAAAGAAACTTCAAAAATCAACAGTAAAAATATGAACAATCCAATGAGAAAACAGGAAAAAGAGGGTATACAGGTTGCAAACACATGAAAAGATGTTCAGCCTGATTAATCATGAGAGAAAAGCAAATTAAAACCATGAGATATTATTACATATCCATCAGTAAATAAAGTAAAGTAAATAAATTAAAATTAAAATAAATAAAACAAGTGGGTGAAATTTGTAAATCTTTAGATCATTGCTGACAAGGCAACAATATTTATCTTACATTGCTATATCTATTTAGGATACCTGTATATTGAATGACAGTATAAAAAAGTAAACTTCAAGAGATTTCACCATTTATGCTTATTATGGTATGTCAGTGAACTATGTGGTTACAATTAGGATGCTCAAGTAACAATAACCTATGAAAAATTTAATAATATGTTCTGTTTTCACTTTTTAAAAATGTTGACATATATTTACATGTATTTTTAAGTACTTTGGAATGAGTAACATACTAATCACAGTATGTCATTTTCCTTTTTCTTTCTTTTTTTAAAAAAATTCTTTTATTGGTGCATTTTAGGTATACAGTATGTTTACATTTATCATTGGGTGGTCTGTACATGATGTATCTTGGTTCTTATTTTTTTCCCCATTACCTGTGCGCCCTTCATCCCCTCCACCCTTCCCTATTTACATAGATTTCATTTCCATGTTTCTTTCTTTACCTCCTAATTTTTCCTTTCCCTTCTTCCCTTTCCCCTTCCCCTCCCACCACCCCTACACTTTTGAACCTTTTCCTATTTCAAATTATCAATTATTCGTTTTA
>NW_004624772.1:10496688-10537781 GCF_000247695.1 Heterocephalus glaber
TTTTTTTTTTTGGTACCAGGGATTGAACTTGGGTCCTTGAGCTTGCTTGCACAGCAGGCGGCCAAACCACTGAGCTAAATCCCTGGCCCTGCAATTCTTGAAATTTGTTCCACATATTTAAGGGAATTCCAGAAGGGCACTCTTCATATGCATTTGCTTTGGCCTCTGTTTTGGCTTTTGGTTTATCTGCTGACAAACCTGAGATTTCTCTTTCTTTAATGGTCCTAGCCTCTTTATCTTCCTGTAAGTTATGATCAAAGTTCTGTGGTGTGGCCTCATCTTCAGAATTTGACTCAATATCAGTTTCATTTAAGCCAGGAGACAGCAGTCCGCTCCACATCTTTTCTTCAATCAGGAAGAGGCCACTCGGCATCTATCTTAAGACCTCATGTATCATTCTTTTAGAAGAGGTTGCTATGAAACTAAATTGTTTTCCTTCTGAAACAGTCTACTTTTCAGTTGTATAAATTCATGGGATTCATTTATTAATAATCCAAGTGAAATATTTTACAAGAGTAAAGTATAAAAAATGTGAAATTCTCCAGTATGTAGATTTAATTCTTAGGAATCAATGTTTTTGCTGTTAAAGGTTTAATAGCTAAAAGTTTACTAAAAACAATTTTTGCTTATGGCAGAGAAAATGTAGACTCATTTATAGAATCAAGCATCTTCTCAGCAGGATAACCATTATAATCTGCTAAAAATACAACTTTCAATGAAAATTATATTTATAAAGAAAAAACAGATTCTGTTCATGACAAGTTGATCCTCCTTATAAAAGCTCCTATTTTAGGGAAGGGTGGAGCGGGTGAAGGGAGGGCTAGGAATGGGGAAAAAATAAGAACCAAGATGCATTATATAAAAGTACAATTCCCAATGAGAAATGTAATTGTGTTGTATACCTACAATGTATCAATAAAAGAATTTAATACTAAAAAAAAGCTCCTATTTTAATAAATTATTTTGTTTTAAATAAATATTTACTGGAAAAGATGAAACAATCTTTCTAGACCCATCACAACTTCTTAATGTGATAGAAAGTTTTTGATTACATACCTCTCTGTTACTAATAATTTATTTAAATATTTTAAAACTAATTTTATGAACACTATTTTCAAATGATTTATTTTACTATGCACATATAATTCTTCTACTAAACATGGTCTGGATTAAAATTTAATTAGTGAAAAATATGTAAAAATAGTGCAAATATTATTGCAAGCATATAAAAGATAGATATTTCATATTTTAAAGGCATCTTATTTTTCTTTTTGGTTTTTTTTGAGACAGGGTCTCACTATGTAGTTCAGATTTCCCTTGAACTTTTTGTATAGCCCAGGTTGGCCTCAAACTTGCAGTAATTCTCCTGACTTAACCTCCAAGTGCTGGGACTACAGGTGTGCATCACCACACTTGATTTTAAAGGCATCTTTTAAAATATAGGTTTATTTATGTACATGTCCCATATATAATGGAGTATAACCAGAACTGTGTAAGCATTATTTCAGGTATTTATTTACCAGTAGTGGAAGGACTTGGTTTAAAAACACTGTTATTGATAATAGTGGCATTATTATAAGGTATGTGCATGTTTATCAAGATATTACCATTTTTGTTTAATATATTGCCTCTAGTTTGGTCTATACTTTCAACTAAATTCTCTGTCAGTGAAGTCTATATCTAAGCAGTACTTAATGCTTTTTAATTTTCAATTTTCTTCAGATCTTTAATATTGTATTATGTGAAATTTAATGGTAAATGTGGCAATTTTAAAAGGAGGGTAAATAATAGCTTCAAGTTTTCTAATTCATTTATAATGGTCTAAGATCTAATTAAGATTCAAAGAGAAGGTTGGAAAGAACTGAACAGAAGTATTTCTAAAAAGTATCACAAAAATTAAACCAATAGTATGTACAATTCTATTCATATAGCACCAATTGATTTGTAGTAGAGGAAAAATAGTACCTGTGCTCTGTTTGATGCAATTGATAATGGTCTTTACTTTTCAAGGAAAGCTTCATATTGAAAATACACTTATTTGGAGGAACTTTTCTTGTTTCAGCTGTTACATCCAATATATATTCTATAGTATTGTTGCTATACTAGCAGAGGACTGGGAGATTCAAGAGCTTTTAAAGAAACCTAGGTACTACTAGATAATAAGAAAGACAAATTTTAGATATATTATTAGTTGAATCATCTTCATGGATGCAGAAATCTTAGCCATGAAACTATCACATTTGTACATGGTTTTTCAGTAATCTCAGAAGCTATCTCAGAAGTTTGTCATGTATGTATATCTTTTTGTATGATATACAACCAATTTTCTTCTTTATTTGGTTCTTTTAAAGGTGAAAAATAATCTTTGTCTTCTAATGGAGAGGATAAAGCTATAAAATATAATGCACTCTAGAGGGATTTTTATTTTCTTCAATAACTTCTAATTTCCTTAAATTGTGAGTTCCTGTTTAATTCTATTCAATGATATATCCTTTCTGGAATTCTTTCCTAGAACATAACAAAAATAGTTTTCCTATAGATGATGATTTAGATTTTGATAATTTTTCCTCATGATATTTTACATTTTTAGGGTTATTAGTAAAAGTAAAACACATTTTTTAGTAAGTAATAAAGAGTTGTGACTAGTCAAGCAGAACCAAAATCAATGATTGAATGTTTAACATGTCACAGTGCTATTGATATAGGAGAAATATAACTCCCAACCTACTAGATGTCAGATGTGCCCAGTATGTGTCCCCTGAAAATGAAGAATGAATTGCAAAGAACAAAGAAGGTAAGAGTAGGAAAGGTTTATTGAGAGATGGCTCCTAAGAGACAGGAGGGATCCCGAGTGGGTAGCACTGAGGCTCTTTGTCAGGGATAATTTATATAGTAAAGTCACGATGTGGGTACAATGTGGCTCAAACTATAATCAACCTGTAGGATTACAAGTATAGCTGCTTAGCCAATATTTATCCAATAGGGAAATGAGTCACACAGCAAGGGTACGTGGAAAGAACAAAGGCATTTTTGGGAAAGAATGTGTCCAAATGCTCCGATCACCCACTTGGGTGACTGATGCCTATCTGCACTTCCTGGACCAGGTGGTGCTAATTACAGAATAATTCCAAGTCGCTGTCTATGCATTAGGAAGGCATGTAGGCCTGGCCATTGCATCTTTATCATGAGGCCTGTTCTTCTTTAGATGCGCCTCCAGCCACAATTCTGACCTCCTTGAGAGCCCAGGTTCTTTCTGACTGTATATTAACTTCTATCTAAGTTAGTTGCCTATAATACTATGACAAAAAATTTGGAAGATTAAAAATGCTATAAAAGCTATTGTTTTTCTATTATTTAATTCCTCCATATTTGTGAAAAAGTCTAATAATCTTGGGAATCAATAATCTTGGGAATCAGGAAACCACTAGAATAATAATCTTGGGAATTGTGTTGGGTTTTAATACACTAATTAAATTCAACAATTCTGAAAGATTTTACTACTTCTGTTTTTCAAAAGAGGAAGCTAAGGTTTAGGGAGGTTTAATAAATAACATGAGTGGTGAAAACAGTGTATGAGGCCTGATTTCAAATCTTAGTCCACTTTCAAGAGTTATAATGATTACTACAAAGATTTATTATGCTATTTGTAAAGTGTTGAGCAAAAAGATATTGAAAAAATATTTTAAATTAAATATTGAATAATATGGTATATAGAGATATGAAAAAGCAATATTTCCCAATTAAAGTATAAATATAAATCTAAGTTCTGCTAAATTTTTTATTTTTAAAAGCTCCATTGTAATTTTATAAAATCATACTAATTTAACAATTACCCTCTCAAATTGTCTGCAAAATTTTTTTCCATCAGGTTTTATTCTGAAATGTGCAGCATTGTCTGAAGTGAATGAAGCAGTGCTAATTGGACTAGAGAATGGCATATACTTATGTCACTACAGCTGATGGGCACTGTCTTGCTGAACCTGTGCAGTTCTACGGTTCGTAACAAATACAATAAAATAGTAAAACATTTTTGGGGGGTGTTATGGTTAACTACAGAGATTTTCTTCCAAAAAAAATTAACAAATGAACAAATGACCTTCAGTTATTCCCTATGAGAGAAAATAATACATTTCAAGAATCAGTCATATATTGTAATCCAGAGTCAAAGATAATGAGAGAAAGGCACAATAATCTAAAATTTTATTTAATTTTTTATGGTGACTCTTTAACTTTTTTATTTTTATTTTTTAAAATAGCAAAAACATTAATTGGTACCTTTTTGACATACATAATGATAACACTCATCATAGGGAATTTGCACCTGTACACAATACGGAAATAAGGACTAAAATGTATAATAGATATTGGGAAATGGGAAGAAAATGTTCAAATGGGAAGGGGAACAAGGGAGGGGAGAGGGAGAAAGGAAGGAAGGGACAAGAAAAGAAAAAGTGAAAATAGAAGAGAAAAATGGAAACAAAGCTTTTATACATAGGGAGGGGAGGAGGACTTGGGGGGAGAGGGAGAATGGGAAAAAAGATGGGAGGCATTGTATACAGGTGCAAATATTACTTAACTTTTAAAAAAGAAATTAATATGCAAATTCGAAGTTATTTTTAGTGGTTAGCTAAAGCTAATTTTTATGCAATTTAGTTAATACCATTCACAATAGCTATTCATACTTAAAAATTTTAGTCTTAATATAAGAATCTTGCAAAATGGAAAGAGAGAGAAAACAATGCAAAAAACAATAAAAATTTTCTACCAAAAGACCAAGGAGATACTATAAAGTTAATCTTACATACAGTTTTTTGTTTTTGTTTTTGGTACCGGAGATGGAACTCAGGACCTTGCGCTTGCGAGGCAGATAGCAGAACCACTGAGCTAAATCCCCGGCCCCTCTTCTTCTTCTTTAAAGCCACATTATTTTACTGATCATTTTTCTCTTACCTCAGATTATTTGGTATGCATTCAATACCTAGCATTAATTATAGTGGGTGCTATAAGATTGTAAGTTATGTGAAGTAATAAAAATTATGCTTTTTATCAGTCTTAGTGGTAGAATTTTGGGGAAAATAAGTTTATGTTATTCAGACATCATATGCTTTTATTTACAGATAGTGTTATCTAAACTGTATGAACGAGAATATGTTTAATTAGTTGGGTGTGGTGGTGCACATCTGTAGTCGTAGCACTTGGGAGGCTGAGGCAGGAAGATAGCTGGGAATTCAAGGCCATCCTGGCCTACATAGTAAGACTGCCTCAAAAAACAAACAACCCCCACCACCAAAACATAATATTACAAAGTAGGTAAAAAAAAGTAGGTATCCTCAGATAAATAACAAAATGTAATTAGTAATTTAAATCAGGCTACAAAAGGCAAAGGAGAGTGTTAAGATACAGTAATAGGGCTTTCTGATTAGATAACTAGTAAAGTTGTGTTTCAGTTTTTCTTTTTCTTTTTTTCTTTTGCAAGGGTCAGATAATGATTTCCCTTTCTTCCAGTTTAAACCCCTGCATGCCTCCGGGATGGTAGCATTTATCGTGTATTATACTTTTTTTTACTGTATGTCCAGCGTGCTGGACAGCAAACCCCTGGGATAGAGTGAACATGTTGAACTAACCCTGTTTGTTGAGTGTGAAACACTTTGAAGTTTGAAAGCAATTATGAAATTTTGACTTTTCATCATTTATTCTGTTTTGTTAATAAAACTAGAGATTTTGCCAGAACAAGTCAATTATCAGCAGCACGACACTGATTTTCAAGAATCACCTTATTGTCATTATCCTACGACTCAGTTGCCTCCAGTTTTGCAGTCTCAATCTTTACAAAGTAATTGCAACACCTATTGCTTGAATCAACAGTACAGTGATGATGGACAGTGTGTATTTGATCCATGTGAATTAAATAAACCCACTTTTGTGGTGACTCATGATGGGGAAGATGGATACCCTAGAATGAAAAGGTCCAGACCAACTTGTTCTTTGCGAATGAAAGGACAAGAGGAAGTCTGCGTGGTTTGTGGTGATAAAGCATCAGGATATCATTATAATGCACTTACCTGTGAAGGTTGTAAAGGTAAGGATCAAGTTAACACAAAACTGAAATCTTAGGGTCCACTGAACAGTCACGAAACACTAGGCGGGTGAGAATACTCTTCTTAGTAAAGTGTGAAAAACAAAATCAGAGAGGATCATGACATGTTTAAAGGGATCAATTCATGGGATGAAAGACATGAAAATGAAAAGTAAGTTTAGGTTTAATTTTCAATTTCCTCCTTCTCCTTTTTCTTCTTCCTCCTCCTTTTGCTGTGCTGGGGCACTGAGCTATGCCCCCCCACCCCTCTCTAAGTTGCTAAATTGCCTCAGTTGGGTTTGAACTTTTGATCCTGCCTCCTCAGCTTTCCAGAGTGCTGAGATTACAGGAGGGCGCCACTGTGTCCAGCTCGAATGTTGACTAGTATATCTTTTTATGTGGTTGATATAATTCATGCAGTTAGAAGGAATTTGAATTAAATAATTTCTAAGATTCTATTTTTTGAAATTCCTGTTTGAAAGCAAGTTGGAAGTCTGAATGTGAAGACCAATACTAATAACAGAATTTGTAGAGTCAAATAGTCTCTGATTTTGAACAGTTTTGAGGATTTTGAAGCATATTTGCATTCTTTTAAATGTACAAGAGCAAGGCTAGAGGCACAACCTGCATGAGGGCCTGGTTTTGATCTCTAGTACTACCTCTCCCACTCCTTCACAGTGTTTGAGACTGGAGCTGAAAATGATTAGGCCTAGGTAGGATGGCTAAACATGTTTATTAGAGGTTCAGAGTGAAATTTTACTGTCAGAAGCTTACAACTCACTCTGGTAAAGAACAGTTAAATGAGGTAACAGTTTTGTAAACAGAATAGCTGGGCAAATATTTTTTATTCTTGAAATGCAGGCTCTTGCTATTAAAACTCGGTTGAACACTGAGGTATAGTTCTAAAAACCCAAGCTGAGCTTTCTGTTCCCTTTGTTGAATCTAAAATAGGAAGTTTCTGCTCTCAAGTGTCTACTGAAAAAGACCTGGTAGGCTTTAAAGAGGAGCATTGACCACACTGATAAACTTTATTGTTCTGAAGGGAAGGAGAGAAAGCTAGAAGGGATTACTGCATAGAGCAAGAATAAAGAAGAGCTGGGTGTGGTGGTACATGCCTATAATCCCAGCACTCAGGTGGCTGAGGCAGGAGGATCACTAGGAGTTTGAGGGCAGCTGGGCTACATAATGAGCTCCAGGCCAGCCTGAACCACATAGCAAGATCCTGTCTCAAACACAACCAAAACAAAAACAACCCCCCCCCAAAAAAACCAAAAACAAAAACAAAAACTAAGAAACAAACAAATGAAAAAAGGAGAAAATAGCAAGAGGAACTGCTGTACTGGGTTTAGGAAGTAAAAGAGAAAAAGCATCCTTTCTCCCACCAATCTTGGCTCCTTCTGTGTCTCAGACCATATAAACTGCCACACTTTCTCATCTGGGAAGTGATAAAGAAGGGAGATGGACAGAGGAGCAAGTTTGGAGGAATATTTCTAATTTAGAGGCTTGAAGTGGAAAAGTGAAGAAGGAAAAATATTTTTCTTGTAGTTTTATTTCACACGACCACATATTCTTTTAAGGGAACCTTGAGAGATGCTTCAAGGGAGCTTTATATTCTATGAAACACAATTTTAGAAATGCTTTATGGTGATATATTGTAACCATATTAAAATAGTGTGGGTTTTTTTTTTTGACACAAGGTTTCAGATTTATGGCGATCTTCCTGACTCAGCTTCCCAAGTGCTGGGATTACAGGCATGTCCCACCATGCAGGCCCAATCATACTAGAACAGGCTGTTGTCTTAGTGTGAAATAGCTATTCAGTTTAATTTCCAGATGTGATAATTACAAGGAATAACCATGGAATAAAACATAGCAGCTAGGAAAGGATTAATTAAATTTTCAGATAAATGTATATTAACCAAACCTTTTTATTAAGGGAAAAACATTTTATTGAAATAATTTAGGTCAACTGGATTACTTAACTCTACTATGAAGACATACATTATTACAAATGACAAGTAACTAAAATATGTATATTAAAATCTAAAAATTTGTTTATTATTAGGTTTTTTTCGACGTAGCATCACCAAGAATGCAGTATATAATTGCAAGAATGGTGGTCATTGTGAAATGGACATGTACATGCGTAGAAAATGTCAAGAGTGCAGACTGAAAAAATGTAAGGCAGTAGGAATGTTGGCAGAATGTAAGTCCATTTTTGTTTGGAGTTTTAATATTTTTCTTATCTTCATACATTATTCAAGCCATTTTGAACATTTACATGTTTGGAGTTAAGCTATTTTTCTGAAAACTGACCAATTAAAATAGCTAATTACCAATCTAATTATTTTCATAAATCCTGTTCTATACTAAATTTCTCTACTTTTAGAAATACTTATATTTTCTTCTTAATTAGAAATTCTTATATTTTAATGTTTCTTAAGCTAAGGTGACATAATACAGCCAAAACCCCATAATTTTAAATTAGTAGTTCCCCAAAGCATACATCATATCTAGGTATGTAGAGCTTTCTAACAATTAACACACAAGTGTTAAAACTGAGCTTCACAAGCAGGAGATCTCTTACCCTTGAGTCCATTCTACATTCACTATATTTCTTGCTTAAATTGTTATTATTATTATTATTATTTTTTTTTGTGGTACTGGAGATCGAACTCGGGTCCTTGCGCTTGTGCAGCAGGCAGCGAAACCACTGAGCTAAATCCCCAGCCCTCTTGCTTAAATTAAATGATGTCATTTAATCCTTGGAGACATGAGCATTATTTCCTGAATTCTGCCTATTGCTTATGGATCAAAATCTCAGGTGATTTGTAATTTAATTTTTCTCTATAGAGTACTATTAACATTTTATGACTAATCTAGCCTTATCCAAACTATTATTACTTTACACTTATGTTATTATATTGTTTTCTTTCCAGATATTCCTCTATTCTTTCTAGTTCAATCTACCTTGAACTGTCATGATAATTTCCAATTATAGACAATCGCCTTTTCATGTGGCAGAGAGAGGAGAGAGTAAGCTCTCTGGTATCCTTATTTATAAGGAGATTAATCCAGCATCAGTGCCCACCCTCATGACTTCATCTAAATGTAATTACTTCCCAAAGGCTTTACTTCAAATAGCACGACACCGAAGGGTACAGCTTTATTATCTGAAGTTTGGGAACACAATCCAAGTCATATTAATTCCTCATAAATTACCTTTTAATTGATACCTAAAAATGTATGTGAAAGGGAACTCACGTTCTTCTGTGGGAATCTATAAATAAAATCTGCCCTCCTTCCCTATAAACTGTAAGAAATTATGTCAAGGTTGAGAAAAGAATTGATATGATTGTAGCTACCATGGTAAGTGGACATGAGCATTATTCAGGTGTTATTTATGTACTTTCAGATTCCTGCTATCATGACCATAGATCTTCATTTGCACTGTGTTAGTGTTCTACCACTGTGACAAAATACCTGATATAAAGAAAGTATTTTAACATTAAGGAAGAAAGGTTTATTTTGGCTCATAGTATCAAAGGTTTCAGTCCATGGTCAGCCATGCTTTAGGCTTGTGGTGAGACAGAAACATAGTGGAAGAGTGGAAGCAGAGGGAAGCTGCTCACCTCATAGTGTCCAGAAAGCAGAGAGAGATGGAAAGAGCCAGAGAGAAGGGGCCAGGAACAAGATATAATCCCCTAGGTCACACCTTAGCAGCCGCTCCCTTCAACTAGGTCCTACTTCCTGTGTTTGTCACATCTCAATAATGCCATCGTCATCATGATCTCATCATTGGATTAATCCACTGATGAAGTTAGAACCATCATGATCTAATCACCTTCCAAAAGTTCATCTTTTGAACATGCGAACTTTTGCGAGGCAGGGGGCGGAACCACTGAGCTAAATCCCCGGCCCAACGTATGAGCTTTTTCAGGGATATTTTAGATCTAAACCATAAAATACACTTACCCTTTTGAATACTCAGTGTATTTAGTACTTGATTTGTCTTTTTAAAGCTTCATAATTGATGATAGAAACCTATAAAACATCTTTGTACATTACTCCCTTCCTTTCTTTTGGAGCCTTGATTGCCTTATCATATGCCAATACTTTCAGTATCTTGTTCCTGATGAGTTCTTTTCTGTGTTTTAAAGTGCTGTGTCCATTACAAAATATGGTACTCAAGACATGGTCTTATATACATAGAATGGAATTCAGGTACTTCCTCCTAGTTCCTGTGGTTATAGGAAAGAGTTCTTCAGTTGAAATTCTTTACCATCATTTCCCCTTGCCTCTGTGTAAGATTTTATCAGTTTATTTTTCTTCCTTCCATGATCGGTTTAATTTTATCTCTCTGGTATTCTTTTTTTTTCTGTAGGGGACTCTTCTTTCTGTCAACTACACTAACACTTCTTATAAATACATCTCTTTAGTAAGCCACCTTACAATTAATCTCATCTGATTCTAATGACTTCTTATCTGTATTTCATTTTTGCATTTGTGTATGCAGTTCAAATAATTTTTATATTTACTTGGTATCTTTTAAGTGACTTCATATTTTGATGTATTCTTGCTCCCTAACAAAATAATGAACTCATTTAGAAAGGGGCTAAGGTTTTCATTTTGTTTTCCAGCTCTGCTTCTGGTGTAACATTTTAATATAATAAGTGTTTTAAATGTTTATGAAAAATTACAGTTATAACACAAGGTAAGTATTAATATTTGGTTAATTTTAGTAGTGATTTATGATAGCTGCTGCTGTTCAGGTAGAAGTAGCAGTTGAAGAATTAAAAATCTATGAGAGCAACATGCCCCAAATAGAAATTGTTTACCTTATAAAAACAGCAGAGAAGGTTGGTCAGTGGAAGAACACTTGTCTACCATGAGTGGAGCTCTGGATTTGATCTCTGGCACTGCCAAAAAAAATTATATATATATATAATTATATATATAAATATAATGTATATAAAATTATATGTATATAAATATAATATATATAATATATATACTTGCCTTGTTGTAAAGGAAAAGAATTTACTTAGCTCATTTAAAAATCATGTTATTCTCTTGACCTTATGTTATAAAAGTCAAGAATAAGCCTGAGAGGACCAGCATATAGCTCAGTGGTAGAGTACTTGCCTAGTATGTGAGGGCCTGGGTTCAATCCTCAGGATTGCCAAAAAAAGGGAAAAAATAGCAAGATATAGATAAGGTAGTGAATTGCTCTACTAGATGATTCCCTTTATTAATGTGGAAAAATGTATTCTATATTGATTCTAAGATACAATTAATGTGTAAAATTTCCATATAAAAATCTGAACTTGTAATTTGGAGATGGAGAATTAATTTTTAATCTCTGTTTGGGATGACTATGTACTTTTAAGTAGATAAGATAGATATAGAAGGAAAAGGAGAAAGAACTGTAGTAAGCATAACATATATGAGCAAAAAGAAGGATTCTTTGTAAAAAGACATCTATGATCATATATATGTATATATGCAATATAAGACAATTCTTTATGAAATCCTATAATGTTATTTTTCATGCCAAAAACATTTTTAATGACTTTTGTAATATCACAGGTTTGCTCACAGAAATCCAGTGTAATTCAAAAAGACTTCGAAAGAACTTTAAGGAGAAGAATAATTTTTACTCTAACATCAAAGTGGAAGAGAAAGGAACAGACAACAAACTTGTGTCATCCACTGGAAAAATGGCAAGACTTTTCTTGCACAATTTTTTCTTTTGTTAATGAAATCTTGTTCAATAAGTATGAATTATAGTTTCCCTGTATTTTTTTTTATAGATTCAGGAGAGCATGGAATTAACTCAAGAGGAACATCAGCTTATTAGTAACATTGTAGCTGCTCATCAAAACTATACAGTTCCTTTAGAGGAAACAAAAAAAGTTGTATGTATTCATCACTGGCAAGAAATAATTTATAATTATTTATATTAGACAATAAGAGCATAAAAATAACAGTTTAAAATTTCAATAGTTATTCGAATCAAAATAACATTTATATTTTTAAAAATGTATTAGATGGAGGAAAATGCCAATCCTAAACTGAGCTTTGTGCAACTCTCAGAGACAGCAGTTCTACACATGCATGGGCTGATGGATTTTACCAAGAGACTCCCAGGTATTTACATTGGCTTTGGAATACATTAATACTTAAAACCATCTTTTATGAAAGGTCCTGCTTTAAAAGAAGGGAACACTGTAGGAAAACAAAAGGTTTTGTTTTTCCCTACCAGTGCTGCTTCTAACTGCCAAAACATGTTTGCTTTAATTAGGCGGGTGAAAGTCTAAATACAGTACATAAAAATATTATTCAAATGACTTCAGAGCCTTGAAGTCAAAACAAATATGCTTTGGTTGTATGTTTTATTTAATTTTTGGAAGTGACTTTTTTGTTTTTCATTTATTAAAAATTTTTATTATTAATATATTTTGTGTGTTTTTTTTGAGGTAGGGTCTTGCTATGTACCCCAGGCTGGCCCTGAATTCATGATCCTCTTTTCTCAGTTTCCTGAGTGCTGGGATTACAGGCAATATTCCACAAGGCTTGGCTTATTTTTTAGACAGAACATGAAATACAGAAAAGTCCCTATGGGATACTAAAAAATCATGCCACTGTTGGCTAAAACTTAACTATCTATTTACAGGTACAGTTACTCATAGAAATAAAAATTTGAAGACTAAATCAAATATGCTCATTTTGTTCTTGCCATAGGAAAAGCATTATCCAGTTCCATAGGAAAAATATTACCCAGTTCTAATAAAAGTACTCCAAAATGTTACTATGTGTAATAAAAATTTTATTTAGATTTGTAGTTGCATATTGTGATTATTCTTTAGGTTTTGTTTTGCAGTTGATGGAGATGGAATGAGGCTTTTTTTTTTGCAGTGCTGGAACTCAAATTTAGAGTCTCTCACATGCTAGGCAAGCGTGACTCAGCGACATCCCTAGTTCTATGTCATGATTTTTCTGAGGAGAAATTTATGATTCATAAGTAAATAAATACAATGTTGAATATTGTATCTTAAAATTATCTTTTCATTATTTATTTCTTCCTGATATTTTCTTAAAGGGTTTAAAAATTTGACCATTGAGGATCAGACTGCATTACAGAAAGGATCAAAAATTGAAGTAATGTTTCTTCATGTGGCCCAATTTTACAGTCAGAAAGACGCAGCCTCTGAAAGTAAGAAAGCCTTTATTTCTTTCTTCTTCCTTCCCTCCCTTCCTCCTTTCCTTCCTCCCCTCCACCCCTTTCTCCCCCACGTTTCTAAGAGGGTCTCAACTAAATTGTCCTTGACCTCTTGGGCTTAACTGATCCTCTGGCCTCAACTTCCTGAGTGTTGGGACTACAGGCATACACATCTAGCAATAATGCTTTTTAAAAAATGTTAATATCAAGTTATGTTCAATTTAACAACAACTTACATAAAATTGAGCTATTTTTAATTATATTTTTGTTTTACCAGGTGATAGAGGAATAAATATATCATAATAGCTGCTTAGAATTTTCTAATACATTGGTTTAGCTTTGTTTTTCTTTTATAGAAAGCCAATCTTTACTGTACAGCATCATAGAAAATACATTTATGGAGGGTCTACCATGCAATCTCTCTATGATATTAATCTAGTTTAACGTTTCAATGACAAAAATTATAAAGCTACTATTCGTTGGGAAGGTTTTCCACATAACAACTATTCTGGATTGTGACAGACACTGAATATGCTATTTGTATAAGGATTAGAAAAAAATCAGACTAAATTTTTCCCTTTTACTAGGTACTATGGGAATGCTGAATAATTCAGCTCATACATTGAATGGTCATAATCAGAGTGGTGATGGAACTATTAGTTATTCTATGGAAAAATTTTGCAGTGAAGACTGCCCTTCTGCTACTCTAACTGGTAATACACATAATATAAAATATCATATTGGTTGATAAAATTTGGTCAGATATAATGTTTAATTTTCTTATACTGTATCATTTTGAGAAAAATGATAATAACAACATGTTTGATTCTCTACTATGTTCTAATGAAAATTCTTTTTTGTATTAACCTTTTTAGGTGTCATTGAAGAATTTATTGCTTCACTGTTTTATTTCTACAGAAGAATGAGTGGACTTAACGTAAGTGATACCGAATATGCTCTGCTTGCAGCAACAACTGTGCTTTTTTCAGGTAAAACCCATTTAGTAGTAAAAATCTGGATTAAATTTGTCACTGAAAAATGAAGATAGTGGTTTTTATATTATTATTTTATTTTCAGTATTTAATTTAATTTATTTTATTTTTTATTTTTGAGATGGGAGTCTTACTGCCAGGCTGGTCTTGAACTTGTGGGTTAAAATGATCCTCTTGCTTCATCCCTCCTAAGTGCTGGGACAACAGGAGGTCCAGCTTATTAAATTACTAATTGCAGCCAAATGTGCCAATTTTGTTTCATCACAATTTCCTTCTGTATGAGAACATCCCTTAAAGCTCTGTGTAATCTCTGTGTAATTTTTTCTGTTTTGGCTTTGTCGAAAGACTTGCACATTTTTTTTTTGGTACCAGGGATTGAACTCGCGATCTTGAACTTGTGAGGCAGGCAGCAGCACCACTGAGCTAAATCCCTGGCTTATACATGTAGTTTCTTGTACCATTTCAGAAAATTCAGCTGAGTGGCTTTTGATTTCTTCAACCTTAGTGATCCCTGGATTTGCTTTGGGCGAGTTAGAGGTGTTGGATTGTACCTTGCTTCTATGTTTTCTCCTTTCCTTCCTTCCTTCCTTCCTTCCTTCCTTTCTTTCTTTCCTCCTTTCTTTTTTTCTTTCCGCATTCAGGCTTGTAAATTGCTTATAAATTGGTAGGTAGCTTTTTTACTTATCCAGCACAGATATGGGCTCTGACTGTCTCCCCTGTCTACAAGCGAGAGTAGAGTCATGCCTTGAATTGGACACTGCCATAAAACTGTAGACACCAGAAGATAATCATAGGCTTGAAATCACAGAAAAATTTCTTATTTTCCTTGTTTTTGTTTTTTTTTGTGTGTGTGTTTGTTTTTGTGAATGTAAGCATTGTGTTTAGTTTTTCAATTTAAGCAAGGATTAGATAGGAAAACAATAGGAGTTTATTACAGAGAAGGAAGCAAGCATTTTTAATGTGTCTTAAAACTATTAGTATTAGGGTATATAAATAAACCCATTCATAGGTCAGGTAAGTCATAGTTACTGTACATCCCTGACTTACAAATGTGTTCTGTTCAGGGAGAACATTCATAAGTCGGATTTGTTTATAAGTTCAACAAAGTGAGTCTTATACACCTTTGTCACAAATATGCAGTGTACATTGCTTTGTGCTTCCTAGCAGTCCACTCCACATCATTGCAGCTTTTCCTCTTGCTTCCGGACGTCCTGGCCTCTGACTGAGCACTGTGCTACTGTGCGCTATCGCACTGTACAGTAAGCACACAGTAGCACAACTGTGACAATGACCAGTGGCATGTGAGCTACTTCCGTGATTTGTTCATATCTGCGAATGTTCACAATGTGATATCTGTTCATATCTGTGAAAATTCGCAACTTGAATGTTTGTAACTTACTGTATTACCTCTTTACAACAAAATATTTTTTCCTGAAAAAACTAATTGTTTCAAAAAATGTATTTCGTTTGTTTTGTTTTATTTTTTGAGACAGGGTCTCGGTATGTAGTTCAGACTAGACTTGAACCCACTATGTAGTCCAGGCTGGCCTCAAACTCATGGTGATCCTCCTGCCTCTGCCTCCCAAGTGCTGGTTATTACAGGTGTGTGCTATTATGCACGGTATGTTTAAAATATTTTAAATGGTGAGCAAGTATAACCCTCAGTCACTAAAACTTACCATTTAAAGTTCATTTTTTCAACCTGTGGACCTATACTTTGACAAATATTCACTTCTAGATACTTATTGTCCCTTTAGAATAATCACTGACAAACTTATTGAAGGATCAGATACCTCTCAATCTCATATCACAGTGATATAACTATATATAGTGATAAAAGATCAAGATATGTATAAACAACCAGGCCAGGAATTTAGCTCAGTGGCATCATGCCTGCCTTGCAAGCACATGGTCCTGAGTTTGATCCCCAGTACCAAGAGAAAAAAAAGAGAATGAAAATATAACTGAAAGATATATATAAATAACCTATGAAATATAATAATACCAAACACATTTATAGATTTTTAAGAAGCCATGAATAGATGAATTTATGCTTAGTGAATATCTTCAGTATTTTAATTATGAATAACTCACATTTTACTTATATTCATGTAATTTAATCTTTAACAGTTATTTCTACATTGCTTACAAAACACAGGACATGAGAAAAGCACAAGTCAATATCCCAATCCATTTCTTTACCTGAAGAAAAAAAAAACCTCTCAAAAGTTGTAGTTAAGACCTAGAAATTGCATCTCACATATCTATAGATATAATTCTGACTGGCTAATGCAGGCAAATTGTATAACAGTTCTGAAGGCAACTTTATATTTTGTCTTTGAATTTTTGCTTAAGTCATGTGAATTAGAAGCATTAAGGCTTTATAAGGGTTATGCTTTATAGAGTACTCTTTATTTATTTATTTATTTATTTTTATTACTGGGGATCGAACTCAGGTCCTTGTGCTTGCAAGGCAGGTGGCGGAACCACTGAGCTAAATCCCTGGCCCTATTTTTAAATTAATTTGGTGTAAATAATTTAAAAACACAAATACACACATGTGCATGAATATACATAAAACAAAGATTTAGATTTGTCATTTACTAACTTTTAAAAAGTTACATTATTGGCATAATTTTGATTTTACAGTGCTAAGCAATACTTAATCCTGAATTTGTATGTATGTAGGTAGGATTTCTGATTATAGTTAGGTGAGAAATTTATATCTCCACAAACAGAAGTTTTGACAATATTTAAATTTTTTTATTAGGACATGTTTGTAATTCATGCCGTTCACAATCATCTTGGGGAGTTGTTTACACATACATATTTAAGCTTGTTTCTTTTTTTTTTTTAAATCTTCTTCCCCTTCCTTCCCTCCCTCCTCCTCTGGTTCCCCATCCCCTTTTTCATAATGTTGATATTACTTGTCTTAGCTCATGTTATGGCATATAGTGTTTACATGAATTGGAGTTATTAGGTTCTTATACATGGTGTATCTTTATTCTTCTAATTTCCCCTCCTCCTCACCACTCGCCCTTCTTCCCTTGGACCACTTCCCTATAGCAAGAAATCTGTCCCTTTGTCCCTTTCTGCCCATTCTTTATCATTTTCTTTGTTTGTACTTTGCCTCATTCAAATAAGAGATACCATACCGTATTTAAGCTTACGTGTCTGGTTCATTTCACTCAACATTATGTATTTCAGGTACATCCATTTGCCCACAAGTGTCTCAAATCTGTCATTCTTTATAGCTGAGTAGTATTCCATTAAACATAGATAGCATTTTTTTTATCCAGTCATCTGTTGATGAATATACAGGGGTGCTTCCAGGATTTAGATCTTTTGAATTGTGCTGCTATAAACATTGGTATGCAAGTACTGCTGTAGTATAATGACTTAAGCTTTTTGGGGGGAAGATACCTAAAGGGGGATAGTTGGGTCATATGAAATTTCTAATTTTAGTTCTTTGAGAAATCTCCACAGTGATTTGTATTGCACTTGTACTAGTTTATATTTCCACCATCAATGCAGAAGGATTCTTTTTTCTCCACAGCCTAGCTAGAATTTGTTATTCTTTGATTTCTTGATGATTGTCATTCTTTCTGGACTAAGATGGAGTTCTAGTATTATTTTAATTTGTGTTTCTCTAATGGCCGGAGATATTGAGCATTTTTTCATTATTTGTTGACCATTTGTATTTTCTCCTCTGTGAAGTGTCTGTTCATTTCCCTTGTCCATTTCTTGACTGATTCTTTAATTTTAGGTGGTTTAATTTTTTTGAGTTCTTTGTATATTCTTTTTTTTTTTTGGTACCAGGGATCAAACTCAGGTCCTTGTGCTTGCACAGCAGGTGGTGAAACCACTGAGCTAAATCCCTGGCCCTCTTTGTATATTCTTGATATCAGTCCTCTGTCTGAGGAGTAGCTGGCAAAATTTTTTTCTGTTCTAAAGATTGTCTCTTCACTCTACTGATTGATTCTTTTGCTGTACAGAAGCTTTTTAGTCTGCTACAACTCCATTTGTTGATTCTTGCTGCTATTTCTTGTGTGATTGAGGTTCTGTTTAGGAAATCCTTTCTTACACTCATGAGTTCAAGTGTTTTACCTATTTTGTCTTCCAGAAAGTTTAATGTTTCTGTTTTAATGTTTATATCTTTGATCCATTTTTATTTAGTACATAGTGAGAGATATAGGCCCAGTTTCAATCTTCTGCAAACAGATAACCAGTTTTCCCAACACCACTTGTTGAATAGGCTATCTTTCCTCCAACGTATGTCTTTGGCCCCTTTGAAGTTTTGACATTATTTTGAAGCACGATCAGTTTAGAATGAACCAAGGACTGTTAGGCAAGATGGAGAGAAATATAAATCCTTTATAAGAAATTCACGATTTTTTGTTTTGGTACCGGGGATCAAACTCAAGTCCTTGTGCTTGCGCAGCAGGCGGCGAAACCTCTGAGCTAAATCCCTGGCCGAAGGAAGCTCATGATTTATCTGAGTGGCTACATGGTCAATGGGCATTCAAGGCTCTTGCTGGTATTTGTCACTAATCAGAAAAAGAGCAAGGAAAACAGCTATAGATATTATCCTGGAAAAAGTTGCTTATGGAATCTTAAGAACAGTTGCAGTAAATCTGAGTGCGCCTTCAATTATACAAGCCATGCTGTATCCAATCACTTTTTAAAACTAACAGGTCATTAAAACTTTTCTAGGGACTTAGAACATAGCACAAGCACGTTTTATTCCCAAGCAAATCACAACTGAGATCACTAAATACACCCATGTCTCTCTCTAGCATCTTATTGTCTCTGTCTCTTTTTTGGTACCAGGGATGGAACTCAGGACCTTGCGCTTGACAGGCAGGCGCTGTGCAGCTGAGCAACATCCCCTTCCCCTCATTGTCTCTTAATCAAGACTTTTTTGTCAAATACAGTTCAAGAACTTTGAACTCTCAAAATAACTCATAAAGAAGTCCCAGAGTGGCTCAGAAAGCCCCCAAATGGCTCACACAAAACCCCAAACAGATTGAATAAAAACCCACCAAAGACAAAGTAAAGGAAGGACAAAGCCTTGTATCTGTGTACGATGGGTCTAAACCTCCAACGGAACACTGCAATATTTGTCCTGCTTTGAAATGGGAAGCTCCCTGGTCAAAGTGAGTGCCTTGTGAGATCTTAAAGGAGCAGCATTGTCGGCTCCAGTGGTCTCTTTGTCATAGAATCCTGGCTGAACAGGTTCAGTTAGCATGCATCTTCTAGATGGTGCTGAAACCCTGCTCCTCGTCCTACAATAAAGCTGGTTACAAAAAGAGAAAGATAAACTGAAGCAAAGCAAACCAAAGAAACCAAATTAGTACTCTAACCCAACAAAACAAATATTGGAACTTCTTTCGACCTTTTAATCTCTTTTTACATTAGTCAGAACCCCAAAATGAATTGTAGGACATCCAGATGGCCCCATATGGTGAAGGTGCTTACCTCACCCCAGATAATCCTGCTAAGTGACCTAAGGGAAATCTCAAATGGTGGAGTGCATTTTCCAGTAGGAAAGCAGAGCCCTTTAGCTTCCCAAAGAACCTTTTCCTTTTATCAACTGAACCATTTATAGACAGCAGATCCTACGAACAAGAAAGAACAGAGAATCCCCAGGAGCAAAAGTATTCCTGGCAGCTCCTTAAATATCCCTCCAGTTCCAGTTATGGGTTTGGCTAGTCTCAAGCAGCCAGTTTCTTTGCTTGCGTACCTGCTGCCTTACTGGAGGAAATGGGGTGATCCAGGGCTCTCAGGAGCTGAGTCTGTTACCAGACACTCAAGTCTGTACATTTAGGTGGGTTTTTTTTTTGTACATTTAGGTTTATTTGCTTCCCACTAACCAAACCAAATGATGCCATTTATTTTAGTGAAAAGGAAAAAGTTTATTCAAAGCTACCTCTGAGGAAATGGAGTAACCTTGTTTCCCTCAAATCACCATCTCACTGTGTCTAGGCATTCAAGAGTCTTTCAAAAATATATTTTATCTTTTTTTTTTTTTTGGTACCGGGGATCAAACTCGGGTCCTTCCACTTGCGAGGCAGGTGGTGGAACCATTGAGCTAAATCCCCAGCCCCATATTTTATCTTTTTTCATCAGTACACATTTGTAGTACATGCATTTTACAGTCATCTTGGGGTGGGGGTACATGTACATAATACAGCCTGTTTCTTTTTAAAATTCCCTTTCCCTTCCCTCCCTCTTCCCGCTCCTCTAATTCTCATTCTTGTTGATATTATTAATCTTAGTTCATGTTTATGGCATATAATGTTTACATTCACTAAGGTTATTAGGCATATCTTTATTCTACGTATTTCCTCTTCTGCTCCTCTCCACTCCTCACTCTTGTTCCCTTAAACCCTTTCACTATTGAAAGAGATCTACCCCCTTGTTCCCTTCTACCTATCTTTTATTACTCTCTTTGCACTTTGGCTTGCTCAAATGAGAGATACCATATGGTATTTAAGCTCATGTGTCTACTTTATTTTACTCAACATTATATTTTGCAAGTGCATCCATTTTCCTACCAGTGTCTCAAATTTGTCCTTCTTTGTAGCCAAACAATATTCCATTATATACCATATTTTCTTATCCGATCATCTGTTGATGGGTATACAGGCTGTTTCCAGTATTCAGCTATTGTGAATTGTGCTTCTATAAACATCAGTATGGATATATCACCAGAGTACAATGTCTTAAACCCTTTGGGGAACATACCTAGAAGAGTGATAGCTGGGTCATGTGGACTTTATAATTTTGGTTCTTTGGGAAATCTCCATATTGATTTCCATAATGGTTGTACTAGTTTATATTCCCACCAAAAATATAGGAGAGTTCCTTTAATTTCAGGTGACTTAATTTTTTTGAGTTCTTTATATATTCTAAATACTAGTTCTCTGTCTGAGGAGTAGCAGGAAGAAAATTTTTTTCCCATTCTGTAGGCTGTCTGTTCACTGTAGTTATTGGTACTTTTCCTGTACAGAAAATGCTTTGTAGTCTGATATAATCCCATTTGTTGACTCTTGGTGTTATTACTTGTGTAATTGAGGTTTTGTTTAGGAAATCCTTTCCAACACCCATGTCCTCAAGTGTTTTACCTATTTTATCTTCCATTTTATTTATTTATTTAGACAGGGTCTTACTATGTAGTTAGGCTGTCTTTGAACTCACTATGTAGTCTAGGCTGGCCTGGAACTCAAGTGATCCTTCTGGGATTCCAGGTGTGCACCACAACACCTGGCTATTCCAATATGTTCAATGTTTCTGTTTTAATGTTTAGATTTTTTTTTTTTGGTACTGGGGATTGAACTCGGGACCTTGTGCTTGTGAGGCAGGCTGTGGAACCACTGAGTTAAATCCTTGGCCCTTAATGTTTAGATTTTTGATCCATTTTGATTTTAATTTAGTGCAGGGTGAGAGAAATAGGTTCAATTTCAATCTGCAAACAGATATCCAGTTTTCCCAGCAGCACTTTTTGAATAGTCTATCTTTTCTCCAATGTACGCTTTTGGCCCCTTTGTCAAATATCAAATAGATGAATGTGTCTGGGGATGTTCCTGTACCCTCTCTTCTGTTCTATTGATCCATGTTCTATTTTTGTTCCAGTGCTGTGCTGTTTTTATCACTATTGCTTTGTAGTGTAGCTTGAAGTCAGATATTGTGAGGCCTCCTACTTTGTTCTTGTTGGGCAAAATTGCCTTTGCTATTCTGGGTCTCTTCTGTTTCCATATGAATTTTAGAATTGTTTTCTGTAATTCTGTTAAATATGCTGTTGGTATTTTGAGTGGGACTGCATAGAAACTGTATAACTGTTTTGGGAGTATGGCCATTTTGACAATCTTGGTTCTGCCTATCCAAGAGCAAGGAACATCTTTCCATTTTCTGATATCCTCTTTGATTCCCTTTTTCAGAATACTGTAGTTTTTTTTTTTTAAGGGACTTTCACTTCCTTGATTAGACTAATTCTGTGGTAGATAGAAAAATAATGTCTTTTCATGAAAAAGAACAGCTCAAAAGATATATGAAAGCTAAATCAGCACTCCTGAAAATATCCTTGGTGGAAAGAACAAAACTGACACAGCTAAAAAGTCAGATAAATGAAAAAGCCAAGTAAGGCCAATGGAGAAACCCAACAAAAAATAAAGGGAAAAGAAAAACAAAGGAGTCACCACCAGAGAAAGGAGGCAATGATAGTAAATAATCAGCACATCTCAATAATGTTTCTCAATGTTAATGGCTTCAACTCTCCAATTAAAAGACACAGATTGGCAGACTGGATCAAAAAACAGAATCCAACACTGTTGCATTCAGTAAACTCATCTAATCCAAAAAGATATTAATAGACTAAAAATAAGGTTGGAAAATAATATTTCATGCATTAGGACCCCCAAAACAAGCAGAGGTAGCAATTTTAATCTCAGACATGGTGAACAGCAAGCTAAAACTGATTAGAAGGAACAAAAAAGGGCACTTCATAGTAGTTAAGGGAACAACCCAACCAGGGCCTTTTTAATAATGAGACACAGAGGGGAGTGGAATACCATAAGACAGTACATCTGCAGGCTTACTTTATCACTCTCATCCATTTCAGCTTTCTCCCTCACTGGAAAGGAAACTGGGCCTCGGCCTCCTCGGACCGGTATCTGCCTGGTCTATCCCTTTCATGTGGGCTGAGGAGAGG
Source organism: Heterocephalus glaber (assembly GCF_000247695.1). The sequence continues at coordinate 10,519,689 of NW_004624772.1, forward strand.
ATAGGGTAGTGGTTATGCGTGAGACATGAGGAAGCTTAGAGAAGCTGTTTGTCTAGCCTGGACCCTGACCTCCTGGGGCCAGCATTTGCATATTCTGTCCATTCATCTGAGCTGAGGAGGTTCATTTTGTAGGCCTGAGGGAATTTGGACAAGTTGTTTGTGTGCAAAGAAGAAAAAAAATTTAACTTTTAAAGCTTCATTTTGCCATGTTAATTACACTATCCCTTTTTCTTACTACACCTCAGCCACACTGTTTTGGACACAGATATTCACTGAAAATTTCAAGCAGGCTCTTGCTACAGGTTCTGCCATTCTTGATAATCCTTTTGCCTGAAAAGCTTTTCCTCCAGGTAGCCACTTGCCTCCTTCTTTAGTTTGGTCTTCTGCTATGTCATTTTATCTCTGATTGGCTTTTTAAAATAGCTACTATCCCTCTACCCTAAATTCTTATCTATTTCTCTGTTTATTTTTCTCTACATCACTGTCTGTCATCTTACATTTTTACTTTAAAATAAAACATTCTTTCCTTCTCCACTCCTTCCAGATCCAGAATGTAAGCTTAATGAGGGCAGGTGATTCTGTCTGTTACGTTCACTGCCACATCTCCAGCACAACGACTGGAGGAATGAAAGCTGCCTAACCACTAAGAAGTTCTTGGTTGACACATATTTTACAGCTTTAGAAGCTTGATCTTTCACTTACTGTTCACCTTGGAGAAGTTACTTAATCTTTTAAAGTTTCAATTAAGCCTCTGGTTGCACTTATATTCTTACAAGTACTTTCTCACTGTTCCTTCCTTTGTGACATTGTAGAAATTAATTCTCTAAGCTTCAAGAAGCTCATCTGAAGGCTGGTGGTAAAAACAGAACTTCTTTCATAGACTATCATGAAGATTAAATAAAATAATTGCACAGAGGTCAGTTGCTTAGCATAATATGTGACATATATTAATGTTTTGGTAAATATGTTATTTTTATTATTTAAAATCTACATTGTTTTATATGAATTCACCATAATCTACCACTTTTCAACAGAGACTAAGATAAATATGATGATATTTTTCAGATCGTCCATGCCTTAAAAATAAGCAACATGTGGAGAATTTACAGGAACCCATTTTACACATTTTGTATAAATATTCAAAGATTTATCATGCAGAAGACCCACAGCATTTTGCTCGTCTCATAGGGATGCTAACTGAACTGAGAGCTCTGAGTCACAACCACTCAGAAATACTTAGCACGTGGAAAACAAAGGAGCCCAAACTGACTGCTTTATTCTCTGGGAAATGGAATTTGCATTCACATGGCTAAAATTTTAGAACGTTGTGGTTTGTACTAAATTTTCTAAATCTAAATTGAATGACTGGCTTAAAGAATACAAACAAGACTGGTATGTTACCAGTGGACCACCCTAAAATGGACAACATCTGTGCTCATCAAATTTTGTGGAATATAGGACTATCACTAAATGGACATCCAGGATTCTTTTCAAGATTGGACTCAAAGGAAGCAATGGCTATTGATTTTGCATAGTTCCATCAAAGGGAACCATAATAGTTGTTGCCTAAAGAAACTCCACTTATTTCATTTAGGTTAGTAATTTATAGACGTTAAAAAACAGCTAGCTAGTGGAAACAGTTGCAATTAGGATAAAGCAGTTTGTGAACCTCATTAATTAGGGCCAGACTGATAGTATAAGGAACTAATATTTTAAAACCTGTTCTTATTGGCACATTATTTTTTTTTGGTACCGGGTATTGAACTTGGGTCCTTGCTCTTGTGGGGCAGGTGGCGGAACCACTGAGCTAAATCCCCAGCCTGTTACTGGCACATTTTATGAATTATTAAAGGAAAGCAATGTTTTGTTAACTTTTATCTTATCTTAGTGTCTTAAAAAAAGAGATCTTTCATAAGTCCACATTGAAAAATTTGTGATGCAAGATATTGAAAAATTAAAATAACAAATTTAAAAATTATTTTAACATATAATTAGCATGATTTTCTTCTCATTCATATAGAAAATGTTTTGACATCTTTTCAACATCTTCTGTAAGAACAATAAAGTTCTTAAAACCTGAATTTACCACAAATATTTTAGTCCTTATAGGAACTGGATGATAATATATTAAAATAAACTTCATATGAGATACTACATAAAAGCGAAAAATTCTATGGTGGCAATTTATTTTGAATGACTAGATATTCAAGTAAACGAAGTGTTGTGAATTTAAGTTGTCATAATATTAGGCCTCTTTCTTGAGGGCTCACACTTTATTTTCTTTGAGACTCCTTTCCAGGGTCTTACTGATGAGTCTTGGACTTCTTTTCAGTGATGAGTCACCTACTTGGTGGGCTCACTTGCGGTTTCCACTCTCTTTAGGATAACTCCTCCAACTTTATCCAATGACATCTTGTGTGAGCCAGCCTGGAGGTAAACTGAGGCATGACTTTGGACTCTATTTGATTCTCTGTCTTGGTTACTTTTCTCATTGCTAAGGCACCCAAAGTTAAAGGAGGAAAGGTTTATTTACCTTACATTTTGTAGATTTATTAGATTGATGTAGCTCACAGTTTGTAGAGGTTTCAGTCCATAATCCAAGGCAGGGTGGCATGGGAGAGAGGCAAGTAATCACAGATGAGAAAAAAACAACCCTAAAAACTCAGTTCACAGCAGCCAGAAGGCAGCAAAAGCAGCAAGCTACAAGGCACAAGCAGGACCCTCTTTCTGTCCCTTGTATTTTATCCATCCTTAGGGTGGGTAGCACTCACACCCAGGGTAGGGCAACCTTAATCCTAGCATCGCACCAGGAATCAGTCCCAGTATCACATCCTTGATCCCAGCAGCACACACTCTAGATCCAGCCATCTCCAAAAAGCCCCATCTATGACTGCATGAGGCTTTGGGAGAACATCTAGATACAAGCCATAACACTCTCCTTCCTTGATTTAAGGACAATGAGGAAGAAAACAACATGACAAGTCATCCTCACATACAATGGGTAACGGAAGAATCAACATAGATGACTGTAAGACCTACAGTGGGGCACACCCATCCTTTTGGCAGGTGGTCACATGATTGTCTTCAAGGAAAAGAGAAAATACACAAATTCCAGATACTTTTCCCTTTTGATCTCACATCTGCTTGTTCCTTTATACTTCTTCTGTGAAATGAGAACAAGAAATATAACAATAATATATTTTTTAAAACCTCCAAAATATTGGGAGTAGCATTTTGGTGTTCAATAAAGAAAAAAGAGCATAGTTGAATTCTTTTTTTACTATTGCACAACCTTTTCCAAAACTGTCATATTTTAAAAAGTTGACAATTAGTCTCACTTTATTTATTTATTTAGAGACAGGGTCTTGATACATAGTTCAGATGGGCCTTGAACTCACTATGAACCCCAGGCTGGCCTTGAGCTTGTGATTCTCCTGTCTCAGCCTCCTAAATATTGGGATTACAGATGTGTGCCACCATGCCTGGCCACAACTGTCATATTAAATTTGTACCCTCAACTTCAAAAATCTTAATTAGATGTATCAGTCATTTCCCTCCATGGTACCTGTGTACCTTCTTGGTGTCATTTTTCAGGAGTGTCTTTTCTCTTTTAGAACACATGGGCCCATTTTTTTTCCTCAGAAATTCTTTTATTTACCTTTTTTTTATTAGTTCCTGTCTGTAGTACATAATGCTTACATTCCTTGGGGGAAATTGGTACATGTACATAATGTATCTTAATTCCTGTTTTTCAGCTTAGTTCCCATCCCTCCTGCTCCCTCCATGCCACTCTTGAGCCCCTTCCTTTTTCTATTTGTACATGCTTGCAATACATAATGTTTGCATTCCTTGAGTGGAGTTGGTACATGCACATAAGTCATCTGAATTCCTTTTTTCATCCCCTTTCCTTCTTCTCCCTCCCCTTTCCCTCTATCTCTTAATCCCCTTCCCCTTTGAGAAAGATCCGTCTTCCTACTTCCTATGACCTTTTATTTTGCTCTTTATTTGTACTTTGGGTTTTTCATAGAAGAGACATCATGTGATATTTAAGCCTCTGTGTCTAATTTATTTCACTAAACATTACGGTCTCAAAGTGCATCCATTTTCCTAATAATGACTCAAACATAGTATATCTTTCTTTATGGCAGAGTAGTACTCCAGTGTGTATTAAATACCACATTTGCTTTGTTCATTCATCTGTTGATGAACATATAGGCTGCTTCCAAGATTACCTATTAAAAATTATGCTGCTATGAACATGGGTATGCATATATCACTGTAATATGATGTATTTAACTCTTTTGGGAATACCAAGAAGGGGAATAGCTGGGTCAAATGTAGTTTATAGTTTTAGCTTTTTGAAGAATCTCCATACCGATTTCAATAGTGGTTGTGCTACTTTACATTCCACCAACAATGTAGAAGGGTTCCTTTTCCCACAGCCTCATCAGCATTTAATATTGTTTGATTTCTTGATGATGGCCATTTTTTCTGGAGTAAGATGGAATCTAGTGTTGCTTTAATTTCCATTTCTCTAATGGTCAGTAATGTTGAGCATTTCTTCATGTATTTAGTACCCATTTGTACTTCTTCTGTGGAATGTCTACTCATTTCACTTGCCCATTTTTTGTATTGGTAGACCCAATTTTCTTAAAATGTAAAATGAACGCGTTAAACTGAATCATCAGTTTCAGCTCAAAAATGTTTTTAGCAGAAACTATTGCATCTGATAATTTATAAAAAACACAATGATTTATTTAAAAATACTGTTAATGTCCTTTAGAAAAGTGTCAAATTATGATACTTGGAGAGATTAATACCAGGATAATGATCTATCTAGTTACCCAAGCCTGAAACCAGATAGTTTTTAAAATTTTTTTTATTTTTTATTTTTTGTCTTTTGGACAACAGTAGAGGGTAAAGAACTACAACTTTGAGGAACAATCCGGAAAGCATTGTTGGGGGCCCGAGAGAAGCAAATCTTGCGAGACATAGGTCTTGCGCTCGGCACAAAGGACCGTTAACAGTTGGTCGAGGCACGTGGCTCTTCCTCGTGCCTCGGGGGCGGAGCCTCCGTTTTCCCGCTTTTCGGAGGTTCTGCAAGGTAGAAGCTTCTGGTTCTTTCCGCCGCCCTCATAGACAGCAGTTCACGTGGGCATCAAGGTGCCCACTCGCGAACTCTTCAAAGGTAAGGACAGGCGTCCGGATTCCTTCCTTGAGGGTGGAACCCAGAGCCGGGCGACCTTGCGACGCCCTCGCTCCGCCACCGTCGCTTGGGCGGGGTTGGTTCCGGGAGGCGATCGAGGGGCGGCCGAGGCGCGGGCTTTGTTTTCAGGCGTCTCTGAGGGGGCTCGGCGGCGGCGGCGGGGGAAGCGGGGACGGCGCCTGTGGCCGCCGCTGGCTTCGAGTAAGGGCGCGGGGCGCGGGTAGAGAAGAGAGGAAACCATTACGGAGAGGTAATGGGACTCGCTCTCCACCTCCCCGGGATAGAGATTGCCGGCCGAAAGGGAGAGAATGGAAAAGCCGAAGCCTTTCACGTTGTTCCTGCCGCCGAGATTAAGCGGCAGTCAGGTGTCGGCGGTGAAGCCTCAGAGCTCGGCAGCGGATTCGAACTTCCAGGTGAATTTGCATAAGAATCTTGGCCTGACAGTGCCCAGCTGTGGGTGTGTGAGGCGGAGGGAACTCTTACTGCTACTACTCTATACTTATTTCTTTTCGTTAAATATGGTTTGATTGACGTTTGAATAGCATCGTTTGGAATGAATAATGAATGTATTATTGTGGCTTTATTTATTTATTTAGGTAGGCACCGGGGATGGAACTCAGGACTTTGCGCTTGCGTGGCAGGCGCGGCGCCACTGAGCTAAATCCCTGGCCCTATTGTGGCTTCATTTATTAAAAGAATCATTGGTGTCCCTAGAGCTCTGCTTACACAGTGGACTATGCTCATTTAAATCTCCCCTCTTTCCTTACATGATTTGCGGCCACTCCTAAGACATACACAATGAAATAGTAAAATTTAAATTAGGAAAATTTCCAAGGAAAATTGAGAATATTTGGACAAATGCTTATATATGGGTAATAATTAGTGTTGTGACAGAGTTTCAGGTTTTGCTTTGAGCTTCCTGGTGGACAAGATAAGGAGGGAAAATCCATTTATACAGTAGAAGTCTCATGGAACAGAGGAAATAATACCAAGTTTCTCAGGTGGAACAAACTTACAAAGTTCATGTTAAGTAATTTTTAGCTTTATTAACCAGTGAAAATAGCTAATTAAAATTTTTGCTTTGTTTAGATTGCCAAATATTTTAAACACTGTACATTAAAGAATTTATAATTACATTTATTTCTTTGGCAAATATATATATTGCATATTTATGTATTACATTGCTGGGTATCAAAGTGGTATGGAACAGTATATTTAAGAACTTCTCTGCATTTCTAGAATTTCAACAAATGTATTGAAGATGATTTTGGTTTTCCATTTGCAATGAGCAATCTCTCCAAAAATGGGGAAAACGTTATTGATTCAGGTAAGGTCCTGGAAAAGTAATATATTGCTTTACATAGAATCATTTAATTGTCAACATTGTAAGTTGATGAAAATCTAAGTATTGTACCGATATCTTTGACATTAAAGCTATGTATAATAATTAACATAAAAATAAGGTATTGGCATATTTAATACTGTTTATCTCTTATCTTGCAGATCCTGGTTTACAAAATGTTAACTCTTTGCCTATGCTTGAGCAGGTCAGTTAAGCATTGTATATGGACATAATGCTTTTAGGTGAAGAAGAAAAAACTTCAGTTATTGAATTACTAGTCTTATGTATTTAATTCTATTATTTGAGAACTCTCAGAAATATTTTTTAATAGAAAACATTTATTTTTTAGGTTGATAATTCTGGCAGTTGCCACTATCAGGAAGGACAAAATGACTCTGATTTTGAGGTCAGATTTCCCATTTATATTAAATTTTGTCTAATTGGAGTACAGTTTATTATTTGTATACATTTTCTTTTGAAGCTTCAGAAGGATTAATATTTAATGTTTTCAAATACATTCTTTTAAAACTTTGTTTCTGCTTTGTTTTTCTTTCAGTGTTACTGAAATACTAGGCTCATGTGTTTTCCTAAGTTGTAAAAGCACCCAGTTCTTTGAGGACAGTTTAGTTTAAAAACATGAATTAAGAGTAGAACAGGGCAATGGATACAGTATGTGAAAAGTCTGAGAATCAGGCCAGTATTTTACAAAATCTTTGAATTAATAGATGAAATTGATCATTTGGGAGATTTATTGTATAAGACATTTGTAGGACATGCTGTACTTTTGATGTTAGAAAAACATTCATAGGATGTACACAAGGTCTCCATGTGAAGTTCAGGCTAGCCTTGAACTCACTATGTAGTGCAGGCTGGTCTCTAACTCAAAGCGATCCTCCTCCCTTAGCCTCCCAGAGAGTGCTGGGATTACAGGCATGCACCACCACGCCTCGGTATTGCTGTGACTATTGTAGTACAGAATTTAAAAATAAGGAACTGGTTCATACATTTTGATAACAAAAACCTGTCAGCAAGCGGAAATCAATGTTTTGTTTTTTTAAAAAAAGGCCTGGAGGGTGGAGCTCAGTAGTAGAGCACTTGGCTGATGTGCAAGAAGTTCTGGGTTGGATCCCTTGCACTGTGAAAAAAAAAAAACCCCAAAATCCTCTGGCCTTTACAATATAATGTAAGTAAAAAGGCAGGAAATCTAAACAAAACCTCAAGCTTAATGAAAGTTATGTTTTGTATTCATTATTATTTTTGTCATTTAAAAAATTTACAAGTTCTTGAGTTAATACTCAGACTTTCTGTAATTAAAATATTTCAAGACTGTTTGTTGAAACTTACGGCCTTGTTTTGGTAGAGTGATTTATTTGGGCTTTTACCCAGCCAGATTCTCTCATTGATTAAGATGTTTCTAACATATTAAGCACGTTTCAGTCATTTTCTTTTATTCAGCAAAGTATAATTTAATCAGTGATCAGTAACTTCAGTGATGTAGCTAATATTGGCTTGTAATTTGAAAGAGTTAAGGTAGCTTTCAGTTTGCTACTAGAGCATAAATTGAGACAATTGCTTATTCGTATGTGTACATTTTTATTGGGAAGCTGTAGTTTGGTTGTAATGATGGATAATTAATATTTGTAAGCATGTTTTAACAGGATTCAGAGCCAATGGACAGAATGTACTCAAAGTTGTATAAGGAAGCTGAAAAGATTAAAAACTGGAAAGTGAGTATAGAATCTGAACTGAAGAAGAAAGAAAATAAGTTGGAACTAAATAGAAAGACCATTGAAGCACAACGAAAAGCCATTCAAGAACTGCAGGTATAATGAAGTTTTGAATTATAATATAGTAAATAGAGCATTATTTCAAGGAAAATGGAGTTAATTTGTTTTTGTAATGGGGACTTGTGAGGAACAAGGTTTTTTTTTTTCCCCATTAACTTTATTGGTACATTTTAGGTATAAAATACAGTTACATTCATCATTGGGATCTTGTACCATTACATGAGTCTCTTGGGTCTTATTCTTTTTCCCCTTCCCTTGCCCTCCCTTCACCCCCTCCACCCTTCCCTATTTGCAAAGACCTTGTTTCCATTCTTTTTCCTCTTCTCATATTTTTTCCTTTCCCTTTTTTCCCTTCCCCCACCCCTCCCAATTACCCCGCTCTTTTAGACCTTTTCTTCCTGTTACACAATATCAGTTATACATTTTTAAAATTACAATATTAAGATCTAGGAGATATTACCACAGATTTTACAGAATTTAAAAGGATATAGAAAGCATATTACAAAAATCCTTTTTGAAATAAATTTGACAACTTCTAAGAAGTACCTTGGAAGACAAATTAATGAAACTAACTCTGGAGGAAATGTAAAATTTGAATAGCACCTATTAAAGTATATTTCTAGCTTGAAAACCTATATGATAACAGCAGGCTCATAAACATTTTAACTGATAAAGTATATCAAACAATTAAAGCAGAAAAAAGAACACTTCTCCCTCATTTTAGGAACTCAACATTGTGCTAATCCTAAAACTGGATAAAGATAATAGAAGAAAAAAGTATGAACATAGGTAGAAATTTGTTTAACAAAACAAACGATTAGAAGTCAGATCTGGCAGGATGTAGAAAGTGGTTTTGTTATAGAGATGGCAGTGTTGGTTCAGCATTGGAAGATCCACCCCCAAAAGTCATCATTTTAACAGAGGAAAGGAAAAAGCCATATGATCCTGTCAGTAGTTGGAGAAAAACTATTGGATTAAATTCTACAGCTGGAACAAGGGTTTTTGAAGTTTCATTGATACTAGGTGCAGTTCAACTTTAGTAATGAGCACAGAAGACAAGATACACAAAACAATGCAAATAATTAGGGAAAGACTGATTTATTGAGATAAATTAATGCTAATTTATTGAGATAAATTTTATTAATTCCTGTTTATTTGATATAAATTGCTTTCATTGTATTAGAATATGTTTATATAGAAAACTTAAGTTTGAAACTCAATTTATAGCATAAGGAAAAACATCAAGATAATGCAGATGTATAAAACTACTTCAGAAGTTTAGAGAAAGTATTGCATTAAGATACTGTTGAATGCTTTTTGAATATCATTCAGCAAATTTTATTTTAGATTGCTGAAAGTGAGACCCATATTCTCATGGGAAATCCATAAGCTGTGACAAAAAGTTCCTTTTGTATGGAAAGAAAAGAATTTTCATAGACTACTGTAGCATGTTAGTCATGAAATGCTTAATGATTATACTTGTATTTATTTTCCTAATCAAAATATGATGAATTGTTCTTCTGTTTTGTAAATTAGTTTGAAAATGAAAGAGTAAGTTTGAAATTAGATGAAGAAATTCAAGGAAGTAAAGATTTAATAAAAGAGTAAGTGATAATTTAATGAATGTCTTCTTTCCAAATTTATTATTAAAATAATTTTCAAAAATTTATTGAGTACTTTCTATGTGTTAGAGTATTTATTATAAGTAGAATTCTACATGAAGGCTGTGGAAAAAAAGAAAGACATAATCCATTCTGCATTCTTGCATTTGGCAAACTCTGGGGGTCACTGTCCAATAATTTCTCACATTTGAAAATGTCAGGCATCAGAAAGAATCATTATTTGTTGTCAAAAAAGATACCTGATAATTCCATATCTATAACTGCTTTATGTATTGTCTGCCTTTCAGTTTCACTGTTGCCATAGGTGCAACATTTGCAAAATAGAGCTGAGCATAGTTCCAAGCTTATTCTCATTCTCAAATTTCTGTTTTTGCCAGTGTAATAGTTTATTTCTACTGAAAAATTATAAGTTGGGGAATGAAGTCTTAACTGCTTAGTGTTAGTAGCTTGGACAAGTCAGCTAAAAATCTTATCATTCATGTAATGCATACTTAGAAAATTAACTTATTTTTGTTTTGACATCTAAAATAGTTTTTGGGTATTTAGTAAATAAAAAGTCTAACCTGTTTTATTATTTGTGCATTATAACCTGTCTTCTATTATTTCTTGAAAGGTTATTGATAAAAGTTTGGGTAGAAACTTAAGGAGTTGTCACTTTAGGTTAAAGGGAAGCAGTTTCTGAATTATCTTTGTTAATAGTACTTATAGTCAGTCAATCTACTGTTTCTTATAGTCATTTGTGTATGATAAATGATATTAAGAATTTTTGAGCATTTTTTTTTTTTGGTGGTGGGGATTGAACTCAAGACCTTGAGCTTGTGAGGCAGGCGCTGGAACCGCTGAGCTAAATCCCTGGCCCAAGAATTTTAAAATGTACAATATTTTAAACATTTCTTAAAAATTATAACAATATACTTCACAGCTTTTGTTGTGATTTTGCTTTCAGATCATATTACATTTAGGTAAATACTTTTCTTTGTTTCAGGAATAATACTACAAGGCATTTATGTAATGTACTCAAAGAAACCTGTGCTAGAGCTGCAGAACAGACAAAGAAATGTAAATATCTTGTTTTATGTGATTTTATCAATTTATTATTTAGTGGCATGGGCAGAGAAGTCAAATATTGTCTTTTTATTATTTGGAATTCTTGATTTGAATAAGATTTATATACCTCAGACAATTTCTTTCCATAAGTAGTAACTGGATACTCAGTTCCTTGAGTTTTGAGCTTTCAGAAAGCTTTTAAAGAAGGTAATGCATTTTTTTAAAAAAGCCTAAAGAAAAACAAGAAGGGCAATGTATTTCAGTAAGTATATACTTGGCATTTATGGTTAAATCTGTATTGAGTTAAAGTATAATTTTCAGACTAACCCCTTCTGTGGGGAATAACCAGAAAATTGAATCAAGAATAAGATATATAGCCATGTCTGTAACAGAAAATATGATGGAGGGATGTGCTGAAAGCGTAGTACAGTCATATACTATTTGATGATGTTGAGTCAACAATGGACTGCATATATGATGTTGGTCTCATAAGATTATAATGGTGGCTATGGCTGTAGCTTAAGGGTACAATGCTTGCCTAGCATGTACTAGGCCCTAGATTCTATCCCCTGCACTATGAAAAAAAAGAAAGGATTATAATGTAGCTGAAAAATTTCTCTTACCTACTGACATAGCCTTTAATATCATAGCACAGTGCATTATTCATGTATTTCTGGTAATGTTGGTGTAAACTAACCTGCACTGCCAGTTGAGTGAAAGTATGGCATAATTATGTTTTGTACATAATACTTGATGATGATAAACAGCTATGTTGCTGCTTTATGTATTTACTATGCTGTACTTCTAATTATTATTTAAGTATACTCTTTCTACTTATAAAAAAGTTAAATGGGGCTGGGGATTTAGCTCAGTGGTTTTGCCACCTGCTGTGCAAGTGCAAGGATCCGAGTTCGATGTCTGGTACCAAAAAAAAAAAAAAGTTAAATGTAAAACAGCCTTGGGCAAGTTCCTCAGGAGGGATTATAGAGAAACACATTGTTATCTTAGGTGATGACAGCTCTATGTGTGTTATTGTCCCTAAAGACCTTCAGGAGTACAAGATGTGGAGGAGGAAGACAGTGTTATTTATAATCTTGATCCTGTGTAGGCCTATGGACATATGTGTGTTTCTGTCTTAGTTTTTAACTAAAAAATTTAAAAAGTATATTTTTATACAGTTATGCAGTTTGGTTTTATTTTAAGCTGTTTTATTAAGAGTCAAAAATTCAAAATATTTAAAAATTTATAAAGTAAGTAAGTTATAGTAAGCTAGAGTTGAAGAAAGACTGTACATTTAACTTAGCCCGAGTGTACAGTCTTTATAAAGACTGTAGTAGTTAATGTCTTAGGCCTTCACATTTACTCACCACTCACTCACTGACTCACTGACTTACCCGGCAATTTCTAGTCCTTTAAGCTCCATTCAAAGTAAGTACCCTATGTAGGTATTCACCTTTTTATCTTTTACATTGTATTTTTATTCTACCTTTTCTATGTTTAGATACAAAAGTACTTATTATTGTGTTATAATTGCTTATTTAGTACGGTGATGTGCCAAACAGGTTGTAGTCCACGTGTGTAGTAGGTTATACAATAGGTTTGTGTAAGCACACTCTATGTTATTTGCACAGTGATGCAGTTCTCAGCGCGTATCCCTGTCTTTAAGTGACACATGACTGTACTTAACAGTAGTTAAATGTTTATTTCCAAACTAAGTAGAAGTCTCATATTTCTCTTAATATTTCAATAAAGTTTGAGGTGTGAATGAAAGAGCATCTTTATGCATGTTTTGATTTTTAATAGTAATGTAGAAATTTTTTTCATTTTGGTGAAAAAAATAACTGATTATAAAAAAATAATAGCCTTTCTTTGCCTTTGATTTGACATAAGCTTTGCTTTGTTTCTAACAAGAATCCACTGGGAAATTGTACTTATCTGCTTTTTTAGGATATACTTTGTTTCTTAGGTAAACATCTTAATTCATACGGCATTCATAAGGTAAACATCTTAATTCATATGGCATATTAAGCAGTTTGCTGCTTAATAGCTTGGGCTTAAGAATTAGTCTGCTCAAATTTATATTTTTAAAATTTCTACCTGCTTTAGCTTGACTGAATTATGTAATCTCTCTGTCATTGTTTATTTACTTATTTATTTTTTCAGACAGCGTCTCATTATCTAATTTAGGCTGCTCCTGGAGTCACTATATAGTCCAGGCTTTCCATGAATGTGCAGTGATTCTCCTGCCTCAGTCTACCAAGTGCCAGGATTACAGGCACACTCCCACACCAGGGTGTCATTGTTTACTATTTAAAATATTTCTTAATATTGTTTTAATAATAAATATTAAATGCTTAGAGCAGTTCAAAATGCTCAATAAATGTTAGTCATTTAGTTTTTAGTAATATTTTTGTAATAGTGGGGATGGAACTCTGGCTGCTCTACCACTGAGCTATACCTCCATTTCTTTTAATTTGAGATAAGATCCATTAACTTGCCTAAGCTAGCCTAGAACTTGCCATCTTCCTGCCTCAGCCTCCTCAGTACTTAGGATTATAGGTGTTTATACCCAGTTTAGCAACTTTTATTATTGTTATTATTATTTTTTATTACTAGGTTCTTTATTCTTGGTCCCTACTTGTAGTATTTTGCTTTTATGAATTATGTAAACCTTCCAGAATGAACTATCCCAGTACCAGCTTCTCCACTGCATGACATTATCCCATTATGAGAAAATGAATGGTGAAAAGCAAATGGTTGGGGGTGGAGGATAATAAATTGACTGTTTAGAAGAAAGTAAATTGTGCCAGGGAGGGAGATGGGCTGCTACTTTTTTCCTCTGTTTTGTACTTAGCTCTCTAAGTTTGTGATCAGTTGAAGGGAGAGGTTTGAAGAATCTTTTACCATTGCTTTTAGGTGAACTCTTAAATGGTAGTATGTCTTGATGTTATATATAGATAATTAAAGAATCTTAATACTTGCCTTATTAGTATTGTAAGCACCATCCAGATGCTTGCCTTAAGTTGTTGACTAGTCTTTTTGTTGTTGTGATTTCCTTTCTTCCTTTCATTCATTTATTCACTCACTGTATTTTAGTGCTATTATATGTAATGAAATTCTCTAGATGAAAAACAGCAATGAACAGAGTTTCTGGTTTTATGGAGTATATATTTTAGTAGGAGTTACATAGACCATAAGTTAATAAATAAAATGTTAGGTAGTGATAACTGCTTACAGGGAAAATATTTTGGGATAGTATGGAAGGAAGTTTTTTTTTATTATTAAGTGACATTTGTGTAGAGACCTGAATAAAGTAAGGGAATGAACCATGTAGCTATCTTGGGAAGGAAGATTTCAGGCAGAGGAAATATTAAGTGCAAATTGAGAACTTGTTTAATATTTTAAAGTCACAATAATGAGGCTATTCTATATCTTCTGTATTTATTATTCTGTATGTATTTTTCATTTTTCTGTCTTCCTGTGCTCCATTCAGAATAGTTTCTTTTAACCTTTCTTTCAGCTCAGTTATTCTCTATTTAGCCAATTTCGGTCTGTTCTAAAACTCATCAGTTGATGCTTTAATTTCTGTATGATATTTTCTGCTTAAGTATTAGCTGGTGTTTAAAATTCTGAGTACTGTTATTTAGAGTTTTAAGTTTTTTAGAGTTTAATGTTTAAGCTCTCAACGAAGTTGTATTATAATTTGTGTCCAATAATTGGAATACCTCAGGATCTATTTCTGTGGGCTGTTGTTCCATAGATTCTAACTTTATTGCATATTTAATAATGCATTTTATCTTTTATTATTTGGTAGATAATACTTTGAGACAGCATAGTTATATTTTCCTACTTTTTTGAAGGAAGAGCAATTTTGGTTTATATCCTAGACATTTCAAATATTATGTTGTGAGATTCTGGGTCCTAGTAAAATCCATGTGGAATGTTTGTTTTTTAGAAGACAGTCAAAGTGGGTCTTAACCTTTTGTGTGTGGAGGTCAGTGTCGGTTTAATTTTGAAGCCTTTGCCTTGCTGTAATGGGTCCACTCCATGTGTCTCCTCTCAAGTGTAGCTCTGGGGTTTGGGTAAGGGATTATCTGAAATTGAGTTTTCAAAACCTTTGCTTTTTTGTTTTTGGTGTGTCTTGAAAATGCACATCCTTCCTTTTTCCCTGTGGGGAATACGAGAATTACACAAAATTAGGTAATCCCCTTTTCCAGCTTTCTCCCGGTGGGTTACTCCCTCATTCTTTGCTTCACAGGGCCCATTTTCTTCATCCTCTGGCATGATTTGTTCTTTTTGGGCTGGACAGCTTTAGCTATACAGGGTATTTTGTGATTCTATTTTAGGATTTTTTTTTCTGTCTCTGTGAATTCTGTAGATATTTTTGGGATTATATTGACTCTGTAACACTTTGGGTAGCGTTATGGTTTATATTTGGATGTCCCCCCAAAGCCTCATGCACTCATTGGTGGGACTTTTGGGAGGTAGTTGGATCTTGAGGGTGTTACATTTATAAATGGATTAGTCAGCTGATGAGTTTATAGCTGAATGTGATTTGGAAGGTGAAACCTGGCTGGAGGAGATGGGTTACTAGGGCCATGGCATAGGTCTGTCTCTTCCCTACTTCTCCTTTGATCTCTCTCTGCTTCCTGACTGCCATGCCATAAACAAGCCCACCTGCCATGCCACCCTTCCCTTGGAACCAGCCGATTAGGAACTGAAACGTCTACAAACTGTGAGCCAAAATAAACCTTTCTTCCTTTAAGTTGTGAGTGTCAGGCATTGTGTCCTGGTGATGAGAAAGTAAAGACAGGTAGTATGGATATTTTGATAGTATTCTTCTAATCAGTGAATATAGGATGTCTTCATTTTTTTGCATCTTCTTCATTTTCTTTCATAAGTGTTTTATAATTTCAATGATAGGGATCTTTCACTTTGTTGGTTAAATTTATTTGTAGGTATTTTATTTTATTTTTCATAGCCATTGTGAATGGCAATGCTTTTGTCTTTTCTACCAAGAAATGTTCTGTAAATGTCTGTTAAAAGTTGATTTGGTCTCTAGTACAGTTTGATTCCAGTGTTTCTTGTTTTTTTTTTTTTTTTTTTTTGGATACCCTTATCCCCTGAAGAAAGTCTGGTGAAGTCCTGTTATTTTTATTACTGTTACTGTTATTATTTTGTGATGCTGGGGTTCCCCATCTGTCTTTCCCTTTAGATCATTGCTGCTATGTAGGAAAGAGATTATCCTTTGTATCTTGCACCTTTGTTGTAATTGTTCATTAAGGTCAGGAGTTGTTTCATTGATTCTTTCAGATTTTCTAAATAAGAAATCATATGGTGTGCACAAAAACAGTTTTCTTTCTTTCATCTCAGTTTATATTCCTATTATTTCCTCATCTTACTTTGTTCTTTTTTTTTTTTTGGTACTGGGGACTGAACTCAGGACCTTGTGCTTTCAAGGCAGGCAGCAGCACCACTGAGCCAAATCTTCAGCCCTCCTCATCTTACTTTGTTAACTAGGACTTCGAGTAAATGTTGAAAAGGAATGATGAGAGGGGATATCCTTTTGTCCCGATTGTAGTGGGAAAGCTTCTAGTTTCTTACTATTAAGTAGATGTTAGGTGTAGGTTTTTTTTTTTTATAGATATGCTTTGTCAAGTTGAGGAAGTTGACCTCTATTCATTAACTGAGGGTTTTTTTTTCCTTCCTTTAAAAAAAAATCATGCATAGATGTTGAATTTTTTCTGCATCTATTGATGTGACCCTGTAACTTCTCTTTTTTAGCCTGTGATGTGATGGATTTTAATAATTAGTCTAAAATATTGAACCCACTTTGAATCCCTGAGATAAATCCTACTTGGTTATTCTGTATACTTCATTTTTTTTTTTTTTGGCAGTTCTGGGGATTAAATCCCAGGAAGTACTAAGATGAATACTCAGTGTTTTAAAAATTTTATTTTGCTTTGAACTTGTAATTCTGCCTCAGCCTATCAAAGCAGGTAGAATTATAGGTTGTTCCACGGCACGTGGTTCCTTTTTTTTCTGATACTGGAGATTGAACTCAGGACCTTGCCCTTAGGAGGCAGGCATGGCACCACTGAGCTAAATTCCCAGCCCTGCACCTGGTTCTTTTTATACATTGTTGAATTTGATTGATTACTGATGATTTTTGCATCTAATTTACTTTTCTTGTAATACGTATGTATGGTTTTGTCATTAGGGTAGTGCTACATTATAGGATATTAGGATATATTATTTCTACTTCTATCTTATGAGATTGTTGAGAATTGGTATGATTTCTTCCTTAAATATTGGTAGAATCCAACAGTGAACCCATCAAGCTTTGTGGTTTTTGTTTTGGAATGAAATTGATTATTAAATTTTTAACAGATGTAGATATATATATATATGTGTGTGTATATATATGTATTTATATACTTTCTTTTGGCAATTATATCTTTTGACAGTAAATTTCATCTACCATTATTAAGTCTCTGAACATAGAGTTGTTCATAATATTCTATTATTATTACTATTATTTTTCTGAGACAAAGTCTTGCTAAGTATTCTAGGCTGGCCTTGAACTCACTAGCCCATGCTGGCCTTGAACTCATGGTAATCCTCTTACCTTAGCCTCCTGAATACTGGGATTACAGGCATGTGCCACTGTGCCTGGCTATTATCATTTTAATGCACAAGGGATCTACAGTGATGGTATCCTCTTTCATTTCTGTATTAATATTTTGAGTTTTCTTTTTCTGTGTGGCCAGAGGTTTATTAGTTTCACTGATTTTTTAAAAAAATTAGCTTCTGGGTGGGTGAGGTGGTGCCTGCCTGTAATCCCAGCACTCAGGAGGCTGAGGCAGGATGATTGCAGGGAGTTCAAGGCCAGCCTGAGCTACATAGTGAATTCAAGGCCAGCTTGAATTACAGACATAGTGAGACCCTGTCTTAAAAACAAAACAAAACAAAAAACTAGCTTCTGGTCTCATTGATTTTGTGTTTTTTTTTTTTTTTTTTGGTACTGGGGATCAAACTTGGGACCTTGTGCTTGCAAGGCAGGTGCCAGAACCACTGAGCTAAATCCCC
>NW_004624772.1:10564202-10599386 GCF_000247695.1 Heterocephalus glaber
TTTTTTTTTTTTTTGGTACCGGGGATCAAACTCGGGTCCTTGTGCTTGAGCAGCAGGCGGCGAAACCACTGAGCTAAATCCCTGGCCCAAACCTAGGGAATTTTTACTACTCTTTACAGAGTTCAGTTTGTACTTATTCTCTTGTTTCATACCATATGTAGTATTTATTGCGTTTCATTCTTGAAGTACTTTGGGGTGGGTTATCTTCTCAGTATCTTCTTGTACAGGTGCTTAAGTTTGACATTACTATTCTAAGTCATTTTCTATTCCTTCCAACTGTTTTCTTTCTTTATGTATTACAATTTGGATGTTAGGAGTCTTTTGGGTTCAAAAATATGAAGTATGTCTGTATTGTTTTCCTCGTTGATTTTTGGGTACTTTGGAGATAAAAATAGAGGAGAAAAGGCCTTCTTGTCATGTTGAATCTGGAAGTCTTCAGCCTATCTTTGTAAGTTTAACTTCCACTTTTTCTTCAACTGTATACTCTAACCATTTCAGTTTTCTGAATAAAATGTGATTTCTCAATCTTTTGTATTCTATCAACCTGTAATGTCTATTTCCTCATGTTTGTCTGATTAATTTTTCTGTATCAAGACTCAGCTTAGGGCCGGGGATGTAGCTCAGAGGTTGCCCGGCAAGTGCAAGGTCTTGAGTTCCATCTCCAATACTGGAAAAAAGAAAAAAACTCAGTCCTTTGAGAATTAATTTTTGATTACTTTCCCCAAGACTGATTTAGGTGTTCCTTTCCTGATCCCTATAACATTTTTGTTCTATTACTAATACTATTCTGGTGTGGATTTGTGTCTCCAAGTCTAGGTGGTGAGTTTCTTGAAGGTAAATTCCCCCATCTCTTTATACTCAAACTTACGTTTTCTAGTGCTCAGCGACATTTATTCAATGAATAAACTCCATTATGTAATCTTCTCAGTAATAACTTGAAAGGCATAGTATAATATTGAGTATATAATACAAGATTGTTTGTTTATTCATTCAGTGCATGCTTATGATTCAAGTATGTATTAAGTGCCAAGAACAATAATCCAAAAAGCATATAAACTGATTGTAGTTGATAAGTGCTAAGATAATGTATTAAATTTTTTATATCTATAATTTAAAAAACATTGTATTTTAGGTATCATTACTGCTGATCCAAAGCACTGAGAAAGAAAATAAAATGAAAGAGTTAACATTTCTTCTAGAGGAATCCAGAGATAAAGTTAATCACTTAGAGGAAAAGACAAGTAAGAATTTATATAAGAAAATGTAATAACGTGTCTTATGTATTTCTCTTGTTATGTTCTAAATTTTGGCTTTCCTTACAAGTTTGTTGTAATACTTGCTAGTAATCCTCAGCCTAGGTTGGATCAGTTGGAGGAGTGCATAATAGAATCACTAGAGGAGCATTTTTAAAATCTTTGAAAAATATGATAAATATTTAAATTTTAAAAAAGTTTATTACAGTAAAAGTCACAAAAGAAAACTTCCAGTAGTTCTTCAAAAAGTGTCAGGAACAGTAGAATAAGTATCTGAATCAAGGGGGAGTATTTTGAGTTTATTAATGGTGATGTGTCATTTACTATAATACATTTAAAAAATTTACACACACAATTTTTTGATCAGCTCTTCTATACTCCCCTTTTCAAAATTTTCCACACCTTTAACATTCAAAGTTTCAACAGTGTGTTCCAAAAAGACAGGGATCTGTATCTTTTTTGCTTACTGATGGATTTCACGTGCTTAGAACAGTGCCTGAAGCCTATGAAGTACTGAATATTTTATAATTAATAAATCCTATGGGAACAGCATGAAAGAAGTTACTTCCCACAATGAGATATTTTGAAAGGCATTAGGAAAAAATCTGTTGAACTGTATCTTAGATGATTAATAGTTCCTTAGGCAGTGAATTGAAAGATGCAATGTTGGCAGAATAGATGGCTTGTGTGAGTTATGGAGAGGTGAAATTAAGGTATATTTGGTAAACTGACTGGTATGCCTATATCTTAGAAAACTCAGGCAGATAAGATTGTCAAAGAATGTTTGAATCCATTTATGAAGAACCTTAAATGTCACGGCATGTTTAGAATATTTTAAAATTTGTTCAAGTGACCAGACATTTGGAAAGCATAATATACTTTGTGAAATACAATGCATCTTCCAGGACATCATAGCAATCTTATGGCATTTGTTAGTTATCTGTTCTTTAAACCATTCTCTTCTTCACACCACAAAGAATTATCTGGTTCCTGCTTACATATGCTTGCTGATCTCATTGCTGTTGCTTTATTATACTCCAGATATAGTAAAATTGTTTTGTTTTTGCTATATTTTGTGTTTATATCTCACCCTATGCTTTTTTTTTTTTTTTGGAACCAGGGATCGAATTCGGGACCTTGTGCTTGCAAGGCAGGTGGCAGAACCACTGAGCTAAATCCCCAGCCCTCACCCTATATGCTTTTAAGTATTTCCTCTACCTAAAATGAACTTCCTACCTCAAATCTGTTGCTTAATTGCCTAATACTTTGTTGTACTGGGGATTGAACCCAGGGCTTTTGAACTGAGCTACATCCTTAGCCCTTTTAAATTTGTTTTTTTTATTTTGAGGCAGGGTCTTACTATTTGCTAAGTTGTTTAGGCTGGGCTCAGATTTGGAATCCTGCTGTCTCAGCCTCCCAGAGTGCTGGGATTAGGGCGTGTGTCACCACCACACCTGGCTTTTTTTCACTCTTAATAATGGTTTAAGCATTATTCTTCTATCTCCTGTGACAGTGAGTGTCTCAAGGGCAAGGACTGTGTCTCATTAAATATCTTTGTGACGCTAGGGCTCAGTATATTGCTTTGGATATAATAATAATTGAATAGATGTCTAGATACATATTTAATCTTATAAACTAGAAACAATTTATTGATAATAACTATAATTCTTTGTGATTGTGTACTCTGGCCACTGAAATGTGTTTGTATAAATTCCCACATGTATCTTCCATTTGTTTTTCTGTTTCAGTTTGGATATTTTCTATTGACCTGCCATTTAATCCTGCCTCTGGTGTCTTTAATTTGCTTTAAATTTGCCTACTAAATTCTTAACTTTAATAATATATTTTTCCTTTAAAATTTCCATTTGGTTTTTAAGTTTCCAATTCTCTGATTATCTCATCTTTTGAAAATCATATTTTTCACCTTCTTAAAATATATTTATCATTGATATTTTATAGGTATTTTCTGTCTACTTCAATATCTATCTGACTTCTTAGTCTGTTTCTATTATTCCTTTTAAAACTGTGTAAAATACACATAACAAAGTTTATTATCTGGCTGGGGATTTAGTTCAGTGGTTCCGCCGCCTGCCTCACAAGCGCAAGGTCCCAAGTTTGATCCCCAGTGCCAAAAAAAAAAAAAAAAAAGTCTACTATCTTATTTTTCAGTGTACACATCATTCATATTAATTTCATGTTTTGCATTCATCACTACCATCCATCTTCAGAACTGCTTTTATTTTGCAAAATGGAAACTCTTATCAATTAAATATTAACTCTCTCTTCTTTCCATTGCCCAGCCCTCTGGCAACCTCCCCCACTCCTTTCCTTCTGTTTTTTCTCTTTCCCTCCCTCATGTCATTTGTTTTTTTCCTTTTTTTTGATCATTTGATTTTTTCTTTTGGTATGCCAAGGAATTTTTAAAATTGAATTTCATATATTGCACTTATTATATTTCAGATCTAAAATGTCCCCAAAAGTCTTATGTTTAGAAGTGGAGCCTAGTCACAAGGAATGGGTCACTAGGAGTATGCCTTGGAAGGGTGTGTTCTTGTCTCCAGCTCTTTCCTTCTGTTTCTGCTTCCTGGCTGTCATGTGGTGAACAATTTTCCTCTGCCATGCCTTTTTACCATACCTTCTCTTCATTGGAGCCAGATGACCAGGGACTAAACCTACCTAAACCATGAGCCAAATAAATCTTTCCTCCTTTAAGATGTAGGTGTCAGGCACTTTTTTAAAGCCACGAGTAAGCTAATACACAATTGATACCAGGATGCTGGAGTGGGGACATTGCTGTGAGTATACCTGGAACTGATTTGCGGGAGTTTGAAAAGGTTTGGTGATGCTGGCTAGAGAAATTTAGAATATTGTGATCAATTTTCTTTTCTTTTTTTTTTTTTGTTTTTTGAGACAGGATCTCCCTTTGTAGTTCAGGCTGGCCTTGAACTCACTGTGTAGCCCAGGCTAGCCTCGAACTCATAGCAATCCTCTTGCCTCTGCCTCCCAAGTGCTGAGATTACAGGTGTGCACCAACCACACCTGGCCTTGTGATCAATTTTCTTAGTCACTTTCTTGTTGAGAAATCTGGAGCAAAAAGTGAATGTGAAGCTTGGCTAGAAAGGAAGTACCTATAAAGTTGACATAGAGGAGAATGTGGTTGCTGAAATTAGCATTAAAAAGAAGCCAAATGCTTTGCATCAGAATAATAGGAAAGATAACTGGACTGAATCTTGAAATATGCCAGACATCACCCTCCCCAGACTCAAGGTTGAAAATAGTAAAGGTTAACTCTGAAAGACTTTGTTTTGAGAAGAGAGCCCCACAGCACTCTGCTTGAGAAGGGCCATCTAGGGAATTGGTTCATTGGGATTCATTTCATTCTGTTTAACCATCACTTTGAGGCTACTGCAGCCCTGTTCCAAGGAGGCCTGGCTCCTGCTCTCAGTGACAGAAGACCTTGGGATTATTCAGGTGTTGGTAGTTTTACTGACATACAGAATACAAAAATTGTGGGGTGAGGGAGGCTTCTTCTCAGATTTCAAAGGAAATCCTGGGAGGCCAGGAAGTGTGCCCATGATAGAGAAGTGTGTGAAGTTTTGAGAGTGAAACTGAGGGTTCAGTAGAGCTCCTGGGAAGTTGGGGATATGAGGAATGTAGAATGCCTGCTAAAGAATGCTTCAGGGAGTGGGTGGGGCTAGGCACGAGAGAGGCCATGTATGCTGGAATCATTAGGGCCACAGTGGTGGAGCTGTCCATGCCCTTTGGAGCTCACATTCTCACTGCAGTCTGCTCTTGGTACTAGATACAGGAGGTACAGGATTTAATGTTTGCCCTGCTGGTTTTCAGGCCTACTTTGGTCTTATTTCTGTCTATTCTTCTATTCCCCCTTTTTAGATTTGGAATGTTTACCCTGTGCCATTATATGTTCCAAATATTTAACTTTCTTTTTTTCATATGTACAGTGGCTCACAGCTAATCCTTATAATTATTCAGAAGTGTATTTAGTTTGAATGCCATCAGAAGTTTTCCCATTACCTTTTGTTTTTTTTGCATTTCAATAATTTTATTAAAAGGTATATCTCATAGTACCAAACATAAAGGTAGTTGGTTAGGCTACCTCTGCCAACTCAAAATTAATACTGATGTTTTCAAAATATTGAAATATATCAGCTTTATGGTAAAACTGAAAGTATCCACAAAACATGGTTTACAGAAAGTTAAAGATAGAGTATACTGTGATTCTTTGGTTTATTTTTCAATGTTTAGGTTATCTGTAACATGATGTCAAAATTGGTTACATCCATTCTGGATAGACTCAGGCTTCAGGCTGCACTGTTTACAACACTAACAATATATGTACATTTCCTTATATTGATTGGCTCACATGGAGAATTCCAAACACTACCTCAGCAACCTCATAATTATGGTGGTGCCTCCTTACTTTTCTTAAGACACATTATGGAAATTTGTGAAACTATATTCTATTCCTTAAACAAAACAAAACAAAACTGGAAGCAATGGCAATTTTATAGAAACAGTCCATAGTAAAACCTGGAGTGCTTTATCTAGCCAGAACATAGGGTGAAGCAAGTTTTCAGAGTGGTAATTGATATTGACTTAACTATGTAATATAATAGAACATATTTTTTTAAATGGAACTAGGTAAGACTGAGGAAGTAGATTCTGTATAGAAATTTTCATCAATGATACAAATGTCACCTGTTTTTTAGAAGAAACATTAAAGATAGCTCAATGAATATGCCAAGCTTAGTAGGTCTGTATTTTGGCTTAATACAAAATGTTTTTAAATTTAAATTAATTCCGATATAGCAATAAGATTCTCATCTCTGAACTATCTATTACTTGCATTATGGGTGCCAAGAAACCATTACATTATCTAGAATATAACTTTATTATGCCTTAAACAAGTACATGTGTGAAATGTTGGTTTTAATGTAAACCTCATAATTTAAAATTTAACATTTAAATTAAGTAGGCTGCCATTTTCCAAATCACCTAAATGTAATATATTGATCCAGTATAGAAAGTTAAATTAATGTTAGAAATGAAGATTCATGGTTCACCTTTTCAGGCTTGTATTGTTTCACATTTATGTCTTTAGCTTTATGGATTCAAATCTAAACAGTCTTACTGCAGCATTATATTAATTAGGCAGTTTTCCAAAGATGGAGAACATCATACTAATCTAGTTGTGATTTTTTTTTTTGGTACTGGGGATTGAACTCGGGTCCTTGCGCTTGCGCAGCAGGTGGTGAAACCACTGAGCTAAATCCCTGGCCCTTTTTTTTGTGATGTTTTGAGGGTTCATAATTTATTTTGTTTTTTGGGGTTTTTTTGGTACCAGGGATCAAACTCAGGCTCTTGTGCTTGTGAGGCAGGCGGTGGCGCCACTGAGCTAAATCCCCGGCCTGAGGGTTCATAATTTAAATCAATTATAACCTTATGGAATCCATTGTTCAGGGTTGTGGAGAAAGGCTTCAAAGAAATTTTTTTGTTGCTGCAATAATACTATTTATGTAAAGAACAACCCCCCCCAACTTATCAAAAGTTTATCTAAATACTATTAGCTGTTAAAAGTAAATTTTTCATGCCCAAGTTTCATAATCATATGTGGATTTTTAAATATTAACACTCAGTTTTGAGCAGGAAAAGATAAATCATTACTGTAAGTTAATAAATTTAGATGGCAGGAACATACAGAATATGTGCAGTGACTGAATTTATGTTTTTTATGAGTATAATTACTTTTTGTTATTCCAATTGCAATAGCAGTATGTTGAGACATACTGGCAATTTTCAGAAACCCAAAAACTATCATCTGCTTTTATTACTTTTTTTTAGGTGTAACATTCAAGTTCATAATGATTCTTTTTATAAGTTAACAGTCTCCAATTAGTTCATATATGGATCAAACTTTTGGTCCTATTATAACTTTAAATGAGCTAGAGCTTAGGGCTATAGTTAGCAGAGTGTGCAATTAAAAAAGCATTACTTCAGCACTACCTTAAAAATTCAGATTATTAAAGAGGATGTTTTCTAAGATGCTAATTTAATGAAATGGTTAACATATATATATCAGAGATTGGAAATTCCTAAGGGTTTTTTTTTTAAGTTTTTTTGAGACAGGGTCTCACTATGTAATCTAGGCTGAACTTGAACTCACTATGTAGCCCAGGCTGGCCTCAAACTCATATGATAATCATCCTGTCTCAGCCTCCCAAGTGCTAGGATTACAGGCATGCACTACCATGCCCGATCCTTAGGGTATTGTGTGTGTATATATATATATATATATATATATATACACATATACTTATTTATAGCAAATGCCTCCTAATATTAGCTGACTAGATTGGTGTTACCAGTTTTTCGCTTTTGCTATTCCAAGTCCAGTTGGTTTATTTTTTATTTTTTATTTTTTTTTGGTACCAAGAATCAAACTCTGGTCCTTGTGCTTGCAAAGCAGGCAGCTAAACCACTGAGCTAAATCCCTGGCCCCCAGTTGGTTTATTTTGAAGATAATATTTCAATACTTCAATTGTGGAAGAAAATTATATAATTTTCTCTATACAGAGAATAACAACCAAAATTAACAATTAAGAAACCATTTCAGGAATTGTTGGAAGGTGAGTTATTCTGTAGTAACTATACTTCAGTTGCCATGTAGTATGCCCAGAAACAATCCACTTCAACTTCTGAACATTTGGTTTGGAACACTTGTTTGATGAATATTCAGTTAAACACTTGGATACAAGCTCTTGCCAGAAGGTCAGATCACTGCCATTTATCTTGGAATGTTTCTGAAGACATTTTACTCCTTCTGTTAACTCTACACACTTCTGTGCTTGGATCTCCAATGCAACGATAGATAAGGCCAACACAGAAGGCTTTGCTTTAGAAAATAGGATCTTGTAGTGACATGCCTTAAGCTGAGCTTCTAGCCTTTCAAAATTTAGGCTAGTTTTCCTTTCAAATGGCAAGCTCTCCTGAATAAGAGAATAGAGTTGTAGAAATTGAAAGGCAGATGTAGCTTTGACTTTCCAACCCACCTTCTCCAATACAATCTTTTCCATTCGCATCAAATCTGAAACCGTGAACTGATACTGACTTATTCGGATCAAGTCAGTTGCCAATGGGACATTTCTTTCCTCTTCTATTGATTTTACAGTCAAGTAAAAGCAGCTCAGTCCAATATACCCAAGATGCTTGGGCTGTACCTTTATTTTAGACAGGAATCTGTTGTAAATTCACAGCGAGAGAAAATGTCTCCATATCAAAGCTAAAGAACTGAATTAGACTAAGAATATCTTTCACTTCAGAGTCCCTCAGTCTTGCAGTCATTCTAAGGCCATTATCATGTGCAGATTCAGTTAGTCTTAAGCCACAGACCTTTGGCTGACATCTAGCCTCCTGTTCCAACAGGGTATTCAGCTGCTGTAGTAGTTTCTGGGAGCCAGTTGTTGTCAGGACTTCTGTCATCTTGCTAGAAACTGTGGCTCCTTGGCGTGATCACCCTCCCGGGGCCTGCTCTCACCTCGCCCCACGGTATTGGATACGAGGGGCCTAGGAGGTGAGGACACTTGAGGGCAGGAGGGGAGAGGCCTGGGGAGGGAGAACTGTTCTGGGTGGAAGCCTCCGCAGCGCTCCCGAGACTACACCACCCTCCTCCTGGTCAGACCACTGCCCCATTACCTTTGTTATTGGTTTCTAGTTTGATTCCACTGTAGTCCTTATGTAGGGAACGTATGCTATATGATTTCAGTTACATCTGTTGAGAATTGTTTTACCTCTTCTCTTGGTTTGTTTTATTGCATATTGTTATGTTTTCTTTGGAAACTTCAAAAGAATGTGTATCTTCCTAATGTTGGGAAGAGTCTTCTCCCATCCAAATGCTAACCAGCCTGACCCTACTCAGCTTCTGTGAAGGGATGAGATCAGGTACATTCAAGGTAGTATAATCACAGACAAGAAGAATGTTCTATAAATGTTAATAGTTCTGTTGTTTGATTATTGTAATAAATTACCACAAACTTAATGGCTTTAAACAAACTTATTATATAGTTCTGGAGCTGAGAAGTTTCAGGAATTTCATGGGTAACTTCAAGGTTTTGTCAATGTCTTTATTCTCTTTGGTAACTCAGAGAAAATCTGTTCCTTGCCTCTTTTGGCTTTGAGGGCACTTTTGTAGTGTTCCTTGGCTTGTGGATCCTTCCTCACATAATTTCACCTAGTATTTCTATTGTCATATTTTAAAATCTCCTTTGATTTTCCTGCCACTCAGTCCTTTGTAATTTTCTTGGGTTCACCTGAATAAAATGTGAAAAATCTTCAAATTTCAATATCCTTTTTCATATCTGCAATGTCTTTTTTGTGTGGAATCTACTATTTTTATAGATTCTAGGGATTAGAATGTACACATCTTTGAGGCACTTTTATTCTGTCTAATGGTATTGAATTGTTCTATAATCTTGATGATTTTCTAATTTTTCTAGTTATTTAGAGTGGAT
Source organism: Heterocephalus glaber (assembly GCF_000247695.1). The sequence goes on from NW_004624772.1 coordinate 10,573,984, forward strand.
GATGAAGTCTCCAAATAGAATGTGGATTTGTATGTTTCTTCTTTCAATTCTAACAGTTCATATGTTTTTCAGCTCTTTTATTAGTGTGTACACACTTAGAATTGGTGTATTTTGGTAATTAATCTATAGCTCAGTCTTAAGCAATTAACCCTTCTTACTGTGGCTCCTGATCAAACACTGTCAAATTTGTAGAGCACTGCACTGGATTTCTTCTCCATCTCAAGCCTGCCATGCAGAAGTAGTTTCAGAGTAAAACTCCATGCTATTTTTGCAGTTTATAATAACTGTGGCATCTTCTTGGGCTAGCCTTGTTGGCTAAAACCATTTTTTCTCCTTGGATCTGCTGACCCTCTCCAGTCTTATTTTGTGCTAGCAGAGTCAGGTCTCCCTCCCTGGGTGTTAGGATTTGCTTTGTTCTTTTCTCTGCTTTATGTCCTATTTTTCCAGCTTCTTTGTAGTTTCTAATTTTCCTGTCAGCTCCCTCTCAAACTCTAGAGATCTGCTTAGTTTCTCTTCACTAAGTTTGTGTTTTCTGGGTGTCTTGATTTTGCATCCTGGAGAGCTGTATTGTTTGGTTTTTTTGTTTGTTTCTTCTTTTATCTCTTCATACATTTCACCCATTTGATTTTTACTTTACTCCATATCAGTGCCCATGGGATCAGTTTTTTAAGAATTTAGAATTTTTGGAGGCATCTTGACTTGTTCTTTCATGTTTCAGTTTTCTTGTGTGCTGACTCTGAGAGTCAGTACCTTGCTTCATGAATAGCTTTTGTTTTGCAAACAGAAACTTTTGGCAAAATTTTGTTTTTGTTTGCAATCTCTACTTCAGGTGATGAACACTACTGTGGCCATCTTTCCTGCACAAACATGAGCATGACTATATTCCAGAATCATGAAACAAAATAAGTTTGTGAAGCAAGATACCATAAAGTAGTGGAAAAACTCTTCTGCTAGTATGGAGATATTGTTAGTTATTTTGGCTGTTGTTATGTTTTGGTGTTATATAACTCTTCAATCTACTCAGTGTAATAGGATCAGACCCAGTTGCTGTATTGTAATGAGAGAACCACTACTATTTATATCAGCATCACAGATGAATTCATTTCTTTGCTTTTTGGAATCACGTAGGGGACCCTGGAATTATACTATTTTCAGCTTCCAGTGTTTCCTTTTTTCTCCCTGTAGATTTCTCCTCCCTCCACTGCCACTACAAGGTCGCTGGGTAGCTTCTATAACAGAGACTATTGCAGAATCATGTCAGCTTGCAGAGTAGACTAGAATAATTTTTCAACCCTGATATCTTTCTCTTCTCCTTCAGGAACTCTGATGGCATGAAAGACATTTTTGTTATATTTTTACAGATTCCTGAGACTGGTTTTTTTCAGCTTGTTTTCTCACTCTTGTTCATTTTCTCATCTTCCAGGTCACTGATTTTTTCCAGTGGCCCCTCTGTTTTACCATTGAGCACATCTACGGAACTTTTAATTTTGGTCCTTGTATTTTTCAGTTCTAAAATTTCTATTTTTAAAAAACATGTAGTTTTTAAATGAGGCTTTCCATTTTTTATTGAAGCTAATTTCCATTTTTTTTTTTTTGTACCGGGGATCGAACTCGGGTCCTTGCACTTGTGCAGCAGATGGCAAAACCACTGAGTTAAATCCCCTGCCCAAAATGGGTCTGGGAGATTTCTTTCTTTTTTTTTTTGGTACTGGGGATCGAACTCAGGACCTTGTGCTTGCGAGGCAGGCAGCAGAACCACTGAGCTAAATCCCTGGCCCTTCCATTTGTTTTAATTGCTCATTAATGTGTCTTCATTATTGCCACTTTAAAATCTTTGTTAGATCATTTTAACATGTATTATATTGATGTTTGCATCTATTGATTGCCTTTTGAAATTCAGTTTGAGATTGTTGTATTTCTTATGAGAAATTATTGATTGAAGTGTATTTTCAAATTGCGTTTCGAGAATCTGACTCTTATTTTCTTTGTGTTAGCTGGCTGCCTTTGACACTGTTCTGGTAGGGAAAAAGTAAAATGCCACTTTGTTACTCCCAGGTGGAGGAAGAAGTCTAGGTTTCCCATTTGGCCTAGGTTGTCACTAGAGAGGGGAATTCTTTGTTGTTTTGTTCTTTATTCCTTCCTACTGAATTGATTAGGAATTGTGTTTCCCTATTCAGTCTCCAGTGATACCAGGTGAAGGAGGTTTCATTCTTTCTGGGTTTTGTGAAAGTAAGAGCTTTGTTCTAGGCCTTTCTGAGTTATCCCAGTGTGATGTATGAGGGATGCTTTGTTTTTAATGTGCTTGGGTGGATATCCAGACTCTCCATGTATTCTTTATTGCCACCATGGTTAGTAGCTCACTACTGGCTAGTGGAGATGAAAGATATGGGCATTTAATCTTCTCTGACACCACCTTGGTTGGGGGGAATCAACGTGCCTTATCACTGTGATGTAGTTGTATGTTTAGGATACCTGGTTGGCTCTTGTTGTAGTGGAGTACAGCACACAGTTTTATTTTCTGTGATGTTTGGTTGATATAATCTTGCTAGGCTGCTCATTTTCCTGATCTTTTGGCTAGAGGTCACATTTTTATTGGAGCACTTTTTTTTGTCTGTGCCTATTTGCTTTTCAAGATTGCTGTCTTCTTCAACTCTCATTCTGGGATATGTGAGGCAGAGACCAACCAAACAAAATCAAACAAAAAAGAAACCTCCAAAACCAAAAACCAAAAGTAAGACAAAAAGCAAAATAAAACAAGTCCTTTGAAAAGAAAAACCCCAAAGAAAAGAAAGCCCCCAGACCCAAACATACTCCATATTACCCCTTTATATTCAACAAGAGTCTTCTTGGTATGTTGTTTCTCAGGTCTGTATGGCTCCAGCTGGTTTACCTCCTGTCTTTCAGTCTTACATTTCTTTTGCATATAATGTCAAGAGTTTTCTGTTGTACTTGAGAGGAACAGAGTGAAGTACATCTGTTCAATATTCCCAGAATAGTTTCATTGTTTTTATTATTCAAATTTTACCTTGACTACTTTGAAAGTTACTGTTTTTATTTTTTTACTAGTTACTTATAAATTACTTATCAAAGTATAAAGATAATTAGTACATTTACCTTCTTCCAAGGCTATTTAAGCACATTAGAATTTAATCCCCTCCTCTTCTATTTTTCTTATGTATTTTAATTCTGTAGACTAAACATTTTTATTATTACTTTATCCAGACAATAGTTTTAACCATATAGTTTTCCTCCTCTCTTTTCCTTATTCCTTTCCATGTTCTTGTTACAATTCAAAACTTTACTTTTACCTTAAAGAAGAATCTCCTCACCGGGGATTTAGCTCAGTGGTTTCGCTGCCTGCTGTGCAAGCACAAGGATCCGAGTTCGATCCCCGGCACCAACAAACAAACAAACAAAAAAACAAAAAAAAAGAAGAATCTCCTCTAGTGAAACTGTGTTTGTGATGAACTCTCTTGGATTTTGTCTGAAAATTTGCTTATTCATTTTCATCCATAAAGGATATTTGTGTATATGTATTCCAAGTTGGCCTGCCATTTCTCTTCCCTTCTTTTTTCTTCCGTTCCCTTTCCTTAAGACTTAAAAGAATCAAATGAGAAGCACCAGAACTAGAAGATATTGAAATGTCCTTGCAAAAATGTGTGGTATGATTTAAAAACTGCCTAGTGTGTAATAGGTCATGCTATCATTTAGAGAGGGAGACAGGCAGACAGACATAGTCTCTTAACAGTCTGTTAATCCATCTGCCAAATTTGATTTCTCTTATATGATGTTTTTATTCTATTGTAATTACACATACAAATATTTGCATAGTTTAATATTCATCTTTGAGTAACAGTCTTGAAAAGTCAGTAAAGTTTAATGGTGGCAAAGGATCTAAAAAGATAATTCTCAAAAAAGATAATTCTCAAAAAAGATATGAAAATGGTAAAAGGAATAGAAAAAAGTGTTCAACATCATCAGTCATCAAGGAAATCCATATTCATTTTAATGTCTTTGGAGTTTTAAATTATTTTGGTTAAACTGACTCATCAAACAAAACAAATGATTTGGTGTTATTTTCTAATGAAATTAGCTTGCTTAATTCCTAGCATTTCTCTGAATTTCATTGGCCTTATTCCGTTATCCTCTTTATCAACCATTTTTCTGTCCAGTGTTTGCAGTGCAAATGCAATGCAGGCAGGTGGAGAGATAAAGTCTGCTTTAGCTGAAGTAAACAAGATATATGAATTTATCTCTTCCCCACAAAGTTTTATGGTGATCAATATTTAATGTGTTCATATTTGCATGATTATCTCTCATTTTGGATTATTGTCTAATGGAGGAAAAAGAGTAATTGGTACAGTAGCAATTAATTTTCTCAGTATGTATTTTCTGTTAAGTATCACCTATATTGAACTTTCTCTTTTAGAATTACAAGATGAAAACTTAAAAGAATCAAATGAGAAGAAGAATTTTTTGGCATCTGAACTAGAAGATATTAAAATGTCCTTGCAAAAAAGTGTGGTATGATTTAAACACTGACTAGTGGGTAATAAGTCACACAATCATTTAGTCCAGAAATTTATTGAATACTAAAACCATATACAAGGACCCAGAGCTTCAACTAGAGAAAACACAATCTCACTTTACAGAATGCTTATATTAGAGACATTGGATAAAAGCACATCAAAAGTATAACTAAAATGCAAGACCAACCTAGGTACCAACAGAGTGATTCAGGCTAATTAATAACAGTTTTAAGAATTGAAAGAACTCTATGAGCTGGGTTGGATGCAAAGATTTCATGGAGGAATTTATATGAGATTTGGCTATATATGAGATTTGGAGAATGTAAATTGAGAAAAGAGCAATGTGTTTGTATTCCTGGGTGACTAAGAGGGATAGTGGATAGGACAAAGTGGAGGGCAGGAAGGAGCAGCAAATTTACAGAAGTGGATAAGTTTTCCTGAGGCCTTTGGATCACTGCTTTTGTTCTATACTTTAATTCATTTAGAGTAATCAGAAGGCTTTAGAAGAAGATTTACAGAGAGCGAAAAAAGCAGTATGTCAACTTACTGAAGAAAAAGAAGCTCAAGTGGAAGAATTTGATAAAGCTAAAGTTGCTCATACATTTATGGTTACTGAACTTAAAACTACTATCTGCAGCTTGGAGGAATTATTAAGAACAGAACTACAAAGGTGAAATATTTTTTATTTTAAGTAGATCAAATACATGAATAAAAATGTACTTCTAATATTCAGTGCTATTTCTGTTCATTGCTCTTTTTTATTTTTTAAAGTTTTTGGTAGTGGGGATCGAACTCGGGACATTGTGCTTGCAAGGCAGGCGGTGAAACCACTGAGCCAAATCCCCGGCCCCATTGGTCTTTTTATGTATAAAGTAGGAATACATTTCAAAAGTTTGTATTGGGCAAGTAGGTATTACAGAAAAATACTTAAAAGCAGGTATTCTCTAGAATAGTTCCCATGAATGCTTTACTGTAAAGTCAAGCTGTAGAGACTGGTTCCTAAGTGCTGATGTAGTGATATGACATGTATTTATTGAAACTATGTGTTATTATTAGCTTTTTTAAAAAAGGAAAACATTTATTGGCACATTTTAGGTATACATAATGATAACCTTCATCATAGGGAATTTGTGCCTCTACATGATATATCTTGCTTCTTTTTTCCCATCCCCTCCCTTTGACCCCTCTTCCTATCCTTATTGACAAAAGCTGTTTCCATTTTTTCCCCTTCTATTCTCTTTTTTCCTTGTCCCTTTTCTCCCCCCTTCCCCCTCCCTTGTTCCTCTTTTCATTTGAACATTTTCTTCCCATTTCCCAATATCTATTACACATTTTGGTCCTTATTTCCGTTTTTACTTATACCAGAGAAACAATGAGGTATTTAAACATGTGTGTCTGATTTATCTTATTTAAGAGTTTGGTCTCAAGGTGCATCCATTTAGCTAGAAATGTCTCAAACTTATCCTTCTTTTTTGCATTGTATTAAAAAACCACATCGTCTTTATCCACTTGTTGGTTGATGGGCCTTTGGGCTGTTTCCAAGATTTAGCTATTACAAACTGTGCCACTATAAATATAGGTGTGCATATATTATTGTGGTATGATGCTAGGCATAACTTCTAGGATGGGAGTTTATTTTACTGGAGTCTGTAACCTTTTTTCGGATTTATAAATTTAGCAACTATCCTGGAATATAGTAGATAGTACTCTCTGCTTATTAAATTAATGGCCTTGCTTAACTATATATAAAATAGGCTGTATGCATTTCATCTAAATAGCAGTTTGTCTAAAACTTGAGTGTTAGAGATTGGTTCTGTTTTTCATGACTTTCCATTAAAGAAATATATGAAGCTGTTGGGATGTAATTATTTTGTCAATTTAACATTGGGGGTAATTTTAACAGAGTAAAAGGAATAAATTTTTCTCTCAAGACAATATTTCAGTATCATCTCAAGACAGTCTACCAGTATTTCTTACCCATTGTTTGTGCATAGAGAGGGAGGAAAAGCTAGCTTTTCTAGCTACACTAATCTTACACATTCTTTATTGACCTATGTTGACAACTTTTAAAATTTTAAAATTGTGAGTTATCTTAGATTCATCTGGCCTAGTACTTCAGTTTTATAGTTTGAGGAAAAAATCCAGAGGAGTCAAGAAAATGATACATATTATGTGGTGTTCCTAAAGTAGAATTTAGTAGTAGTTACATATTCATTCTTTTTCAGAATTTTAGGATGCATTAATTTGATTACCAGTAAAGATAAATTATAACTAGTAAGCCTTAAGATTTTATGTAGATGTAGTTAATGTGAAATTATGTATTTATAATAGTATTATTTTATTGTACTAGTTTTAGTTTTTATGGTAGATGAAGTCTGACTAAAAGAACATTTTACATTGTAAAATAACATATTTTTACAAGATTGGAAAAAGATGAAGATCAACTGAAAATACTTACCATGGAGCTTCAGAAGAAATCAAGTGAGCTGGGTAAGATTTACAATGATGTGTCCTTTGATAACATTGGCTAATTATAAGAACATAATTGAATAGAGAAAATTTAAACCTTAAACACTTCAGTTTTATTATGTAGTTCATAGATATTGAGAAGTATAGGAAGCCTAAGAGATGTTTGTGTCCTTAATAATTCTTAGTGAGAAGTGTATGCTATATTTTAAGTAAATTTTAAAATTTCATTGCTTAATCTTGTTGGATTAATAACTATTTGTAATAGGAAAATGTGGTCCTATGTTATCATACAGTATTGTTAATATGTAGTAACTTTCATGACCAAAAGAAAGAGGTTCTGTAATTGTTTTGTGAATTTGCAACCATTTAGTTAGTTAATTCTTTTTTTTGATACCGGGGATTGAACTTGGGTCCTTGCGCTTGCGGGGCAGGTGGCAGAACCACTGAGCTAAATCCCCGGCCCTAGTTAGCTAATTCTAATGATTCATGCTTAATACTTACAAATCTGCGTATCTGCAAATGTAGAGAATTAAAAAGATACAAAATATATTTTTCTAATTTCAACGAAAGGATTATTTTTATAAATTAATTTTATGAATGGATAGGTATTTTTCTAGGATATCTCCTCAGTTTTCTGTAAGCTTTGTTATTAGTTTTGAAAGTTTGTATAAGTAAAATAATTACAACTAATATTACTTAGAATCTGAAATGTTTACTTAACATTTCAGAAGTAGCTAGCCATGGTGATGCACACCTATAATTTTAGCCCTTGGGAGGCTGAGGCAAGAGGATTGGCATGAGTTCAAGGTCAGCCTGAACTACATACCAAGACCCTGTCTCAAAAAGATGACAAAAAAGTAAAGCCTGTTTTGTTGAACTCTCGAACCACATGTATGCTTTTTCTTTTGAAATAATTAATTTTCTGTTGTTGATGAACTCATTATCATTCAAAATTGTACTATACAAATCAAATAATTTTGTTCTTGGGATTATTTTATATTAGAATGGTTTGAAATGCATTCCTTACCCAATTTAAAAATCTTTCTTCAGAGCATAAAGTACTGTTTTAAACCACTACATGTATTTACTGTATTTGGAATTGTTTAATATTGTAAACTAAGGAGTAATTGTGCTCCTTAAGATATCTCTATTGAATATTTATAAAAATTCAGTCTAATATTGAAATTAATTGACTTATTTGTCCTCTACAAATTCAGTTGCATTTTGTGATTTTCTCATATTAGAGCAATACATTATGAGATGTTTGAGTACTATGAGAGTTTTGAGTACTATGATGTAAGTAAAACATGATGCCCTTGAGAAATTTCTAATTCTTAAAAGAGAAAGTTTGAATATATAAAACCATTTAAGCAATGGTATGGAATATGAGGGATGACCAAGAATTATGTTAGAAAGGGAAGAAAATATTAGAATTTCACCTTCTATTTATTTTTAATGTTTTATAATGAATAATATAATACATGCTTATATTATGATGTTGTATAAAATATAAATATGCCTTTGTAGTTTTGCATATTTATATACTTGGAATGAATGCTCATAAATTTCTTGTTTATGGAGAGTCTTATTGCTGATGGCAAGAGGAAGCCGGTGATAGCAATGTAGACTGCAGAGAGAGTTAAGAAAGGCTTTATACAAGAAGTATAGAGAGGCTTTGGATAGTTAAAGAGGGTAATGGAGTATAGAAAATGTATGTAGGAGAGTAGTATTAATAGTCATATTTATTTACTTCTTTGGGTAATAGTTTATTTACTTCTTTGACTAATAGTTTAGTATCAAAATTACAAATTTTGGAGGATATTCTGTCTTCTTGTTTCTCTTGTGCATCACTGCTAACTGGTAATCTAGTGCTACTATTTCGAATTCTTAATATGTAATTTATAAAATACAACTAATTTGAGGGTTCCTAACTACTAAATAACTTTTTTTTCTTGCCACTGGGGATTCAACCCTGAGGTACTCTACCACTCTCATGCCCAGCCCTTTTTATTTTTCATTTTGAGACAGGATCTCACTAAATTGCCCAGGCTGGCCCCAAACTTGTGATCTTCTGGCCTCAGCCTCCCAAGTAGCTAGCATTACAAATGCATGCTACCATGATTAGCTTTATACAACTTTTGTCTTTTTTGGGGAGTGGTGGTGATTTGAAACAGGGTCTCACTATGTACTTTAGGCTACCCTTGAACCTGCGGCGATCCTCCAGCCTCAGTCTCTGAGTGCTGGGATTACAGGAATGTATCAAAACGTTTGAATCTTTCTCTTTTCTTTCATACTCACAGACTCAGAACAGTTCAAATTCTCATTTTCTCAGATTTTGAGTTTAAGCACATTCTATTAGCTTAGCAAAGCATGTATGTGTATGAAACACAAACTATATCAGATTAATCATCAAATGACACTTCAGGTTACTCTAATTTGTCCGCATATTTACTTATCCTTCACTGTATTTACTCAGCTTCTGTTTGCTTTGCATTTTATAAGCTTTCTTACCCCAATAGCCCTCAGTTTTACTGTTTTATTTTCTGGCTAAACTTTACTTTCTGCCTTTGATGGCATTTTCTTAGGCTTACATTTTGGTTATAAAGTGTTTCTCTGTCATCCCTTCAGCAATCTCAATCTGAAAACCACTTTTTCATTCCTAAAACCACTTTTTAACTATGCTCTCCTCAGATACAGCATGTGCTTTACTCTTTATATCTTGATGTTAGAGCTGGACCAGACATGTTAGACCAGTACTAACTGCAGTAGTTTGAAAATCAGTCTGTTTCCAGTTTTATATACCTTTTGCTCATTCTGTATATTGATGCTAGAATGTTCCTTTAAAAAATACATAACTGGGCCGGGGATTTAGCTCAGTGGTTTTGTTGCCACCTGCTGCGCAAGCGCAAGGACCCGAGTTTGATCCCCAGTACCAAAAAAACCCCCCAAAATGAAAAAAAAAACCATAACTGATTATTCGGTGTTGCAGAGCTATCTCATTACCAAGTTTAAACTCTTTAATATTAGCTACCTTTTCATTGTTGGCTTAAAGAGTAAGGGTATCGCATACAAAGTACATTAAAACCAACTGTAATATAAAATCTTTGTCAAATGATTGCTTGGCTCCCTCCCTCCCATCAGCCCTTCCAGGTCGAAAGATTTATTTTGGCTCATGTTTTCCTAGTTTCTTTACTTGATATAATTCACTTTGGTACTTACGTGTCTCCTCCCGTCCTCAGTTGAGTGTAAATATTGTTCTAAATGGGTCTTATTCCTGTGGTCATTTTTTTTAACCTGCTGTGATCATTTTTCTGTTTCTGCAGCCATCTTTGCTTTCAATCTGGCTATGTAACATATTCTTCCTTGAGTGTGTTCTAACGCTTCTGCTTTGATGACTAAATATGTAATAGAGCTGTTGGATGAAGACATTTATTCCCGATTTAGGCTTGTATGTATTAGGAACAAAATAGATATAATTTTTTTTTCTCATGAGATTTGCATTCTACTTAGGATAAAACAAATAATAACAAATAAACAGTTACAGGTTGGGCTAAGTGGTATGAAGGAAATAAAAATAATGCAATATAAGGCCTGGGGATTTAGCTCAGTGGTGCTGTTCCTGCCTTGTAAGCACAAGGTCCTGAGTTTGATCCCTGGTACCAGAAAAAAAAAAATCAGTCAAAAGAATGCAATATAAGAAAGTACTAGTGGCCAGTTTAGATTTGGTGATCAGATGTGGCCTTCAACTGAGACATAAAAAAATAAGTGAGATTTAAAATATTAGATAAAACTTGGGGTTAGAGAGAACTTTTCAGTCTGGGAAAAGTATGGAGAAATGCTCTGAGGTATAAGGAGCTTGCTTCATTTAAGTGATTGAATGAAAGTCTTTGTGACTGAGTATAAGAAGTGATATGGAGAGAAATTGATATGAGTACAGTGAAAATTTAGGTAGGGTCAAAAAATGAATTTTAATTTTATCTTGACCCTAAAGGAAAACTATTGAAAGATTTTAAGTAAAGGAATGACATAACCTGGTTTATACTTTTTTTAGGGCTCCCTGTATTTTTTATGTGGCACATAAAAAGTGGTGGTAGGTAGCTAGTGATGAAAAGAGTGAAAACAGACAAATGGGATTGCAGGTTATTTGAGTGGTCCAGGCATGAAAAAGTATCATTTAAAAATAGAATCATATCACTATCTTTTGTTGCCTTTTCTGGAAGGCTCATTAATTTGAAGATAGTTTATCTTTTTTTAATCTCTGAAAGTTTTTTTTCCTGTTGTTTCCTCCTTTCTTCTTAATCTTACTGTTCTCAGGACCTCTTGATGGAAAGACTTTGGAAATTCTTTATCCTTCATGTGTATTTTTTAAAACTTTGTTTTATATTTTTTCTCTTATTCTTTTTCCTAAATACGGGGAAAAGGTTTTCTGGTCTCTCCCCTGCTAATTATTCTTTAACTGTTTCTATTTTACTGTTTTTAAAATCTCTGTTGCCAAATTTTAAATTCTCAAGGGCTATAGGTAATCTGAGACATACTGTCCTGTTGTATCATATTATGCTTAGCAAAATACTGCTTCTGTTTGCTCTATTAACTTTTCTATTTGAATTTTAGTTTTTCTCTTAGTTGAATTTGGAGCCTTTCTTTCATGGTTTTGTTTTTCTTCACATAAGGTTGGTACTTGATGTTTCATTCATCTAAACATTTGAGAATCCATCTTCATATACCTGTGAATTGTAATATGATTCTTTTGATTGTGGGAACTTGTGGGAGGTGCAAGGAGAGGCAGATTTGGTAGCTTGTCTTTTGGTGTAGGGCAGTGATGGTGAACCTTGTAGAGCTTTCAGTAATAACAAATAGCCCATTGTAGCATGTGTGCCGTAGGTTTGGCACCATTGGTCTAGGGAATGTTTGTCTTGCTTGGGGATTATGAGCTATTTGGGACATGGTAGTATCTTTGATCCTACTTCCCAGAATTTTTGCTTTAAAATTTGTGGTGGGAGGTGTGATTACCTAGTCTAATTGTTCTACCTGGCCTCATTGAATTAGTGTATGCCCCGTCTCCCCAAGGGTTCCTTAGTTGCTTGGTTTAATGGTTATCTGTCTTGTTTTGGTAATGTTTTCCTTTTTTCCTTTTTTCTTTTTTTTTTTCCCTAATTTTCTAAGATTGAGTTGAGAAAGTAAACTTTTCAGTCCATTGTCTTAGACTAGTCCTCAAGTTTTTAAAGATTAAGTATTTTTACCTAAAATGAAACTTTCTGATTAAGTTTTACATATGACAGGCTTTTCTTTTAGATTCTGTATTGACATTGCATGTTTTATGATTGTTTTTCTTAAAGATGGTGGACAGTTACTACAGATGTTTTAAAAAAATGCACAGCATGAGAAAGTTTTAGTAATTGTTATATTTCCAATAGTTAATAACTTAACATTAAGGAGAGGTAATATTTCAGACAATGCATTTTCTTCTGTTGGCAGATAAAAATGTAAGAAAAGAGAAAAAAGTGAGTGATTTGGGCAAGATTTTTCAGTTCTTTAACATAATATTGAATTCATGAAAGTATAGAAAGGCATTGTAAACCACTATTGCTTAGGGTGACAAGGAGAACATTTATTTACAAAGAGAACAGGAGTAGGAGGTAAAGAGGAAATATGAAAAATGAATAATGCTGGGTCTTTATAATCAAAGGAAAAAAGTAGGAAGTAGTTAATAGTATCAGATACAACCAGGCTCCATGATGAAGACTGAGAATTATATCACATCATGGTTATTGCTGAATTTTTTTTCTTTGTGGTACTGGAGATTGAACCTGAACCAAGGACCTTCCCACTGACCTATATCCCTAGCTGTTTTTAAATTTTTTGAGTCAAGGTCTTTGTAAGTTGTCTAGGCTGGGTTTGAACTTGAACTCCTTTGACCTTAGTTTCATGCTGGATTGTAGACATGTACCACCACTCCTGGCCTATTGTTGATCTTTGAGAATATAATTTTATTAATACCATGGAGATAGGCATTAGTTTTGCAATAAAGAGACATATAGCTGACAAACAAATTTGTAAAACAAAATGAGAAATTTGAAAATAGTTTGAAAGAGTGGGAAGGTTAATTACATAATTTTTTATATTCAAATGGAATATTTAGGGGGAATAGAAATAAAATATTTTTTTTAAATTTAGAGAGGTGTGTATTGGTAATATAGCAGCTGAGGTGTTAAAGGAGGCGGGGATGTCAAAATCCATAGTACAGTGTTTTAATAGCTTGAGAAAAGATCACTTCTTTTAAGTTTGGAGTAAAGTTTTAGAGGCTAGGTAGGTTTAGATAATGATAAATTGAAGGTAAAGGCATTTGCTGAGTTCATTCCAAATATATTTTATGTAAACCTATTGCTTATTTTGCTTTATGTATTTTGGGCTCATTTGGCTGTGGAATTAAGTTTATAAAATTGTTACTGCCATATTACTTTTGCATAGCTGCTTTAGACTCCTTGTATGCTTCTTCTATGCTTCACAGTGCTCTAGTTGCATTGATATATCTCTTTTGATTTTTTTTTTCCTTTAGATGCCATTATTTCCTTTCTCACCTTTCCTATTCTTTTTTTTTTTTTTGGGCACTGGGGATCGAACTTGGGACCTTGCGCTTGCAAAGCAGGCGGCGGAACCACTGAGCTAAATCCCTGGCTTTTTCCTATTCTTTTAATTCAGCTTTTAATACATATGTATTCTTTTGCTGTTTTAGAAGAGATGACTAAGTTTAAAAATAACACAGAAGTAGAAGTTGAAGAATTGAAAAAAGTCTTGGTAAGTATATAGTCTTTTCTATTAATATATAGCAATTACTTTTTAAAATAATATTGAGTCCACTGACTTAGAACCTCACAATATAAATGTTTCATACTAATTTTCACCTAAAATATGAAAAAATGGTTATAAAGCTACAATATTATCTTATCAATTTTATACACCTTGTTAACTGTTCTTCGATTATTCATATTATTTAAATATGTGTTGATAGCACACTTAAATAAGATTGAATATATATATGTATTTATATATATATATGTATTCTGTAGTTGATTATAAATTTAGTACTTTTGGGTGTTGTACCACAGAGACCCAGTTTTGAAAAAGAAGTGCATGATATGTTCAGTACTGAAGTGTACTGTTCAGGTATCTACTGAATTTGTAGAATAAGGCTTTATTATACTTTAATTGATTATAGTGTAGAGCACGTAGGTTGGCAACTTTGTGTGAGAGTATGTGCATGCTCCCTAGCAAACCCAGGGCCTTGCACATGCTAGGCCAGATTCTACCACTGAACTTGCCCAGCCTGGCAGGTTTTTCTGTAGAAGACTGGTAAATATTTTAGACTTTGTGAGCTATATTTGACCTGCTGTAATTTTTTATTCTTCTCCTTTTACCTCCTTTGCTTCTCTCTTTTATTCTTAACCTTGTAAAAATGTAAAAACTGTTCTTAGCTCAAAGATCTACAAAGAGATATTGTAGGCTGAATTTATCTTGCAAGCTATGGTTTGCTGGCCTACCATATAGGGGACAATATTGTTTATAACTATAGGCACTGGATTTTGTGTTTACCTATCTCATTACTTGATTTTGAAACTCCTAGTTCTTCTATCTTTTGGGAAGCATTATTTCTAAATGCTTATCCTTTCTCCATTGAGTTGCTTTAACTCTTGTAACTTATAATAATGATTATTTGTAATGATTATTATAATAATGATTTAATATTTGCTAATGCACATACAAGTCTCTGCTTAAATGTCATTGCTTTAGGAAGCCTGTTGATAGACCAGACTAGGTTTAAGTCTCTGTATGGCTTATTTCCATAGCACCCTGAATATTTCTTGACAACACTTATCACAAATGAAGTTAATTTATTTTCAGTATAATTATTTAAGAGTTTATTTACTATTTAAACTCTTCCTTACTTAGCATAGTGCCCGGCATATTGTATATGATTTATGAGTGGAATGAATGTATACTTCAATAACTGCTAAGACCCTATGTTCTGTGACCATAGTATTTAGTACACTGATTGATACAGTACTCTCTAAGCACTTTGTCCACATTTGTTGCATGAATTCTAAAGCATTGTCTTTAATATAAAGATTCTATTATGAGCAAAGACTAGCCTGGCATTTTGTTATATATAAATAGCTATAGTGCATAACCAGTATCTTGGTCCTCAGGATCAGAATGCTGTAATTAATATCCCTCTAGCTCTTTACTTTGCAGCTTTATGAGCTAGAAATTTACCCAAATTCTTCATTTCTCAATTTCCCCCCAGAGGTAATAATTGATATATATTTAATAGGATATCTGTGAGGAATAAATAAGATGATGCATTTATTCATTTGAAAAACACTTTTTGAATTCCAAAAATGCTATACTCTGAGAATATCAGGGACAATAAGTAATGGCCTACTTTCATGGAACTATAGTCATCATATTTTCATTCTTACATACAGTTATTCAAATGTATTATCACAATGATATTAAGGGGAATAAGGGATTGGTTTATAGTCCTATGAGACCTATAATAAAGGAATTTGAACTAGTTAGTTTAGGAGAAGCCTTTTTGAACAAATATTGTTCAGGGGAAGGAGGAAATAGCATATCAAGTATAGGAAATATGCAAAGGTTCTTTTGTGGAAGGGAGTAGGTGAGTACAAGATGGAGTGAAAAGTCTGGTGTAAGATGAGGCAAAAGTAGATACAGTGGTACTTCGATTCACAAACTTGACTCTTTTCATGATTCTTTTCGCAAACCAAGTTGGACGAGAACCAAATCAAATTCAGTGGTGTTAGGTTTAATGTTGACCTGATTGGGGAAATTTGTTTGAGGTCTTGTCCAGTTTGCTTTGCAACCAGAATATGGAGAGAATTAAGGTTATGAACCAAAGTACCACTATAATATTTTAGCCTGGCAATTCATGACCTGTAGGGATCAAGAGAATTTTGTATTTATTCTAAGAATAATAGGAGCTGTAAAGAACTTCAGCAGTGGATGGCTTAGTCAGATTTGCACTTTGAAAGCTCATTTGGCCTGGAGTATTGGGACTAGTTTAATAAAGTGTAGTAATTAAGAGGAGGCAATCACAATAACCATAGAATTGATGGTAGCTGAGGGAAGTGTGGGAGAAGTGAGAAAATATTTTTAGAGATCTGTAAGATTTAAATGCTTTGAATTAATCAAGCACAGTGTTTCATTCTCCATTTTTGCACTTTTACAAACAAACAACAAAACAGCTCAGCATTGTGGAGAGGATTGGGCCAAAATTTAAAGAAGAAATAACACCAATTCTACAAAATATGTTCCATAAAATAGAAAAGAGATGAGTACATCTTAAATCATTTTAAGAGACCAGCATTACCTTACCTCCAAAACTAAAGACAATACAAGAAAACTACAGACCATTATGTCTTATGAATTAATATAAGTATTAACTGGAGATATTTGTGTGGGTCTGTTTCTGGACTGTCTTCTATTTCTCTGATATATTTGCCCTTAAGTTTACCTTCTTTATTTTCAAAAAATTAGTCCATTTCCTCTAAACTTTCAAATTTCTGTGAAGAGCTACTTGTAGCATTCCCTGTTATTCTCATATCTCTGGAGTCTAGTGTTTTGTTACTGATATTGGTTATTTTTTGTCAGTCTTGATTGATGTTTATTATTTATTGTTTCAAATAACCAGCTTTTTTGTTTCATTCTCCCTATATTTTTGTTTTCAATTTCAATAATTTCTGTTCTTATTTTTATTATTTCCTTCCTTCTGCTTGCTTTGAATTTATTTTTCTTTTTCTGGAATGTGGAAGCTTAGATTATTTAGAATTTTCTATAAAGATTTTACTACATAAATTCCCTCCAAACACTTCTTTAGCTGCATATCACAAATTTTGATAAGTTGATTTTTTCATTTTAATTTATGTTAATGTATTTTCCAGTTTCTCCAAGAATTTCTTCTTGGGCCTTGGGATTACTTACATGTTGATTGCTTAATCTCTATGTATTTAGAGATTTTCCTGTTTTAGTTTTATTATTTATTTCTAGTTTAATGTCATTATGGTGAGAATATACTTTGATTTATTTATTTTTGTTAAGGTTGTTTGTTTCTTTTGGGTTTTGGGGATTGAACCTAGGGCCTTAGCACTGAGCTATATAAAGAGCCTTTTTTTTATTTTGAGACAGGGTTTTACTAAGTTGCTGAGTTGCTAAGGCTGGACTCAATCTTGCCATCCTCCTGCCTCAGCCTCTCAGAATACTGGGATTACAGGCATGTGCCACCATCTCTGGATTAGGTTTGTTTTGTAAATCAAGATATGGTATATCTTAATGAGTGTTCCATGTGCACTTGAAAAGAGTGAGTATTCCTCTATTGTGAGGTAGGGTATTCTATGAATGTCAGTTAGATCCAGTCGGTTGATGATGCCTATGCAAACCTGTATTCTTTATTGATTTTTTTCTTTATTGATGATTTGTATAATTCTATTACTTATTGATAGAATACTATTGAAATCTTCTGTTGTGAATTTGGAATTGTCTGTTTATCTCTTTAATTCTGTCAGTGTTTGCATATATAGTTTGAATTTCTGCTATATGGCATTTATTTAGTATAACTATTATATCTTTGCTGACAAATGGATGTATTGATCATAACCAATGCCCTTTTATCTCTGATAATACTTGTTTGTGTTGAAGTCTGTTTTAACTGGTACTATTGTAGCCAGTCTGTGTTTCTTATGCTTATTGTTTACATGGTGTATCTTTTAAGCTCTTTTGGTTTTCATATTTGTACATATCTTTATATATAAGGACTTCAGGCAATACCTCAAAGCAATAGTGATAAAAACAGTATGGTGCTGGAACAAAGACAGATATATGGATCAATGGAACAGAATAAAGGATACAGAAACATCCCCAGACACATTCAGCTATTTGGTCTTTGACAGTGGGGGCAAAAGTATGCTTTGAAGGAAAGATAGCCTATTAACAAGTGGTGCTGGGAAAACTGGATAACTGCTTGCAGAAGATTGAAACTGGACCCATATCTCACACTGTGTACTAAATTAAAATCAAAATGGATCAAAAATCTTAACATTAAAACTGAAACATTGAACCTACTAGAAAATAAAATAGGTAAAACACTTGAAACTGTAGGTAATGGAAAAGATTTTCTAAGCAGAATTGCAATTGCCTAAGAAATAATAACGAGAATCAACAGATGGGATTACATCAAACTAAAAAGCTTTCTCTTTTTTTTGGTACTGGGATTGAACTCAGGTCCTTGTGCTTGCGAGGCAGACGACAGAACCACTGAGCTAAATCCCTGACCCCCTGAAAAACTGTCTTGCAGCAAGGGGATCAATTAGAGTGAAGACAAAACCTAAAGAATGAGAAAAAATTTTTGCTAGCTACTCCTCAGAAGACTTAATATCTAGAATATATAAAGAACTAAAAAAAAGCACCATCTAAAATAAAAGACCCAGTCAAGAAATGGGCAAATGAAATGAATAGACACTTTAGTAATAGTACAAATTACCAACATATATATGAAAAAATGTTCAACATCTCTGACTGCTAGAAAAATGCAAATTAAAACTGTGATAAGATTCCATCTTACTCCAGAAAGAATGACAACAAATCAAAAAAATAACAAATGCTAGCTAGATTGTGGTGTAAAAACAACCCTCCTACATTGTTGGTGGAAATGTAGAGTAGTACAACCATTATGGAAATAAGTATGGAGATTTCTCAAAGAACTAAAATTAGAAATTCCACATGATCCAGTTACAGTCTTCTAGGTATCATCCCCAAAATTCTTAAGACATCATACCTCAGTGATACAAGCATACCAATATTTATAACAGCACAGTTAAATAGTTAAATCTTGGAAGCAGCCTGTATACTGGTCAACAGATAATTGGATAAAAACAACATGGTATCTATATATAATGGAATACTACTGGGCTATAAATAAGGACACATTTGAGACATTTGTAGGAAAATGGAAGCACCTGGAAAACATAATGTTGAATGAAATAAACCAGTTTAAAAAGCCATATGGTGTCTCTCATTTGAGCAAGGCAGAGTACAAAGAGATCAACAGAGGTTGGACAGAAGGAGACAAGGTGATGGATCTCTTGCACTTGGGAGGGGGTTCAAGAGACCAAGAGTGAAGCATGAGTGAAAAGGGAAATAAGTAAAATAAAGATATGCCATGTAAAGGAACATAATAACCTCAATGAATGTAAACATTATATGCTGTAAACACACACTGAGATTCATAATATCAGTAAGAAAGAAAATGGGGAAAGGGGAATTAGAGGAGGAGGGATGGGGGAGAGGATTAAAAAAAGGAAGCAAGTTGTATTATGTACATGTACCTACTCCCCAAGATGGTTGTAAAATGCATGTACTGTAAATACATACAAATAAGAAATTTAGTGAATGTTTAAATTTGAAATATTTGTTAAGGTAAAAGACACATTGGCATTAATCCTCCTAAAAATATGCCTCCTTGCTTGCACACACTTAATCCCTTCTTGCACACCACTGTTAGAAACAGTTCTGGAAATCCTTTTTCTTTTTATTAATAAATTTTATTTTATTCCATTTTCCCCCTCAAGCTGTCTCCCCTTCCTATGTATAAAAATTTTGTTTCCATTTTTCTATTTTCACTTTTTTCTTGTCCTTCCCTCCGTCCCTCTCTCCCTCCCTCCTTCCCTCCCTTCCTCCCTCTCCCCATTCCTCCTCCCTTGTTCCTCTTCCCATTTGAACTCTTTATTCCCAAGGAAATCCTTTTTTTTCTTTTCATAGTGATTCAATTTATATAAAATTCAAAAATGGGCAAATCCATCTAGATGAGAAAGCTTAATGATCCCTCTTGGTGATTAGAAGGGAACACAAGGAATGACCTCTGGGATGTGTTTCTGCTGTGCTTCTCCACATAGCTGCTTAATCACACAGGTGTACTTGTTGAAAATTCATGCAGGTAAACACATACAGTTATATATTTCTCTGCAGGAAATCCTTTTTCATGACTGTCTTAAGTTGCACTATTGGAGCTGCCTTGATTTCCTGAATTGATTAAAAATACTTACTTTTCATGGTTATTTTGACTTTGATGAAGAGCCAGGTGTTGCATGGTGCCAGATCTGGTGAACAAGGTGGATGAAGACATACCATAATGTTTTTGCAAGACTACCTTTCCATTGGATGGCATTCAACAACAACATTCATTGTATTTTATCACACTTTGTAAATAGAGAAAAGATTTCCCAAACTGCTTCAGAAAGTGCCAAGAACAATGAGACAAGTGTTTTTGAAGTGTGTGTGGGGGGAAGTATTTTGAGGGTGATTAATGGCAGTGTGTCTTTGACTGTAATACATTCTTGAAAAATTTAAACATTTACCATATATTTTGAACACCCCTTGTAGTGTATGTAAAAGTGGGTCTTCCTTTTTTAAATCTACTCTTATAATCTCTGGAGAGTTTAGGCCATTGTTATGACTTGTATCTAGATGTTCCTCCTAAGCCTCATGTGCTCATAGGTGGGGCTTTTTGGAGATGGCTGGATCTAGAGTATGTGAATGTGGATTAAGGATGTGATACTGGGATTAAGGATATGTGGTACTGAATTAGTCCACTAACTGGTTTAGCATTGTTCTGGGTGTGGATAATGGAAGACCCATCCTGGGTATGGGTGGCACCAATCAATTGGCTTGTAGCCTGGTTGGAGTATAAAGGGACAGAAAGAAGGCAGGCTGCTGCTTTGCTGCCTCCTACCTGCCTCGTCATAAACTGTTTCTCTTTGATGCCCCTCTGCCATGCTGTCCTGCCTTGGAGCCAGCTGACTATGAACAGAAACCTCTATAAATTGTGAGCTGAAGTAAACCTTTTCTTTAACTTGTGGGTATAGGGAATTTTATTCCAGCTATGAGAAAAGTAAGATAGCCATTAATATCTTTAAAATTGTTTAAATATTGACATTTCAATTAGATTGATCATTTTGAAACTTGTTTTCTATTTGTTTCTTTTGTTTTTATTCCCCTGTTTAATTTTTCTGCTATCTTTAGGTTATTCAACTATATTTTAATATTCACTTTAGTGTATCTATTGATATTTTATCTATACTTCACTGATTTATTTCTGTGATTAGTCTAGGGATTATAACATCCATTATTTATCTATTGTGAATTCATAAAAATTTTGAAACCTTTTGACTATATCCCTTTATATTGGAATTGCTGTATGTGTTAGACTTACATATATTTACATCTTTACAAGACAGTGTTAATAGTTTTGGTCTAAATAGTTTTTTTTTTCCCCTCAGTACTGGGATCAAACTCAGAACCTTGAGCTTGCCAGGCAGGTGTGGAACCACTGAGCTACATCCCTAGTCAGCTTTGTTTTTTTAAAGAACTTAAGATGAATAAATGGTCTTTTATCATTTTTTGCAAGTTTTAATTTTATTTTTTATTAGTACATATTTTTATTAGTATGTTTTATTATACATATTGTCATACATAATGATTACATTCATCATAGGAAATTTGTACCTGTATATAATATATCTTAATTCTTTTTTTCCCATTGCTTTCCCCTCCTTTCAACCTTTTGTTTCCATTTTTCCCCTTCATTTTTCTTTTTTAATCTTTCTTTCCTTCCACCTCTCCCCTCCTTTGTTTCCTTTCCCATTTGAATATGCTCTTCCTACTTGCCAATATCTAGCCTCCATTTTGCTCCTTTGCATTTTTCACTCACAAGAAACAATGTGATATTTAAACTTGTGTCTGATTTATTTCACTTAAAATTATGGTATCAAGGTGCATTCTTTTACCTAAAGATGTCTCAAGTTTATCCTTTTTGTGGCAGAGTAGTACTCCATTGTATATAAATACTTCTTTTTCTTTATCCATTCATCTGCTGATGGGCATATGGGCCATTTCCAAGATTTAGCTATTATAAATTGTGCTGCTATAAATATCGATATGCATATATGATATGATGCTTTTAACTCTTTTAGGGGTATACCAAGAAGGGGAATAATATGTCAAGTAGAACCTCTAGTTTTAGTTTTTTGAGAAATCTTCACACTGATTTCCTTAGTGGTTGTACCAGTTTATACTCCTGCCAACAATGGAGAAGGGATCTTTCATGGCTTACCTATCTTTCCTAAGCTCCTCTATTTTTAAAAAATCTGTATCTACTCTAGGTTTGCTAACCATTTCCTTCATTATGGTCATCATCTCTTTATGTTTTTTTGTGTAATTATTTCTGTTTTGGTTTTGTCAAGAGACTTACTCATCTGTTTTATTACTTTGACTACTAACATTTCAGAAAGTTCAGGTGGGTTGCTTTGGATTTCTTCTACTGCAGTGTCGCCTGGATTTGCCTTGGGCAAGTTGGGGGTGTTGGGTTACATCTTGCTTCCATGATTTCTTATTGTGTATTTAAAATTTTGGTTTTCTGTGTTGAGGCTTGCAAATTTCTTATTGTAGGTTTGTTATTGTAGGTTTACTAGTGTCAAGACCTCTTAAGCACATGACTTCTTTTCAGAGATATCTTCTAGGCATAGATGGCTTTTAGCTTTAAGTCTGTTCCAGGATCCTGCCCCTTCTGTTTTTTAGGGATGAAAGATTGTAGCCTGGTTGGCCTAGCACCCAGTTCTTTGGTACTAGGCTGTAGTATTGTTTATGACCTCTACACAATCTAGGTACAGTAAGTTTCTGACTTAGGAACATCTGAGTTGTGAACTTTAACAGGTGTACTGTGTAAGACTCATTTTGTCAGCTTATAAACGAATCACTTATAAACAGTTCTCCCAGGATGGAATGCATTTCTAACTTGACTTACTGTTTTGGGACACAAGGAAGATCAATTAATCACAACAACTATGTCACCTGGTATAAATTAATACAATCAGTAATGAAAATAGAATCAAACACAGACTGGAAAATGACAAACTGGGACTACTAATAATTTGCTACCTTTAACTCCAGGTACAAGGTTTATAGATGTAGAACAAAATCTGAGATAAATCAGAATATTATATACAACAAATATCCACTCAATAGAGTGATTTTTATCTTAAGGGGAGAAAATTTAAAAGGGAGAAGAGGAAAAAAAATGAGAAATGAAAGAAGAAAAAGAGATTAAAAGCAAGGCTGAAGGACAGAGGAAGATTACCCAAGCCTTAGGAAATTGGTGATGAGGAGAGGTGAGAAGGAAAGGAGGAGAAAACAAAAACAAGAACAAAACAAAACTAAAAACAAAATTCACATTCACAAAAAATACCCGAAAAGAAAAGCAATAAAAAACCCAAACAAAACAACAACAAAAAAACCCCGACAAAACAACAACCAACCCCCCCCCCCAAACTATGAACAAAAATTGAAAAAATGACCAAAAGCAAAGAAAAAAAGAAAAAGAATCTTCTGTGTGATTCTACAGTTTTGTAGCAGTGTCCAATTCAAGGTGTAAATCTTTTTTTTTTCTTTTTTGGTACTGGGAATCAAAGTTAGGGCCTCACACTTGCCAGGCAGGCTGTGCATTCTGCTGTTTAACTACATCCCCTGCTCAAGGTGTGAATCTGCTGTCATTGGTAGACAAGGGAGGCAGTCAGAGCCCACATCTGTGCTGGGTAATCTTTGTAAACTGGCAGTAGGATTAGGGTGGAGTACTGATTTGGGAATTTGAAATCCACAAATTCAGGTTGAACCTGGCCTGTGATTATGGGCATGGGGCTGAGTTATTTTTAGCTTATTAACACTAGGTGTCTCTTGCCAGCCTGACCAGAGTTCCCTGACCATGGACGTGTCCTGTGTTTGTCTCTCCCCTAGTCACTGTTGGAGATTATCAGTGGAAGCCCTGAGCTAAAGCCAACCTGCTGCTACTCTTAGTCCCAGGTTCATTGGCCTCTCCCTAAAATAGCACTGACCAGGCATGCTCTTCAAGGGAATATGGCAGATACTTGGATTGGAGACACTCACCAGGTGTTGTAGTGCTGGGCACCCACTGCTGCATTCTACTGTCATTTCTCCCTGAAGGCTTCTGGAGTTGCTCACTTTCCCTGTGTCTCTGTAGATTTGATCTTCCTTTCTCTTGCCACTTACCAGGAGCCAGGGAGACACTACAGATTGCCCCCTCCTTTTTCTGCATTGTGGTCTGTCTCTTCAATTTCTCTGTAGGCTCCAGTTTTGCCTTCAGATCCTTCCTGGGTCCAAGGAATCTACTTCCGTCCTACTTTTCTTCCCTGTGTTGTTATTTTCCAGTATCTGGATTCTGAATATTCTGAGAGGCTAGTTTCTTGTTGTTTACTGCTCCTATCTTACTGATTACTGTCTTCTTGGAAGTCTATATCATTTTCGATCATCTTCATTTTTTTCTGAAATTCCACATCTACCTCTAATATTTTTATTCCTTCAGCCTGAGATACTTTCTTTACCATTTCTTATAGTATATCTCTTCTGGTTCCACATTCTCTTGGTTTTCATTTCTGTTTATATCATTTATCTTTAGTCAGTCATGAAAGATATTTTTGCATATAGAATTGTGGGTTAACAGTTTTTTTCTTTCAGGACCTTAAATATGTTGTTTTATTTTCTTCTATCCATGTTTTCCAAGGAGAAATTCACAAATATATTGTCTAAATTTTCTCCTTAACTTTGATTTTTAAGCAATATGTGAAAGAAGGTAACTTTTTCTAGTTGAGATTCATGGGACTTCATAAATCTCTAAGTTGTTAACTTTGTTAAAATATGGGAAGTTTGGGCAGAGAAGGTGAACCAGTCCCAGCACCCAGAAGGAAGCTCCCCCGCCACCATCCCAAGCTCCTAGGGCAGAGAAACTGAGCTGGTCCCAGCACCTGGAAGAAAGCTCCCTTGCTGCCATCCCAAGCTCCTGGGACAGAGAAGGTGAGCCAGTCCCAGAACCAGGAAGGAAGCTCCCCTGCCACCATCCCAAGCTCCTAGGGCAGAGAAGGTGAGCCAGTCCCAGCACCCGGAAGGAAGCTCCCCCACCGCCATCCCAAACTCCTAGGGCAGAGAAACTGAGCTGGTCCCAGCACCCAGAAGGAAGCTCCTCCACCCCCATCCCAAGTTCCTAGGGCAGAGAAGCTAGGCCGGTCCCACCACCAAGAAGGAAGCTCCCTTGCTGCCATCCCAAGCTCCTAGGGCAGAGAAGCTGAGCCACGTGGGTGCCAGAAGCACCTCCACCCTACCCGGAGGAAATGAGAAGACGTAAACAAGCCTCAAAAACAGACTTCTAGATCACCTACAGCAACCCCAAAGGGAAATGAGATAGAACAGTCTGATACTCAACCACCTGGACTCTCTGAACTGGCAACAAAAGAGGATCTGGGAAAAATGAAATCAGAAATAATTACTCAG
>NW_004624772.1:10616992-10637897 GCF_000247695.1 Heterocephalus glaber
GGTTGAGTATCAGAGTGTTCCATCTCATTTCCCTTTGGGGTTGCTGTAGGTGATCTGGAGGTCTGGTTTTGAGACTTATTTACATGTTTTCTCATTTCAACTGGTGGCGGGGGGGTGCTCTTGGCGCCTTCATGGATTACCTCCTCTGAGCTGGTAGAGGTGGGACAGGGGCCGGGAGCAGTGTTAGGGATGGTGGCCCAAAAGCCTTTTCCTGTGGGCTTGGAGCAGCGGGAGGGATGGTGGCTGCGAAGCCCCTTCCTCTGGTCCAGGAGCAGTGGGATGGTGGCTCAGAAGCCCCTACCTCTGGGCTGGGAGTGGTGGGAGGGATGGTGGCCCGGAAGCCCCTTCCTCTGGGCTAGGAGTGGTGGGACAGAAGGTGGCCCAAAAGCCCTTTCCTCTTGGCTAGGAGCAGTGGGAGGGAAGGTGGCTGGGAAGCCCCTTCCTCTGGACCAGGAGCAGCGGGATGGTGGCTCAAGCCCCTCCCTCTGGGCCAGGAGTAGTGGGATTCAGTACCATGCTCTGGTGGTCCGGTGTCCTCTGCGTCTCTGGAGCGTAGAACCAGGTGGCTGTACAGAGAAGCGGGGATGGGGGGGGCTGTGTGTGTGTGTGTGTGTGTGTGTGTGTGTGTGTCCAGTGGACACCCGGGGCGCGGGCTGATTCTGCGTGTTCCGCGGGACTCGGGACCTTGGTAGGGTGTCCACAGACCTGCCTGTCTGCAGCAGGCTGATTTGGCGTCTTCCGCACCTCTTTAAAGTTTTTATCATGAAAGAATGTTTGGATTTTGTCAAAAGGCTTTTATGCATCTATTAATATGATTGTGTTTTGGTCTTTGCTTCTATGTGGCACATTACATTTATTGATTTTGCATATATTTATTGAACGATCCTTGCAACTCTTGGATTAAACTTACTTGGTCATGATGAATGATCCTTCTGCTGATACGTTGTATTCTATTTGACAATATCTTATTGAGGATTTTTACATCTGTTTTCATTAAGGAGACTGGCCTGCAGCTTTCTTTTTTGGTTGGATCTTTGTCTAGTTTGGGGGTCAGAGTGATGCTGGCTTCCAGAAATGCTTTTGGAAGCGTCCTTCTCTTCAGTTTTATTAATGAGTTTGAGGAATATTGGTGATATATCATCCTTATAGGTTTTATACAATTCAGTAGTGAACCCGTCAGGTTCTAGACTTTATTAAATTGGTAGGGTTTTAAAAATTACTGCCTCAATTTCATTGCTTGTTTTTAGGT
Organism: Heterocephalus glaber; assembly: GCF_000247695.1. The sequence continues at coordinate 10,618,242 of NW_004624772.1, forward strand.
TGTTCAATATTTTTGTCTTTTGGGTTTAGTTTTGGAAATTCATTAAAGTTTCAAAATCTATCTATTTCTTCAAGATTTTCCAATTTGTTAGAATACAGTTTTTCATAGTAACTCTTCTGGAGTTTGATCATGTCTCTTGTGATTTCACCATTTTTATTTCTAATTGCATCGATGTGAGTCTTTTCTCTTTCTTATGGTAAATTTGGCTATTTATTTTGTTTAATCCTTCAAAGAACCACCTTTTCAATTCATTCTTTGTATTTTTTTCTTTTTTTAATCTGAGTTTCATTAATTTTTGCTCTGATCTTTATGAATTATCTCTTTAGTTTCCATTTGTGCTTGGATTGTTGTTTGTCAAGTATCTCGAGGTTCCTCAGGTCATTTAAGCTTGCTCTGTTTTCTTAATGAGGGCATTGATAACAATGACCTTCCCTCCTAGGACTGGTTTCATTGTGTCCCATAAAGTCCAGTATATTGTATAGGTGTTGTCATTAGGTTCCAGAAATTGTTTAATTTCTTCTGTGACCAATTGGGTATTCAGTTTAGTTTCCAAGTGCTTCTGAATTTTCTGTGGTTGATTTCTGTTTTCATTGCAGTGTGATCTGACCGTAAAAATGGGGTGATTTAGATTTTTTTAATATAAATTTAGGCAGGCTTTGTTGACTAGTATGTGATCTTTTTGAAGATGGTTTTATGTGCTGCAAAGAAGAATATATAATCTGTTGTAATAGGGTAGAACACTTTGTTGATATCTATTATATCCATATGTTCAAGGGTGTGGTTTACCAATCACATTTTGTTTAGTTGATCTATCTCTTTGCAAAAGTAGGGTATTGAGATCATCCACTAAGATTGTGTTAGTATTTATTAGATCTTTTATGTCCAGTAGTATTGTTTTATGAAGATAAGTGCTCCAATATTTGATGCATATACATTTATCAGCATCATCTCTTCCTGTTGGATTATTCCTTTAACTAGTATGTAATGACTTTCTTTGTCTCTTTTGATCAATTTTAGCTTGAAGTTTACTTTGAGATTAGAATTGCTACCCCTGCTTGTTTTCAGCATCCTGGTACATGAAATATTGTTTTCAGTCCTTTGATTTTTACTCTACGGATATCTTTTCAGATTAGATGAGTTTGTGGAATGTCATAGACTATTTGGTTTCTTTTGACCCAGTCTGCCAACCTATGTCTTTTAATTAGAGAGTTGAGAGTTATTAGAGAGGTGTTGATTAATTCCTAAATTGTAGTCTTTTTCTGTGTTGACTACTTTTTCTTTTCCTATTTTTTCCCTCATTTATCTATTCCCAGGGCTTGACATATTCATTCCACCTGAATTTTTGGCTTTGTTGGTTTCATTGTTTCTTGAGTGTTTTCTGGAGTGCTTGTTTAGTATTCATAAATCTCTTGTTTTTTTTCATGAAGTGTTCTTATTTCTCCATTTATTTTGAAGCACAGTTTTGCTGGATATGTTAATCTAGATTGGAAGTTGTTTGCTTTTAGGGTTTGAAATACTTCACTCCAAGCTCTAACAGCCCTTAAAGTTTGTGTTGATCTGTCTGCTGTAATTTCTAATGGGTTTACCTTTATATGTGATTTTTTGTTTTTTCCTGACTACTTTTAAAATACTGGTTTTTTTTTGTTGTTGTTGTTGCTGGACATTTGGCATTTTAATGATGATGTGTCTTGGGAAGCCTTTTTTCCATCATGGTTGGTGTTCTTTAAGCTTCATTTATGTGTAAATTGACCTCTTTTCTTATATTTTGTCACATTTTGATTTCTATAAGAAAATTAATTACTCCATGTGAGTTATTTTCTAGTATCAAACTTCAGTAGCCTTATGTTGGTCTCTTAGTGTCATCAAGTACCTTTTAGATAAATATTTCTTTTTTTTTTTTTTTTTTTTTTGTGGTACCAGGGATTGAACTCAGGACCTTGTGCTTGTGAGGCAGGCGTGGTTGGTGCCACTGAGCTAAATCCCCAGCTCTTGTTTTCTTTTTTGATGTTCCTCTGAGTACTTCATCAAAATTTACTATTTTGTAAATTCTATCTTCATGTTATCATTTCTGAAATTTATGAATACTGTATGGCTTTTTATACCTGAAATGTCTGTCTGATACATTTTTGTTGATTCTGTATCTTCAGAAAATTTGTCATGCATGTTTTGAACCATTTTGGTCAGCTCTTCTAATTTTTTTGTTCTCCTCAAATCTATATTGACTGTTTTGTGTGATTCATAAATTTTTGGGTCATATCCTCTTTGAATTTGCCAAATTCCTTTAGCTCTTCTTTAAACAATTCATATAGCTCCACTAACCTGCTTTCCTTGTTTTCCTTTCCATTTGTGGCCCTGCTTCTTGCCTTAGGAGAGTTAGGGGACTTTGGGGCATCTTTGGTTTCCTATTTTCCCATAATCCTCTGTGTATATATAGTTTTTGTTTCTCACTTTCCCCCCTTTTTTTTTGTGCTTAGGGTTGAGGTCCAATGGAATGAGGAGAGGTTGTAATTAATATAAAGATCCTTTTAGTAAGATACTGCCTTCCTGTGATGTATGTGTTCATATCTTTATTTGTTCAGAGACAGTATTTACCCCATTCAGCTATGTAAGTAATTAGTACTCTGTCACTGTGGTTGTTTTTTTTTTTTGGTACCAGGGATCGAATTATCCCTGTGTTTTGAGGAATGATTTACTTTCAGTTACAACAGCATAAGCAGATCTGATCATACATCTCCTATATGTGATAAACCTTGCATGTACACTTTCACCCTTATCAATACTCTTTGTAGCCTATATCAGTTGTTATTAACAGTTATCATATGATGTAGCAGGAGAAACAGATGGGAGAGATTAAGAGATGGGTAAAAAGGCATGTAATTCTGTAGGAAGGAAGGTAGATGGGGGAGTAGTGATAGGGAAAAATATATGGGGTCAGTTTCTGTTGGAGGACTTTTTAGTTGGATGGAAAGGTTAGTGTTGGAGGTTTTTAAGAAGATATTTTTGGAGGCAAGGGTAATATGTAGGAGGAGGAAGGTATACTTGAGGATTAAAGAAAGCTATGAAACTATTGGAACCTGTTAATAAATTTGTGCACCTGTAATGTGAAAAGAAGCAAGGCAAGGCAAGGCAGGGCAGGGCTAAGTAAGATAAAGAAGAGCAAAGGGAATAGAATGGAGAGGATAAGAGGAGATAGGTGAGAGAGAAGATAGAATATGGCAAGCTAAAAACTTGAGAGGAGGCATTTATAAAATGGTAGAAACAAGTAAATAACAGTATTGCTATAGGAGCTTGTGTTGAAAAAACTAGATAGGGAGATGAGATGAGGGAGAGAGCATAGACACCAACATTGTTGAAGCAAGCAAAAGAAAAAACCCCCGAAACATTATACAGAAAATATCTAATGGGAACTCAATTCAAATGCTCCAAGAAGAAAATGTACATGCAATTCATGTATGAGTGCTTTGCTAAAAAGCTCAGGTGTTCCCTTCATGCCTTGACTGCAGCCATACCAGCATCACCTTTCTTTTCCACTCCAAAGCTCAAAAACCATATAGTGGTGTAATCTGTGAGCAGGTTCACTAGCAGGCCAGGAATCATGGAGCTGGGAATTCTTATAGTTCTTATAATTCTTACAGTTCCATGTCCAGCATCTGAGGCAATCTGAGCCAAGTTGTTAATTCCAAAGGGCTTGGGTGGTTCCGTCCCTGCGTCACTGCCAGTGGTTGTAGCTCCCATGGCTTCTCTCTTGGGCCGGTTCTGCTCTCTCCTTGCAATTTTTCTCAGATGATCCACATTCTGGCTTCTCCAAACTTCTAGGGTTTCCACTGTACCTTTGGCTTCACACTCCCAGCTTCATACACAGCCCTTTCAGGGGTGGATTGCTTGGCCTCCTAGGCTTTCTTCTGAAATCTTGGAGGAAGCTTTCCTGACCTCACAACTCTTACATTTTACATGCACCTAAAACCAGCAACACTGAGATGGCACCAAGGTCTGCTGCCAGTTGGACCAGTAGCCAGGCTTCCTTCTTTCTTTGCTGTAGGGGTCCAGTGCCTGGATCACTGAGAAGTCTGAACCCAATCCTGAAGAACAAATTCTCTAGGCTGCCACTATTCTGGAACATGGTGCTCTGGGGCTTTCTTCTCAAAGCAATGTCTTTTACCTTTGCAACTCTGAGGGTTCAAAGGCTGGAGTCCTGCTGGTTCTTATTTTGTCCTCAGGTCATCTTTTCTGTTGTCTTCTGAAATACTTAGATTTATTTTGCTAGTCTTCTCAGTGACCAATTTCTCCTCTGTTCCATCTTTGCAGGCTGCAGCTTTCTGGCCAAACTCAGAATGTTTTGGATAATTCTGCTGGGCTCTTTGCTCTTGATTCTCAACGTAAATCTGGCTAAAAGCCCCCAACAGTAGCCATGTCACAGCCTCAACATTATACTGCCTTGAAATTTCTTCTAGAAGATCAGTTAGTTCACCACTCTTAGTCTCAGGCAAAGTCTCTGGATACAAACAACCGACAGAAAACTTTCTGCCGAGGCATAACACACATGTTCTGGAGTCTAACAGGCAATCCAGTCCTTCTTTCCAGCAGACACCTCCTGAGCATGGTTTTTACTGGCAACATTTCTATCACTATTCTGGTCTTCTGAGCTCTGACCAGAATCTCCCATCAAGTACAGCCTCAGGCATTCCAGGGCTGCTTTTTCACCCAGTATCTCCAAAACCTTCCAAACTCTTCCCATAAGCCAGTTCTAAAGGCTCCTGAACCACAAGGTCAGGTACAGTCCGAGTAACAACCTGCTGCTCTGATACCAAAATCTGTCTTTGTCACTTTTCTTATTGCTGAGACAAAATACCCAACACACAAAGGAGGAAAGGTTTATTTTATCTCATGGTTTGTAGAGGTTTCAGTCCATGATCGACTGGCTCAAAGTCAGGGTGACATCCAGAGGGTCATTGCAGAGGAGAAATAATCCACAGCAAGCAGGCAGGCAAGGGTACATTAGCCCACTTTCTGTCCCTTATATTTTATAGAGGCTACCTGCCCTCGGGCGTGTGTAACACTCATCCTTAATCCTATCCAGAACTATACCAGACCAATCAGTGAACTGATTCAGTAATCACACACCCTTGATCTCAGCACCACACACTATAGATCCAGCCACCTCTGAAAAGCCCGCCCCTATGACTGCATGAGGTTTTTAGGGGAACTCTATAGACACAAGCCATAACAGTATGTAACCAGAGGAAGTGAAATCATTATGTTAACGAGACATCTGCATTCCCCTGTTAATTATAGCACTATTCCCACTAGCCAAGAAATTTAAACAACCTAAGTGTCCAACTTATGAATGGATGAAGAAATTGAGATGCATATACACAACAAAATGCTATTTAACCATACAAAATAATGAAATCCTGTCATTTGTAGCAATGTGGTTGGATCCTGAGATCATTATATTAAATGAAAGAAGCCAGAAACAGAAAGACAAATACTAGGTGACCTCACTCATATGTGGAATCTAAAAAGTTGATCACATAGAAGTCAAGAATAAAATGATAATAGTACTAGAGGCTAGCAAGAGTATTGAGGATAGGGTGGGGAAAGGTTGGTCAGTGGGGATAAATTAGAGTTTAATGAGAGAAGTGCTGGTGTACACAGTATACTGACAATAAAGTAATGTACTGTACATTTCAAAAACTAGAAAGTAATTTTTAAACTGTTTATCATCTTTATGGTGATAATTGCTTGAGGAGATAGATATGTTTAACTTGATTTAAACATCACACAATGTATACATACAATAAGACATCACATGGTACTCTATTAGTATGTATAATTTTGTTTTCAGTTTGTTTTCTTTTGAGACAGGGTCTCACTGTGTAGTTCAGGCTGGCTTCAAAGTCACTGTATAGGACAGGGTGACCTTCACCTTCCACTTATCCTCCTGCCTCAAATTTTTGTTAAGTATCTTTTAAGAGTAAATTTAAATTTAGAAAATGTTTCATCTCAGTTTTTATGAACAGTGAGTGCTTCGAATATTTCTGAGCCTTTGTACTGCATTGCTTTTGAATTTGTATTATGAATGTTTATGAGCTGGTTTTGTTGTGGCCGTGTGGGATGTATACATGCTCTTTGGAATATGCAGCTACCGGGATTGTAAACTCTCAGCTCTAGTAATGAATTAAAGAGGCAGAGTTTAAAATAAGGAAGTCAGTTTATTTGGAAAAGGATGAAAAAAAAGATACACAGCTACTCTGGGGGAGTAGAAGATATTAAAAATGAATACCCAAGAATTTTTGCACTCAGCTTTTATTTAGTACTGGTGATTTCACCCATCCCACATGTTGGCACCTGGAAATTGTCACATCTGATTGGCTCTCTGGCCATCTTTAATCTTAACCTGAGCACCTCTGTCTACATTCTTTCTGGCCATTTGATTCCTTCCTGCCCTTTTGTGATGGATAAATGTGTCTGTGGGAGCCTCATAGAAGGGCATCTTAAAGTTAGAAATTAAGTAAAGGGGACATGTATGTTATCTGGTTCAGGTATAGTGATTTTAAAGTGAGACTATACTTATAAATATATATGTATAGATGTGTGTGTCTTTTATATATTAAATAAGAGTCCTTAGGTGGCTATCCCTTATCTCCTTTGGTTTTTATCAGAGGTGGGTGGGGGTAGTTTCCCTAGGCTTTTATATTTCTGGCTTCCTCCTTGCTTTAACTCTGATAAATTGTGTTACCTGGCACCTCTGTCAGTCTAGTTTAGTTTCGTTCTCATTTGTCTTTCTAATTGCTCTGCCTGTAAAGGCAGAATTCGCTTTTAGTATGATTCCCCCTAAATTTTTAATAAAGCCTATCTAGTCCCTGCATAAAAGCTGCCCTTGCCTATAGTTTTATATTTGTTTAGGGTTCATACATAGAATCATCAGATTGCTTTCTCTGGTTCTCTGTTCTGTGTGATTTATCCTTTATATTCTGGAGCCTGGTAATGGTTCCCACAGTTCCTTTCCCTGGTTCCTTCAGCAAGAAAGATGGTAGGGTTTCCTCTGGGCTGGGACCGGTAGAACGGCAGCCTGGAAGCCTCTTCCTCTGGGCTGGGAGCAGTGGAAGGGCAACCTGGAAGCCCCTACCTCTGGGCTGGGGGCGGTGGAATGGCTGGTGGGGTTTCTATTATGGTTTTATGTGCTGTACCATACTGCTGAGCAGTGGCGTTCCACTATTGTTAGAAAGTGGCCCAAAACTGAGAAAATTGCTTCTCTTCCACTTTTGCTAGTTATTTTTAATTAGCTAGTTATTTAAAAAAACTCTTTTAGAGTTTTTCAGTGCTATATGTGCCTGTTTTGTCTAAAATTTATTGTGGTTATCAGTGGGAGATTTGGTCTGAGACATAATGAAACCTGGAAGATTATTCCTGTCTTTTGATCTATAAAATGGAGATACTAACATCTGTTGGAAATAAGCCCCCAGACTGAAATTGTTGGTGTCAGAAATGATACACTCAGATATATAACCCTAGTATACTATACTATATGAAAACCAGAAATCTCCCATGCTGAGGGAATGGAGTAATTCAAAATCATTTCACAGGAAGAATAATAGAGATTTTAGAATATTTAGGAGAAAACTTAGTGGATTTTAAAATTATGTATGATTTTAAAATTAAAATTCTAAAAAAATAATAAAATAAAAATTCTATGCCCCTTGTTTCACACATATCTCCATTAAATCCTTTGTCATCATCTGATGGCTCTGAGTTTACTTAATAATGACTTAATTTCTCTTTTTAAAGAATTTTAGCCGAAGAGAAGCTCTTAATTCTTTCCATAGCTCTAGGCAGTTTAATGGTTTGTTAATATTTTTCATGATTTGTTAATATTTTTAAATAGGCAGAAAACCAAAAGCTTTTAGATGAAAAGAAACAAGTTGAGAAGATTACTGAAGAGTTAAAAGGAAAAGAACAAGAACTAACTGGTCTTTTACAAACCAGAGAGGTTTGTTTAAGGATTTTTTTGTTTCAAATATATGTTAATTGAATATAGATTTACAAGATAAATATGGTATAGCTATTTGCTTTGTGAAAGAGTTCTTCACAAACTTCTTTTTAAAAGTATTGCATTCTTATATTTAAAATGCTGATGATCAGTTTGAAATATGTACACCTAGGAGATCTTCATACTATAGTATGGGAGAGAAAGATCAACATTTAAGATACGAGCCTATGCATAATTCTTTGGTTTGTAACAATTACACTCTTTATGTCTTGAATATTTCCAACTTGTATATTTGAAATTTAGCCTTTATTAAATTAGGTTCTTGGTTTATAATACTTTTCATTAGTGCTCATATTATAGTTTTGGAATTTGTCTATTTTAATGTATGTTTCTAGTCCATAACAGAATTACAACTGTCTTTTTATAATAGAACATCTTTTATAATAACATCTTTTTTTAAAATCATACCTGGTTTCATTAATTAACATATTTATTAATGATATGACTTTTAAATTGAAATTACCTCATAAAGTGAAGTTGGTAAAAAGTATTTTATACTTTATACAGTTTTTCTGGTTCAGAATATCAAGTATAATTTACTTATACAGTATTGTATTTTCCTATTGTTCTTCTTTTTTTTTTTTTTTTCCATACCAGGGATCAAACTTAGGACCTTGTGCTTGAGAGGCAGGTGTGGTACCACTGAGCTAAACCCCCAGCCTTGTTTATCGTTTTTAAATTAAAATGATTATCATGTTAAATCTACTTTCATTTAAAATAAATAGACTAAAGTAGGCCAGATTGTTGCCAAGTACATTACTTAATTACTTAGAGTGATTATATCTTTTAAATGAAAAAAATTGGAAAAATACTTGACATATTTATATTTTTTTTCCAGAAAGAAATACATGATTTGGAAATACAATTAACTGCCATTACAACAAGTGAACAGCATTATTCAAAACAGCTTAAAGATATGAAAACTGAGCTTGAAAAAGAGAAGTATGTTTTTCATGTAGCTATACATAGTTTATCCAAGTACTAAGTTTTCTGGTAATAAATAATATTACTAAATTACATTGAATATTTGTGTGAATGAATTTGAAATTACATTTTATTCCTAATTGAAGATCAGAATAATTTACCAGTTTCATTGCTAAAGGAAATATATATCGACAGAATAGTACATATAACAAAGGTTAAATAACTTTGAAGATAAGTATACAGTCATCCCTTGATATCCAATGGGGATGGGATCTAGGAACCCTGAGGATACCAAAACCTGTGATGTTCAAGTTCCTTATATCAAATGGGATAGTATCTGTATATAACCTGTGCATATACTCTGATATGCTTTAAATAATCTCTTGGATCTAATAACTAATACACTGAAAGTACTACGAGTCATTTATTGTTCAGGAAATAATGACAAAAAATCTGTATGTTCAGTACAGATGCAATTTTTTTCCTGAGCATTTCCAGTCTGTTGTTGGTTGACCCGATGGATATAGAACCCATGAATACAGAGGGCTAACTGTATTACTTTTATGAAGGTATTTGGTTTCCCATAAAAATATTTATTTACATTTTTAAGTATTTTTTTGATAAATTATTTCAAAGGTTTGTATTAATAAAATGTCAAAATACAAATTTATTTCTTACATTGTCCAAATAATTATTTAATTGAATGATTTCAGTTAGTAAGTTTAGTTTGGAAATAAAGTATGGGCAATAATTATTACATTATTACTTAGAAGTAAATTCCAGTAGCCAGGTTGGTAGTGAGCATAATTTTTTCTCTTTTGGTTGACTCTCAACTTTAGATAAAAATGAGAAGTGAACAGTTTACAGCTTTTCTGTTCCCTTTTAGCTGCCATTCCCTTCTTCTTGTACCATGTCAACAGTGCTTTTTTAGGATATCTGAGTAAATACATCTTTACTAATCAAAATCTCTTTTAGTGACTGAAGTGGTTTGTCATTCACACTTTAGTATAAATTTGTTTTCCCTGATATATTTACTTTTTTCAATGTCATTTTTTAGTGAAGAACTTTATTCTTCTTTGATGAATTAACAGTATTATTAAGTAAGAAGAGATAATAGGTGTTCCTGGAATCATTCAGTAATGTCTTCATTAAAGGCATTAAGTGCCTTGCTTTCATTAAAATTGATCCTATCTATGGCCAATAACAGTAACCTCACTTGCAACGTAGAACATTGGAAACTTTGTAGGAGTAGTTTAGTGTTGTGCACAATTAGAGCTAGTTTTATTTTCATGAAAATATTTTAATTAAAAATAGTTATACCTCATGTCCTACTCTAATAAAATTATTGGAAGTTTGAAACAATTTTTGAGACAGACTATTGGAGACAAAATTATGTGAAAAAAACATACTTTAGAATCTGTGCAAAAGTGTTGGGGAATGAGAGTATGGGGAATATGCAAGGAAATAGATTTTATAACATTTTGACAATGTTGAAAATTTTTAAACATGTACAAAATAGAGGAATAATGTAATAATCCAGGATGAATCTGTCACACTGCTTCAGAATGTATTAGCTAATGGCCAGTCTTATTTTATTCATAACCCTACCCTTTCTTCCTTTCTCCTAAGATTATTTTGAATTAAATTTCATATGGTATCATATGATTTCATATATAAACACTTTGCTATGACTTTTTAAAAAATAGGCTTAGAAATACTGAATTAACTGTAAATTGCAACAAGCTGTCACTGGAGAACAAAGAACTGGCACAAGAAGCAAGTGGTATGGCCTTGGAACTCAAAAAACAGCAAGACGATATTAATGTAAGTTGAAAAAGTAGCAGTGACAGTTTTCTTACCTGTAAAATTAGGGGGTTTTAAATGAATTGATAATGTCAAAAGATTTTATCAGCTTTAAAAACTCTGAATATTTTAGAGCTGATACTTGGTTTTAGAAGAAAAATGTGTGTATTAAGTTTAGCTGATGTTAATGGGTAATAGAATATTGAGGCTACTTGGATAAATTTAACTTTAAACATTAAAATTTTTATAAAGTATTTAACCAATAAGTATATTAAGTCATAGAAGACTCTGGAGGATATAATGATGAATAAAATGTCATTTCTCTTCAAGAACTTTTCACTTAACAGAAAAACAACAAATATTCAGATAACTTAAAATAGTTTATATATGTTTTGTCCATGAGGCAAGATGTTTTCAGAGCTCACAGGATCACTTCTGCCTTAATGGAAGGGAAGGCATCAGAGAGAATACAGCACTGATTTTAGCCTTAAAAGATGAATTATGAGATCAGTAGGTAACAGAGAGTGGAAAGTATTCCTTGAAGCCAGAACACTATGAACAAAGGATACAAGGCTCAAAGTATCATTCAGAAATAAAGCATGTTTTGTTAGCTGCTATACAGAGATTGTAAAGAGAATAGTTAATGTAAGGCTGGAAAAGTAGTGTGGAGCTCTGCAAATTAAATAGTCCATTCTGATTCTTTACATATAAATACATTTTGTGCTAGCAGGTCAGTTTTAAATGTTAACTTCAATTTTACTTTCATTTAAGCAAAATAAATAAAACTGTTCTCTCTTTAGGATAGCAAAAAGCAAGAAGAAAGAATGTTGAAACAAATAGAAAATCTGGAAGAAACAGAAATACATTTAAGGTAAGACTACTGAGTTGGTCTTTTCTGTCTGGCGGAAGATTTTAATATTCTTTTAACTTGTTATGATTTAGATTAAACTTATGTTGAACATTATATAAACAATTAAGCTTAAATTACTGTTTTGAAATCCTGCTTACAAATAAAATGTCTTTTTATATACTGAGTGTTGGAACAGTGAAATTAAATGAAAATTAATTTTAAACCATTATAAATCTTCTAATTCTTTAATATTTAGTTTAGAAAGTAACTAGTCATATTCTAGAAAATTTAGAAGTATTTTCAGTTATTTCTAATCAATCACATAAAATTTTATTTATACCCACTCCATATTTTAAAGAATGTTTGGTGATTGATTGTAATTATTGATATGTAATTTTATATGTGGCTTTCCATGTGATATTGTTTTACTCCTTATTCATGTTTGTAGGTGTTTTCAAATCATCTATTTTAATACCAATATACTTAAATGATAGTCAGCCAAGTAGACATAATATTAACTTATTATTTACATTTTTCAACTTTTCTCTATCATAAATAATACTGAAGCCAACATCTTGGCACATACAGATATTTTCCTTATTTTGAATTTGGTAGAATACAGTTCAAGCAGTAGAATTTATTAGGTCATAGAACTAATGATTTCCATGACTTGATAATCAAATATTTTCCAATAGGTTTTATCAATTGTAAATGATGAAATACAGTTAATATTTCATTAAAGTGTAGGTTCCACATGTTTTTGTTATTGACTATTATTACTAATTTATCAACAATGTAATAAAAAACTCATGGTTCTTATGATTTGTAATTTATATTTTTTGGATAAACTTAAAAAATTTTCAATTTTGCTTATTAGAATTTCTTTTTTGAATTTATTTTTTCAATACCAGGGATTCAACTCAGGACCTTGCACTTGTGAAGCATGCATGGCACCACTGAGCTAAATCCCTGGCCCTAGAATTTCTTCTTTTAAAAATTGTCTGCTTATTTCTTTTGTTCATTAATGTTTTGAGACCTTTATTGTTTTACTGACTTATTTAAGGACTGAAAATTTTGATCCTTTGTTTTATTTATAGCATATATTTTCTCTAACCTATTGTTTTTCCTTAACTTTGGGGAATCCTTTATTATATAGGATGGTTTTTTATTCCCTTTTGTCTTAAATTTGATTGCCTTATAAAAAAATCTGTAACCATTGCTTTTATACTTAGCTATTTCTTGCATGCCTGTAATTACATATTAATCTTTTCAATTCTTTAAAAAATTGTCAATATTTATCTTTCACTTTTAAATAATAAAGACATTTCAAGCAATCACTTCTGAACACAGCTATGAATTTATAACATGGTGTTTGATATGCAGTTTCCATGTTCACTATTTTCTGAATAATCTGTTTTCATATTTTAAATTTTCTTTTAATTCATTGGTAATTTAGATTATTTCCATGTATTTGGGGCCTCTTATTTGTACTTATATTGAAGATTTGGTTCTTATATTTGGTTAGTGGTCTTTCAAAATTTTCTCTTATTTTAAATTATTTGAACTCTTCTTAGAGCCAGTACTTTTTCTTCATATTATTGATGATTACTGCATATGAGGTATTGTGAATAAAGTGTTGAGTGTAGTGCCTGGCACATAGTGCTTAAAAATTGCTGCTATTTTATAGATTTAGATTTATTATGTCTATAAGTGATTGCTTTTATCCATTTTACTCAATTTTCCTCTTCAGGTAGTAGGAGTTATTGAAGAAGAAGCAGTTATTCACTCTGGGAGGCTAAGGGAGGAGAATCAGGAGTTTGAGCACAACCTAGGCAACTTGGTGTCTTAGACTAGGGCTGGAGATGTAGCTCAGTGCAAAGACCTTGAGATTTATTCGCAGTACCAGCAAAAAATAAGAATAAGCCACTGTACAGTTTGGAGATAAAATGTGAAGATACATTTTAAAGAGAATGCTTTTTAAAGAATAAAGTATTCAGATTATTTGAGTAATAACTTTTTTGCATATATACCTATTATATGGACTTATGGAACTCTATGTACTTATGAATATTAAGAATATACTGGTTACAAATTTAATCTCAAAGAGTAAATACTCTGTATTCAGTTTTCACAGGGCCCGTTACTCTACACAATGACTGATTACACCAACACATTAGTGGTAACAAGACTGCAGTTAGAAAAATAGCTTCAGGTATTCAGATGAGAAAGAGAACAGATAGGTTTTTACTTAAAATATATTTGAAAGAGTATTACTTGCATATGGTGTGAAATTCAAAGAGACAAAGGAACACATGGGAAAAGAAAACTATCTTTTTTTTTTTTTTACCCATTATTCTTTTACTATCCAGTATCTCTTCCCAGAAGCATCACTGTTTTTTTTGTTTTTGGTTTTTTGAGTCAGGGTCTCCCTTTGTAGTTCAGGCTGGTCCTGGACTCACTATGTAGCCCAGGCTGGCCTTGAACTCACAGTGATCCTCCTGCCTCAACCTCCTGAGTGCTGGGATTATAGGCGTGTGCCACTACGCCCACCCGGTGCATCACTGTTTTTTGTGTATCTTTTCCAGAGATATTCTATGCATAACACAATATATGTGTGTGTAAATTTTATCTTAGTTATGTAGTTCTTAATTAAAACCACTTGCATTTATGTTACTCATTTGTGTGTATAAAATTTTGAATATATTTTAATGACTGATTTATGACTAAGAAAACATTACAGTGAAATCATGACTTAAGAAGTAAGTGCTGTTTTCCAGGACTTTTTAAAAATAAAAAATAGGGCCTGGGATATAGGTCAGTGATGTTGTGCCTGCCTAGCAAGCGCAAGGTCCTGAGTTTGATCCCTGCTAACGAAAAAAAAAAATGTAAGGATTCAAATAATTAATTTTTTTTTTTTGTATGGGGAGATTGAACTCAGGACCTTGCACTTGCCAGGCAGGCAGTGTGCCACTGAGGTACATCCTCGGCTCCTCAGATAATTAATTTTAAAATAAATATATAAGTTAATTTAAATGAAAATGAAAGTGTGCCTGGTGATAGTAATGCATGAAAAATTGCCAAGCAAAATGAAAAAGTAAAACCAACAAAAAAAATAGTCAAGTCTAAGGTAAAAAATGAAATGTAATTTGGATTATAATATCACTCTTCCATTTCGTTTTAGGAATGAATTGAAATCTGTAAAAAAAGAACTGAAACAGAAAGAGGATGAAGTAAAATGTAAATTGGACAGGAGTGAAGAAAATGTATGTTTTATTGAATAGTTTTTGTACAAAGTTTCAGTTCATATAAATGACCTTATTTGTCTAATAAGGCAAAGTATACTATTGTATAAATAATGATGTAAGGATTGTTATAGGCCATCAACCTTAAAAATATAGACAAAATTTGATTAGTTTGCTTATCTATATCTGAAAGAAAGAATGATGTAATTATAATTTTATAAATGATCAATATTTATATTTCTGGGCTTAAAGGGTTGTGGTATGGTAATATGGAATATAGGAAAACCTTTGTGCTGCACTTTGGTGAATTTAATTTCTTTTTTTCCCATTAAGTTTATTGGTACATTTTAGGCATACAATACAGTTACATTCCTCATTGGGATCTTGTACCTTTACATGAGGTATCTTGGTTATTTTTTCCCCATTCTCTTGCCCTCCCTTCAGCCCCCTACCCTTTCCTATTTACAAAGACTTTGTTTCCATTTTTTTCCTTTTCTCATATTTTTTATTTTCCTTTCTTTCCTTTTCCCTACCCCTCCCACTTCCCCTATTCCTTTAGACCTTTTCTTCCTATTTCACAATATCAGTTATACATTTTGATCCTTATTTACACTTTTAGTTTTTCACACCAGAGAAACTATATATATATATGTGTGTGTATATATATATATGTGTGTATATATATATATATATATATATACTCAGTATTTACTCATATTTACTCAGTATTTACATGTGTGTCCTATTTATTTGACTTAAGAGTATGGCCTCAATGTGCATCCACTTAGCTATAAATGTCTCTAGTTTCTTGCTCTTTATGGCTGAGTAGTACTCTATTTTATAAAAAAACCCCACATATTCTTTATCCAGTCTCCAGTTGATGGGCAATTGGGCTGTTTCCATGTTTTAGATATTACAAATTGTGCCGCTATAAACATGGGTGACCATATATCACTGTGGTATGATTCTTTTAATTCTTTTGGGAAGATCCCCAGTAGAGGGCTAGCTGGGTCAAATGGAACTTCTAATTGGTGAATTTAATTTCAACAAGTTGGGATAGAAGTTTTTTAGGGAAGAATGTCACAGAAATGAAATAATAAAAATTGTATGACATGATTCTCCAATGTAATACTCAAAGTGGGAGAAAATTGTAGCAAGATAGAACAAGGAAGATTATGAAGGCTATATTTTCTTTCACTCATTCAGTAAATATTATATTATCTAACCTCAGGTATATTCCAGGCATTGTTCTGGTTGCTGAGTTTAGGTTTCATTTGCTTTAGTAGACAGTAGTGATTTAGTAAAGTTTTTATTGAGATGAGACCTTTTCATATTTAAGAATGGAACAGGGAGAGATTAAAGGCACTAGAAGTTAGAAGGCTATTAAAAATAGTCCTGTGGGCTATTTAAATAGTCTGAGTGTTGGGGTTATAACTTAGTGGTAGAGTGCTTCGATTCCCGGTACTGAAATTAAAAAAATAACAAAATCTCTTGAAAGCTCTGAAAAAAGTTGGTGAAGACTCTCACCAAGAGAGAACTAGTATCCTGAGTCAATCATTGTAGCTAGGGCATGGAGTAATCAAACCAGGCTTGAGTTTCATACTCATTCCTGGAGAGAGTATCAGGAACTTAACAGAACTACCATAGAATTTATAGTAAAGGAGTCCTCTATATGAATGCTATTGGAGTCCACCGAAAGGACATCTAAGTTGGGCACAATGGCAGGAAGGTTACTGCAAGATTGGGTCTAGCCTGGGCTACATAGTGAGTTCAAGGCCAGCCTGATCCATATAGTCAGACCCTATCTCAAAAGACCAAAAGCAAAAACAAAACAACAAAGAAAGGATGGACATCTAATCCAAACTTAGATCAGAGCAAGTTTCCTGGAAGAAACAGCATTTAGATTTAGTTCACTTAGATTGATAGGAATTATTGGAAGGAAGAGTGGACTCAAGTATAACAGAAGAGGAATATTCCAAGTTAAAAAAACACAGATTTATACGGGAAGGTGTGGAAGTATCTAAGCAACTATAAAAAGTTCATTGTGGTTGAAAGAGTTAAGGTGCTGGTGATAGTGGAGAGAGTGGGAAAAGGTGAGTGTATAGAGACGAATGGAGAGATGAAGTGGACAAAGATGAGGTGGGATCATTTGAGGCCACAAAAGTAGTATTTAGGAGTTTGAGGTTATTGAAGAGTTTATGATTTGAAGGTTAATAATGTTTACCATTTGGAAAGATCTACTACTACTGGAATAGTGCAAAGATTTTTAAGGGCTTACAATGGACCATATATATTATAAATTATTTCCATGTGTTATTTTACTTAACTGGAATTCATTGTCCTTGTTTTATGAATTGGAAAATCAGGCCTCCAAAGGTTAAAAACTACCAAAGATTATATGACTAAAATGTAATAGAGCTGTTCTTGTCTTTAGACTGTATCACATATCCCACCTCAAAATTTATATTTAATTTTAGCTTTACATTTAATAAATTCATGCTGAAAAAATGAATTTAATGTATTAAATACCTGGTATGTAATTCACTACTTAAAATTTTATATCAGAGACTGCTCCAATGTATTGTTGTAATAGGAAAAAACAATTTTGATGTTTAACGTAAAATCAAAATTCTCCATTAAGAATTTAAAGTATAATATATTTTGGCAGTGTAGAAGGTATTAGTGATGTGTTAAAGAAAAAACAAAATACACAACAGATTATTACAGGCCGGGGATTTAGCTCAGTGGTTCTGCCGCCTGACTCACAAGCGCAAGGTCCCGAGTTCAATCCCCGGTACCAAAAAAAAAAAAGATTTCAAAATACTTATTCAGTGTTTTCCAGAAAAAAATCAAGTTGCAATTTTGTTTTTAGTTTATCTGACATTTAATTTCATTGGAGTTTTTTTTCCCCAATCCTACTACCTTAGGTCAGATATTATTTGATTCACACTTTACCTATCTGGGCTTCAGTTCCTAATATCTAAAATGGAGATAATAATGCCTATCCTTTCTATTGTGAGATTATTGCAAGGTTCAGGTTAACAAATGTTTGTGAAAGATATATTTGAGACATTATAAACATTTATATGCAAGATAATTTTTTAAAATTCAAAATAAAACTAGGAAATCTGATACAATATTGCATTATTTTAAGCTAAGGTAGCAATGAGGAACATTGACAGAGTAACATGAAGATGATTTTTTTATTGACACATAAGAACTATATATATTTATAGTATACAAAGTAAATATTTTATATATATACATTATATATAGTGATAAAATTAAAACAAGCTAGTCAACATACCATTTGATTTGCTTTTTAAAAAAGGGCAATAAAATGTATTGGGAGACCCTATAAATATTCCTTATAGAAATGTAAGTCTAAGTTTTATAATTTCATTTCTAAAAGATACAGAACAAAATATCAATTCTGTTAACATTTTTAACCTGATGTCAAATAATATTTTTTAGGCTCGAAGTATTGAATGCGAAGTTTTAAAAAAAGATAAACAAATGAAGATATTAGAAAACAAGGTATTTTCTAATTGTAAAAATGTTTGAGAATATAAAATTTGTAACTGAATGACTGGATTCTGAAGGGTCAGCCTTTTTGTTATTCTACCAATTTTTTTTTTTTGGTCCCAGGGATCCAAATCAGGACCTTGTGCTTGTGAGGCAGGCAGCAGCACCACTGAGCTAAATCCCCAGCCCCTTTTTGTTATTTTATGTAAAGAAATCTCAGTTCTTCTTTGGAGATTTTGAGGAATATAGGATTTTTATTGCAGGTTTCCTTGAAATAAACTGAATCCTTGGGTTTAGCATAGTGCTTCAGAGAGGAGAGGTTTTTTGTTTTTTTTTTTGGTACCGGGCATCGAACTCGGGTCCTTGTGCTCGCGCAAGAGCAGAGTTTTATTAAACTCCTCTTCAGCTTTTTCTTCCCTTCTCCAAGGTTTCATACTGGAATCAGCTACATTTATATTATGGATATATTACATATTATTATAACTGCATTTATATTATATTATGGATATATTAGAATAGCAAAATGATGTAAAAAATCATTATTAGACATCTCTTTCTCTCCTAAAATCAAGAGAACTACAGAGAAGTTTCTACATTCTATGTGAAATGTTTGGACTTGCCTGGATGCACATCCTAATTTACTTTTCCCTTTTGTGAACCTCTTTACCCACTTATGTAAACTTGACTTACACATAATCAGTAGTGCTCTGGAAGGTGTTGTTCACTTTCAAGAAATTCTGATCTCTAATAACACCATTTTGTTCTTCCTGGGGATTCTTGTAAATAAAATTTTTGTTTCTATGCACATGGATTTTCTTAAAAATGAATTGTGATAGTTGAAGACCCTTTCAGGAATTTCTGATCATTCTCCCAAATACATTTTAAATATCTTTAAACATTTAAAAGGAAAGAACTATTTAGGAAAAAGTTATGTAATCATAATAAGCCCCAATTTTTTTATTCTGTATGGATGGCTGGAAAACTGTAAATAATTTTTGTACAATCTTTGACTTTGAATCATAAACTTTTTAAAAAATTAATTTTATTGGTACATTTTAGGTATACAATATAATGACATTCATCATTGGAAATTTGCACCCTTACATAATCTCTCGTGGTTCTTAATTTTTCCCCATTCCTCTGCCCTCCCTTCAACCCCTCCATCCCTCCCTATTGACAAAGACTTTGTTTCCATTTTTTCATTTTCTCATATTAATTCCATTCCCTTCTTTCCTTTCCCCTACCCCTCCCACTTCCCCTTT
>NW_004624772.1:10643756-10656461 GCF_000247695.1 Heterocephalus glaber
GGTTGAGTATCAGATTGTTCCATCTCATTTCCCTTTGGGGTTTCTGTAGGTGATCTGGAAGTCTGCTTTTGAGGCTTGTTTACGTGTCTTCTCATTTCCACGGGGCAGCGGGGGTGGTGCTTCTGGCACCTGCACGGCTCACCTTCTCTGCCCTCGGAGCGTGGAATGGCAGCAGGGGAGCCTCTTTCTGGTCGCTGGGATTGGCTCACCTTCTCTGCCCTAGGATCGTGGAATGGTGGTGGGGAAGCCTCCTCCCGGGCACTGGGACTGGCTCACCTTCTCTGCCCTAGGAGTGTGGAATTGCGACAGCTGCTTGCTCCTTCTGTGGCCCAGGCTGCTGTTGCCTCCACCTCCTCCCTGGGCGTGACGCTCTTGCCCCGGACAGGCACGAGTGCCAGCTGCTCCTGAGTGGCTGACTGCCTGACCTATTAGCCCTAATTTTGAAGATGATTTATATTGAAAAGCAGTGTAAACTTAAGTACCTTTAATTTTCATTAACTTATGCAGAAAGAAGAAAGAGTGGGATGGTTGGAGTGTGGTGGGGCAGTCATAACATCTAAAGTTAATAGCTCTGATATCATTTTAGTGTAAATATGCACATATCTTGAACTGAGTAGTAATGTCAGTAATTTTTAAGAAAAAGTTGTAGGAGAAAAGTACATTACCTGTAGGGGAATAGGTTTTGATAGCCTGAAGAATAGAGGACTAAGAAATACATGTAACATATGCTCTCTCTGGCAGAGTAACAAGTACTTTGATGATGTCTTGGATGACATTCTTTAAATTTGAACATTTATTTGGTGAGACCAGAAATCACTGATTTTCTGTGAAGTGTTTAATTTTGCACTCTTAGGAGTTGTAGTTAGTTTTTTTTTTCAAAGTTGCTCAACCATCTTCTGTTTTCTCCTTGTTCAAACAAGTCGTTTCAAGTCTTTAATTTCTTCAAATATAACAAGTATGGTGGACCCCCAAAATTCTCAGGGGTTATGTTCCTAGAGCACCTGCAAATTGTGAAACATCACGAATTTCAGATAGTCAGAAAAATGCCTATAAATGCCTATTTTTATAGTTTAATATGCTAGGACTCCCACAGTTGTGAAATTTAATTTACTAAAATACTATTTTAATAAAACCTTAGAAGGGTGTTGTGGTATCATCATGTATCTTAGGGCTTTAAGAAGAACAAAACTGAGAGCACTAGAGATAGCTACACGTGGTAGAGCAACCCGTTATAATATGGGAATGCTGATGCATCTGCTGGAGATGGGTTACAGGGCAGCAGGCAATCAGCAGCAAGAACTGAATAACACTCTTGGTTTGACTACTTGCAAACCTCCTGCCCCACCCCCACCCCCACCCCCAAAATTGTGTGAGGATATTTGCAGTTTGGGCAAAACTGCAGGGATTTCTGCCCACAGTCATTAGGTTCTCAAATGACTGAGGCCACGAAGTCTGAACTGCGACTTCACGGGGTTATACTGTATATTTATTATATATTCCATGTCTGATAATGCCAGTATTTGAAATCTTTTTAGATATGATTTTGCTCTTTGTGTTTTCTTCTGGCTTTTATTTGTTGAGCCTTATTTTTGAGGTTTTTATGACTTTTTTGGAATTTTATCTATGGGAATTCTTTTAGATTTGCAAGAAAGTTAGTATCTTCTCCAAAATATTTTCTTGGACACATTACTAAACAGAGGCCATTTTAATTAATTACTCGAGGTGTAGTTTTTCTGGATTAAACAGGAATTCAGCCTATAAAGCCTTATAAGGATATCTCATGGTTACAGATTTTTCATGGAGAGTTTTTATTCCTTTCAGTGCCAGAGTAAGAGAAGTTCCCTTACTTTACTCTTTGTGGCAGATTTATTTCTTGTTTATCGTTTCACTGACTTTGAGTTTATGGCTTAATGCAGGTCTGTCTTATTGGATCTTTTGACATTTACGGGACCCTGATTTCTGACTCATGTCTCTCTTAACCCTCGTTGGGATTCTGGAGATATCCATAGAACAAATGCTGGTTTTGGTATTAGCCTAAAACCTTAGTATCACTTTAGGGTCTTAGTAGCTTTTCAGTCAAAAATGGAAACACTTTATTTTAAAGTAAGCAAAACTATATGCAAAAAGTTTTACCTGCTACTATATTTTTACCAAATTTATGTGAAAGTCAGTGAGATGTTTATTGCTTTTTTAAAGCTTGTCTTCCTTAGTTTCCTTTTGAATTGTCTGAAATATACCATTTGCATGTTTGGGCATTATAAAAATTTGGGTAAAATAAATCACTTAAAAAAAAAAGCAGTAGCATATTCAGTTCCTGAATATTAATGGAATATGACTGCTGCAAGAAAAATATTTAACAGTATTTTGTACTAATGAAGGAGATTTGTGGTTTTTCCAATGAGATTCCTTTTACTTTGATGAAAATTAGAGAAATTTATATATCTGTAATATTTAAGGGGCCCTGTGCTGCTTTTATAGTTCTCGAAACATTTCTTGGGCCATCTCTTAATCAAGTTCTGCATGTATATCCAGAAGAAAATAATCTCACAAAGTGAAATGTTAAAAAGTGGATAGGTTGGTATTTTAATAAAAGAAAATATAATTAGGAGGAGATAGAGTGTCATATTATTCTTCTCTCACACATATAATAGGCATTTCAGAAATGAGAAAGGGAGAAAATTAGTAAGGAAGAAAACAAGTTATTCTTAGCTCTGGAAGCTGCTTTTCATAAGTTATTTAATAATATAATTCAGCTTTCTTTGTAGAGTTGACCACAGAGTACATTTACTTAAAAGAGGAGAATTCATGTTATTTAAGTAGATTAAGAAATTTTAAGACTCAATTTTTTTTTTTTTTTTTTGGTGCTGGGGATAGATCTTGGATCCTTCCGCTTGCACAGCAGGTGTTGAAACCACTGAGCTAAATCCCCTTAAGACTCAATTTTTAAAAAAATTAAAAAAATTTTTTTACAGCACCAGGGATTGAACTCAGAGCCTTGCACTTGCCAAGCAGGTGCGGCACCACTGAGCCACATCCCCAGGCCAAGACTCTCAAATTTATAGAGATAAACTTTACTAAAATATGTAACTGTACATAATTTTTTATGTTAATAGAATTAACGCATGACTTTTGAAGTGGGCTTTATGTTACTTTATACAACATCTTTATTAGTCTGAAATTGTTTATTTTGCCTGGAATATTGGATAAAAAACTAACTTCTCATAATTTTTTAGTGTAACAATTTAAGGAAACAAGTTGAAAATAAAAGCAAGAATATTGAAGAGCTTCAGCAGGAGGTAGGTACTGTTTGTAACTATTCTCAACATCAAACCAATATTTTTGGCTTAGTTTTAGAGCATAATACTTTCATTTCTAGTAGTAATTTAAGTCAGTGTAAGTTTAAATATAATTCTTTATTTTTGACTTATTACAGAATAAGGCCTTGAAAAAAAAGGGGACAGCAGAAAGCAAGCAGTTGAATGTTTATGAGATAAAGGTATTTGACTGCTTTAGTTTTTAAAAAATACTCATAAATATGTGAGAACTTAGAAATGTTATACCATTTATTTCTCTTGTAACAGTTGGTTTCAAAGATTATTGCCTATTTGGGTTGAGGAAATCAGTCTGTAGGTGTAAGATAGTGCTCACCTGTGATGTAGGTAGTTTAAAATCATTTAACCTTCTTAAAAATACATGTGTGCATTCTATATGTGTGTTCATCTTCCTTAACCATACACTGTTAAATGAGATTAAGTTTGGAATTTATATTTATAAAAGATTCATATGATTGTCCTGCTTCACAAGGGTTTGAAAATCATTAATTTTGTAGAAAACAATTTAAAGTCCTAGAAAGTAAGCTTATGAGATATTATTTGTAGTAGCCTTAAATTGAAGACAAAACAGATGTCTATCAATAGTATAAAAATCAGCTAATAAAAAGTCACCCCAAGATAACTCATATGTTGGAATTTTTTATATGTCTTTTATATGTAGTTATTATAAGCATTCAAAGATAGGAAAATATAATCATAATGATAGAATAGATGGGGAATCTTCGTGAAGAAACAAACTTTAAAAAGAAGCAAATAGATGATCTAGAACTGAAAAGTGAAATATCTTAACTCTAAACCAAACCAAACACCAAAACAACTTCATATCATCCTAAAAGTACATTAAGACAGATTACTAAAGTGTCAGTGGAACTGAAGCTAAATAAACAGGAATTAGCTAGAGGAACACAGAAAAATATTTTTTTTAAAAAAGAGGACTACCAATTAGTTTTAAATATATAGAATTCCCGAGGAAGAGAGAGAAAGAATAGGGTAAAGAAAATTACTTGAAGAATTTCTAAAATAAATCTTGCTTTTAATAAAAATATTAACTTGTATACCTAAAATGTACCAATAAAAGAATTGAAGCAAAAAATAAAAATAAAAACATTAACTTGAAGATCTATGGCTCTCAGCAAATTCAAAGCAGTATAAAAGACTACACCCAGGCAAGCATATCTTAGTCAAAGTGTTAAGATAAGGAGACAATTTTATCAGGCAGAGAAAAATGTCACACTGTAGAATAGTGACACAAATGATGACTGACCTTGTATAAGGACAATGAAATCCAGAGACAAAAGAATGACATTTGTAAAATGATGAAAGAAATGATCAACCCAGAATTCTGTGAGTGGAAAAAATAGTTCTATAAAATTAAGTTGAAATGACATCAAAATTGGTACCTCAAGAAATGCTAAAGGAATTTTTTCAGACTAAAGGAAAATGACATCAGATGGAAAGTTAGAGCAGTAGAAGAACTGGAAAGCACTGGAAATGGTAAATGTGTACATTAAAGGCTACATATTTTTCTTTTTTCTTAATTTCTGAAAGGATATATATATATATTGCTGCATTAAAAATTTCAAGATAAAAAAAATTCAAGATGTTTCAAACTAAAAAACATTGTTACTATAGTGTTTATAAGACATATGACAACCATAGCACAAGGGACAGGAAAGTATATATAATTACTTTGTTGCAATATTTTTATTTTATGTATATAAAGTAATATATGATGTACTATATATATAAAGTAGTATATGATATACTATATATAGTATATATGATATAAAAATATCTGAAGTAGTACAGTATCAGCTCTTAAGGAGCATGTGATACATATTATATTTTTCTCTAAAACAACCACTGTAAAATAATTTAAAGAAGTATAATCATGTTGGTTTGGGTTGCTGTAATAAAGTACCATAGACTTGGGTGTCTTTAACAACAAACACTTATTTGCTGTAGTTGTGAAGGCTGGGAAATCTAGGATCATGGCACTGGCAGATTTAATGTCTGCTGGAGTCCTGCTGGTTCAGACAGTCCTTTCACTGTGTCCTCAACACAGCAGAAGGAAGAAAGAGAGATCCAGGTTTATTTTTACAAGGGCACTAATCCCATCAGTGAAAGTTCCACCCTCTGACTCTGTCACCTTCCAAAGGCTCCACCTCTTAAGACTATCACAGTTGGGATTTAGGATTTTGACACACACACACACAACATTCACACAACATTCAGTGTTGTGGGCACAAACATTCAGTCCATAGAGTAGCACAAAAGCAGTAGAACCAAAAAGCAATAGAAGAATTAAAATGGATACTAAAAATGTTTGATGAACTCCCAAGGAGGGACAAAAAGACATTTAAATAGAAGACAAATGGCAGAGTGATAGATTTGAACTTAACCATATCAACAACTACCATTATACCTTTTTTTTTTTTATCATGCTTTGCTTTATTGTGCCTCCCAGACACCAGGAAAGTTTGTGGCAAATCTGCGTTGAGCAACTCCTATGGTACCATTTCCCATCAACTCAGATAACCATTAGCATTTTTTAACAATACAGTTTTTAACAAGGTCTGTACAATGTTCTTTTAGACATAATGGTATTGCAAATTGAATATGGTGTAAGCAAAACTTCCATAATGCACTGGGAAGCCAAAAATTCAGTGGGATTGTCTCTTAATACTTGTTTTATTGCAGTGATCTAGAACCAGACCCACACTATCTCTGAAGCATATGTGTATATCAAATATCAATGGAGTAATACAGCAAAAAAGAGCAGAGATTGTTGGTCTAAGATAAAAAATGTCAAGGCCAAACTATATGCTGTGTATAAGAGACATACCTTATTTAATAAAAAGACAAAAGAGTTTGAAAGTAAAAAGTTGAAAGGTAAATCATGTACCATGCCAACAGTAAACATAGGAAAGGTGCACTATTTTAATAACACAAAAAATAGGTTCAAGGATAAGGAATATTATCAGAGATCAAGAAAGATGTTAATCAGAAAGATATACTAATCATGAATGTGTTTATACATACAGTAGTAACAGGACTTCAAAATACATGAGGCAAAACAAAAAAGAACTAAAATGAGAAATAGACAAATCCATAATAGTTGGAGTTGATAAAATCCTTTCAACAAGCAAAAAATTCTTTAAGGCTATAGAAAATCTGAACAGCATTTTCAACTACCTTGACTACCTTAATTGACATTTATAGAACTCTAAAATGGAATCTATAAATACTGTGGAAATGTACGTATAATGTTTAGCAAGATAGAACAAAGGCAAGGATATAAAACAAGTCCCCATACAATTTAAAAGACTGAAGTCTCACAAAGTATGTTCTTTTATTATAATAGAGTGAAATCAGAAATAAGAAACAAAAAAATATCTAAAAAGGCCTGCCTATTTGGAAATGAAACATTACATAAGAAAATAACTCATAGGACAAAGAAGAAATCACAAAGAAAATCAGAAATTATTTAAACACAAATGATAAAAAATAAAACATTAAGTATTTGTGGGATGCAGCTAAAGCAGTTCTTAGAAGGAAATTTATAAGTTTAAATGTTTATTTTAGAAAATAAGTGATCTAGGTTTCCATCTAGAAACTTTAAAAAGGGAGCAAATTAAATCCATAGAAAATAGACAAAAAGAAATAATAAAGATAAGAGAGATCTTTCAAAATATAAATTAATTCCTACGAGGGAGGAAGAAGAAGAGGAGGGGGAGGAAGAAGAGGAAGAGGAAGAGATCTCAGTGTAGATATTATGACCATTAAAAGTATAACAAGGGAGTCCCGCAGATGACTTCATAATAATAAATTTGAAATTTAGAGGCAGATTTCTTATTTATCTATTTATGAAATATGTCACCAAAAAATTTAGGTCTAGATAAAAATTTAGATCTAGAGCTGAATGTGTTAGTGCATGCCTGTAATCCCAGCAGTCTGGGAGGCTGAGATGGGAGAATCTCAAATTCATGTCCAGTCTGGGAAACATAAGTCACTTAGCGGGATTCTATTTAAAAATAAAAATGGCTGGAATGGAGCTCAGTGAGAAAACCTTGGGTTCAATCCCCAGTTCCACCAAAAAAAAAAAAAAAAAATCTAGCTCTGGATGGTTTCACTGGTGAATTCTGTCAGATACTTTAGGAAGAAATAATGCCACTCTTCCAAAAAATAGAAAAGTGAGAACAATTTCCAAGTAGTTTTTTGTTACCAAATACCACGAAAGATATTGCAAGAAAATTACAGAACAGTATCCTTGTGAATATAGATATAAAATCCTTACTAAAATTTTAGCAAACATTTTAATAATACATTATATTAAACAGGTGGGGTTTATTTTAGCAGTGTAAGGTTGTTTTAAAATTTGAAAATATTGGTGTAATCTATCAAGTAATACAGCAGAAAGTCATCAAAATGACCTCAACAGTTGCAGAAAAGCATTTGACTTCTATCAAATCATACACAAAAGTTAATTTAAAATCTCTTAGAAGAAAACATCAGGGGAGTATGTTCATGAGCTCAGCAAGATTTCTTAAAGGTATTGGCAAATATTCATTAAAAAGTTTGATAAGTTATGCCATGAGAATTTGAAAGATGTGATATATGTATACAGTGAAACACTATCAACCAAGGAAAATGAACTTATAATTATCTAGAACATGCTGAATGAAAAAAAAAACAAGTATATATACTGTGAAAATTAAACTTCAAACGTAAATATTACTTAAGTATACATAATTATTCAATAAAACTATAAAGAGTAAGAGAATAAAGAGTATTTATAAACATTAAGAACTTGTTACAGTTGAAAGGGCAGTAGGGAAAAACTAACAAAAAAGTGTTGCTCAGAAGTTTGTAGCAATATTGGTTAATTCATAGATATAGTTAGTGGTTCATTAATGGATATAGAATACAGTCTGATTCATTGTTAAATTACCCATGCCTTCCTTCCAAAGTTCCTGTGCCTGCCAGATTCACTCCTTCTGATTCTAAGGTAAAAGTGAATCTGGAGAACAGGTGCTAATTCAGGTCACACTTCTGCTAACTGTTATATTTGACTCATAGTGTTGTAATTATTTATACAAATTATGTGAAAACAATAGAAATTGAAGGTGTTTCTTCTTTATAGAAAACTGATCTCATTAATTTGCTTTGTTTTTGAATGTATAGATTTTCTGCCCAACTAGGACAATTACTTATCATACTAAAACATATAGAACTGAAAGTAACCATTTTAAATATTGAGAAATGTATTAAAATAAATTTGTGGCTGTTTATTTTATATTGTCAAGACTATGTATTTTAGAGGACAAAATTATGAAAAATGAAGTACATCTTGCCATTGTGAAAAATGTAAGGAAAATGATCAAACCATAATTTTCATGAATAAGTAATATTTTAACATTTAACAAAAACTATGAAATTAATATGGAATATTTTGTGTTAATCCACATTACTTACTGATATTCATGCTATTTTCTTTACTTAAAGGTCAGTAAATTAGAATTAGAACTAGAAAGTGCCAAACAAAAGTTTGAAGAAATGACTCACAGCTATCAAAAAGAAATTGAAGACAAAAAGTTATCAGAAGAAAATCTTTTGGGACAGGTGAAAAAAACTAAATATGTTTAGAAGTTGTACTAGAATTCTATATTCATTTAGCATTTAAGGAAAAAAGTAATAAAGATTCTTAAATTTTAAATTGTGATTTTAAAAAAGATTTAATAAATTTATATTAGGAGCAATTATGTTATCCCTATTATTATAAATGTTTGAGTATTGAGTGTGTGATTTTTAAAAAGATTATCACAGCATTATACTGTCATTTCACTTGACAATACACCAGAAATAAGCCAAAACTGTGATTGTGTTAGTTACTTTTCTTGTCACCCACAAATTAAAGGAGAAAAGGTTCATGTTAGCTCACAGCTTGAAGAGGTTTCAGTCCATAGTCAACTGGCTCCAAGGCATGTTTGCATGGCAAGGGGCATGGCGAAGGAGAAACAGTGCATGGCTTGGCAGGCAGAAGGCAGTGAACAGTAGGCAGCAGCAGCAAGGCTCCCTTTCCCTTTTATTCCATCCAGGCTACAGGCCTTTTGTGTAGTGCCACCCACAATCAGGGCGGGCCATCCCATAGTCCACACCCAGAACTATGCTGAATCAATCTGTGGACTAATTTAGTTATCACACATTCACACACCTTATCCACATTCACACATTCACACACCCTATATCCAGCCACCACTGAAAAGCCCCACCTATGAGCATATGAGGCTTTGGAGGGACATCTAGATACAAGCCATAATAACAGTGATCCATGTTTTACTTGTTTTTTTCTAATTTCCTGGTGTTTGAATTTTCCATATTTATATAAGTTGAACATATGCTTTGCTTTTTACATTTAAGTTAGATACGTATTTTGTGTATTAATTTTAAATACTATTTGTTTGATAGGTTGAAAAGGCAAAAGTAACAGCTGATGAAGCAGTAAAATTACAGAAAGAAATTGATATACGATGTCAACATAAAATAGCTGAAATGGTAGCACTTATGGAAAAGCATAAGGTAACTTTTTCATACAATAAAAATTATTAATTTTTAAAAAATTTTAGTTAGTACATGTTTACAATTCACACTAGAGGAGGAGGGGATAGGGGAGAGAAAGGGAAGGGGATTAGAAAAAAATCATTAATTGAAGTCATATTTCTGTGTAAAAAAATAGTTAAATCCTGATAGTGTTCTGATTTGTCAGAAAAAAATTATTGTTTGTACAACAGTGATTAATTAGAGCTGGAATTCTCTTGATCTTCCACATCTCTAAGCTCAGATCGTAACCATACAAAGCTGGGCTGGCATGTCACTTCCTAGAATAAATCACTTATCATCTGTTCTGATAGTTTTATAGCACTTTCCATCTTTTATTTAAATACATATCCTGCATATCCTACATTAATATTTGTATCCTCTACATGTATCTAATGCTTATGAGGCTAAATAATTTTTGACAGAATTAACATCTTACTGTTTGTTGTATTTGTGTCTTCTATTTTTTGTTGTTTAGAGTAATTCTATTAGGAAAGTATGCCTCAGTCTCCTCATAATTTGGAGAGAGACTAGGCTATGATCTACCTATTCATTTTTTTTTTTTTGGTACCGGGGATCGAACTCTGGTCCTTGCGCTTGCGCAGCAGGTAGCAAAACTGCTGAGCTAAATCCCTGGCCCCTACCTATTCATTTTTAAAAACTGTTACTGGAATCTAACATGATGATGTAACCAATGAAAATTTAAAAAATAAATAACATTTTGAACTCATAGATTTAAACAAATTTGTTACATTTCAATGTAGTGAAGCTTGTATTCATATTAATACTCAAACTGTCTCACCTTTGGCCAGTAGGAGCCTTTTAAAGGCTAGTAATTCCTTTTGACTTGATTCTAATTGTTCCTGTTAGCTTACTTTTGTCATGACAGAATTTTCAAGGCTCCTTTTGTATTTTCTGTCCCAGATTTGGAGTTGGCCATTTTCCTAAAGAAGTCCTGGTGTTTCTGCTGTATTTTTTAAATGATGAGTTTAATGTTTCTAATATAGAATTACTTCTTACTCTTAAATTAGATTTTTTCCAAGACTATTGAATAAGTTTTACTTACTGTTAAATAAGTTTTAGGTTATTTGAATTAAAAAATACAATTGAAAAAACTATATACATGAACTCTAATAAAAAACATCATTTTCTTCAAATATTATATGTGTTAGGATACCAATATTATAAAACAAAATTATTTAGCTTTAATATACCTTTGTTTAACACAGCACCAATATGATAAGATTGTTGAAGAAAGAGACTCAGAATTAGGACTTTATAAGAGCAAAGAACAAGAACAGTCATCTGCAAGAGCATCTTTGGTGAGATACAGAGTATTAAAAGCCAGTTTTTAAAATGTTAGCATGCTTGGTAGTAAAAAATAGTATTGTGTAAAATGATAATTTTTTCTTTCAGTATCAGGGATTGAACTCAGGACCTTGCGCTTGTGAGGCTGGCGTGGCGTCACAGAGTTAAATCCCTGGCCCTGAAATGATAATTTTTAAACTATGGAAGCATGGTCTTATCTGAAAGCATGGTTCTTACAGATCTTCTCAGGTGGTTTCCTAGTTTATTTTTTGAAATAGTAGAACAAACTCTCTTTTCAAATGAGATGTTACAAGGTCCAGTTAACAGGTAAATTTCAAGCTCTGATTGGCAAAGGAGAGTGAGATGAAGAGAGAATGAGGACAAATAAACTTAATGTTAAATCTTTGTTGGAGAAAACTGTAAAAATTAGTTTAAGTGAAATCTAGTTATAATCTTTGTATCTGTGGACTTTTAGGAGTATTTCATTAGTGCATTTCTCTATGGAGCTGAATTTACTTGAAAAACTACATTTTCATGGTTTTGAGAAGAAATATATGGGAGCACTTAAAAATTTCATGTTTCTTTTTCTTTAGGAGATTGAAATATCTAATCTCCAAATTGAACTTTTATCTATTAAGAAGCAACTTGAAACAGAAAGAGACGAAAAAGTAGGTTTTTTGACATTATAGGTAAAATGATTATAATGTTTAGGTGCAACTTTGCATTTTTATAAACATGTCATCTTAGAAATAATTTGATAAATTAGGGCAACTAGAAATTAAAAAATACAGTTTTCCCTTTAACTTTTCCCAGAGTGTTTAGCACATTCCTTCAGTTAATTGTCAAACACGTAGAAATTGTACATGCACTTTTAAGACTAAAAATACTTCAAAATAGTCCATAACTATTTGAGAAACATTATCTCATATATTAAAATGCTTATATATTTAATGTGGCTTTAAAGTTATTGTTTCAGAAAAATGGCTTTTGCAGTTTACAAAGTGAATTGACTAACATTTTAACAATAACAAATACTATTTTTTTTTCCTTTTTATATGGCAGGCATGGCGCTAAGTACCCTACTTACATCACATTTTATCCTTACAACAATGTTGTATGCAATACTAATTATATTCATTTTTTTAGAGAGGCTATTTATTCAGAATCATATAGTGAGAAAGGAGAATGTCTAGAGTTCAAACCTGGGTCTGTTTTTCATGGCTTTGAAACCTCATCACTTAATCACTCCACAGCAGTTTAGAACATACACTTTCTTTTTTTTTTCCCCATTAAGTTTATTGGTACATTTTCGGTATAAAATACAGTTACATTCATCATTGGGGTCTTGTACCATTACATGAGTCTCTTGGTTCTTATTTTTTTTTCCCTTTCCCTTGCCCTCCCTTCACCCCCTCCACCCTTCCCTATTTGCAAAGACCTTGTTTCCATTTTTTTTCCTCTTCTCATA
>NW_004624772.1:10713759-10749353 GCF_000247695.1 Heterocephalus glaber
GTTTTCTGAAGAAATATTAAAAATCCTTTGGTATTTATTTTATTTTTTTTAGAATTTTATGAAACTTTCTAAAAGCACAGTATTTAGAGGTGTATATTTGATTCTTTGAGCTCTGGAGAGTTCAATTTTGACAGTCAACTCCAGAATAAAATTTATAGCTGTTACCATTTTTACTTTTAAACAAGTCCCTCTAAAAAAATTAAATTGTGTTATGTACATGTACCAACTCCCCATAATAAATGTAATTGTTATATATTGCAAATATGTACTATTAAATATAAAAATTAACTTCTAAAAGTTCTAACATTAATGAACACTTGCCAAATGTATAATTTGTTTATGAAAGTTTTCTAAGCTAATTTCACAATGCCTTTTTAAGAGCTGAGTGCATTTTTGAGGTGATTATAGGAAAAAGTCTTTGATCATATCAGATTTTTAGGTTGGTGGAAAACTCTTCTTGCCACTCTTGGTAAGACTGACATAATCTAATTGAAGAGTTTAGGATAAACTGGGCATGTGGAACCCATATTATCATTCTCTTTCTTGCCTTGGTTCTTCCTAAAGTGGCCATGCATTCTGCTCTGGCAAATAGAAGGATGGCTCTGTTGTGATGAAATAAATTTAGTTCAGTATAAATAGGTTTGATAAATTGGTTGGACACTTTGTGAAGAAAATAAATTGGCCTTTAGGGAGGTAAATCATATACTGATATTGAACCTTTGATGTGGCTTTCGTAGCATTATCTGGACTATAGCCATGTAGGAGTTTCACTTGGTGGGTCATTGTGTAGCTTTATCTATAGATGAGTTACTGTTTTTATAGAAACAGGTTCCTTGTCTATGTCCTCAGAGGACAGTGCATAAGCTTTGGTGCAAAAGTGAGTGATGGTGTATGCCTGTAATCCTAGCACCCTGGGAGGCTGTGGCAGGAGGATCAAAAGTTTGAGTCCCATCTGGGGAACTTAGTGACTTAGTGAGAGACACTATCTCAAAAAAAGAAAAAAAATTAGAGTGGCCAGGCTGAGAATGTAGCTCAATATGAAGATCCTGGGTTCAATCTTCAGTAATGCTAACACACACACACACACACACCTTATAATCCGCACAGGCTATACACCTCAGAAGAGGCATGAGTTGAGAGGGCCTCAACCAAGTATTGTCTGTTAAACACAAAAGCATATGTTAGCCACACTAGAGTTGGAAAGGATGTGAAACTCCAAAATCCTTTTTTTGGATATAGTTTGAGAAGGAAACCAAAAGGGTTTGCCACAGATAAACAGATGAGAGAAAAAAGAGGGTACAGCATTGGTTTTGATGCACCATTTGGGACACATACAGTGTTTGAGATATCTTAGATATTCAAGTGGAGTTGTTGTCTAGGCTGTTGGACAAATGAATCTAAGGTTTTCCAGAAGGAGAGATATTTAGTCGTATATATCATTGATATATAGATGTCATTAAAGTACTGAACTGAATGCACTCTTTAAAAATATATAGTTGTAGAAGAGAAAGAAATACTGCACATTGTAACAGTGGAACATTTGAAAGTGAAAGGGAGGAGTATAAGTTGACATTGAGAAAGAGGAATTGATAGAGGAAGAAAAAAGCCTCAGGGGTGCAAAGGATCATGGAAGTCTAGAAAACAAAATGATCAATGAGACAGTATTTCCTTGTCTCAAATCCTGTTGAATGGCAATAACTGAAAGCAGGAAATAAATAATTGGATTTGGAGTTACCTGAATAATACAATCTCTTTTCTCAGTGACTCACAGCCAAGTAACAAGTATTTTTTATATAAACAAATGAATCACTTATAATTAGGTAATTCAACAGTATGCATATGTAAGAGTACAGAGAAGTGAATGATAATTTCATATCATATACTCAGCCTTCCACTGAGAGAGATGGACTTTGGACATAAATAGGAGTGATTCAGTTATACAAGAAGAATTAGAGAAAACCAAGGGAGAGGAAATAGAAATAAAATGAGATGAAGAGAAGTTAGGAAAACCAAGCCATGCTCTTTTCATGTATGATTTTGTGTTGCAAAACTTGGACTTTTTTGGTATGGAAAATGGAATAGAGTTTAAACAAAGAAAATCAGACTTCATAGTTTAAAAAT
The DNA here is from genome assembly GCF_000247695.1 of Heterocephalus glaber. The sequence continues at coordinate 10,715,881 of NW_004624772.1, forward strand.
ACGATATTTTAAAATTTAAATATTACAGAAGTTTATAAAGCATATGGTCTGTTCATTCTGTCATTCATTTTTCCCAGTTTAGAAAAAGACTTTTAGGAAAATCACTAAGGATAACTGGAACAAGGTAAATCTATTGTAGCTAGAAATAGTACATGTAAGAGATGGAAAATTTTCTTAGATCTAAAGCTTAAATTATAGACTTTTGGATTAGTTCTAATAATTTTCCTAAGAAAAATAAAATATCTTCTACTTGACATAAATGTAAATTAATGATGTCAAAGAACAAGTTGCTTTGGTTGACATAAAGGTTAGAAATACATCATTCATAAATCAGACAACCTGAATTCAGTATAATTAATAGTCCACAGGCTGTAGTAGTACATTAAGAACTTTGATCAGTGACAGACCAACTGTGGATTAGAAATAAAAAATGACAAATAAGAGAAAGATAAGACAACATTATTTAAGTTATGAAATCATAGAGTTTAGAGCTGAAGGGAACTGAAAAACTTAATTTCAACAGGTCAGTTTTGGGTATATAAAATCAATGAAATTAGATCATTGTAAAATGACATTTAATATTTGTATGCATGTACATAATTTATACCAATGCATAACTATGAGCATATAAGAAATCATTACATAAATAAAAGTTGAAAACGTATTCTGGAACAATATATTCTACAAACCTTTTTTAAAACTTTTAACAAAATGATAAAAACTAGTGTAAAGTGTTCATTATTTCAATAAACTTTTGTTTATTTTTAACTAAAATTTTTGGTATTACCTGCTGGATATGGCTATAGTTAATAGACTGTCTGAGCTATGATTTGTCACTTTTCCCAATGACTTCTCATAAAATTGATAGCCTTTAAATGAACCTCACTTTCAATAAGTAAGGAATTTATTTTTTCACCAAAAGTATTGCTCACAGTACTAAATTCCCTTTCAACTTTCAGTAAGTTAAGAACTAGTAATAGTTTTCTAGCACTTCTAGTAGTACCCGAGATATTTAATATAATTTACCAGCTTAAAAGTGAATATAGTTTATTGGATTATCATATTTAATTAGGTCAAAACTAATTTTCAGTCCATACTACAGGTGATATGTGTCAGTTAATAGTGTGGGGTTTGTTTGGCTGGCTTTCATAATCCTAGCTCTGCCTTTAAGTTCTGAATAATCTTACTGTGGCTCACTTTTCTCATCTCTAAAATGAGATGTTATGATAACTAGAGGAAATGAAATACATATTTTGAATGGTTCCCTGCACAAAGAAAGTCCTAGTAAGTGTTACTGTATTTTAAATTTTTATTAATAAATCAAGGTTGTGAATGTACATGAAAAGTGGGCCTTCAGTGAGTGTTAATGAATTCAGTTCACTAAAAAAGGTGAGAATTGTCTAGAAGGGTCATTGAGGAAGGAGGACTGGTACTCTAGACTTCTAGTTCCAGATTTATCCTGTGGGCTCTGTCTACACTCAGAAACTTTCTTCCCATTCTGGAAGTACCTGAAATGTCAGCAGAACCCATATTACCGGCTGATACTGCTAGTAGCCATTATTATCACCCACCTGCTTCTCCTATGTTCTTTAGACTGAAGTAACTTGGAGGTTGGAGTTCCTACAAAGGAACACCTGAGGGTTATCAGAAGGCAGCTCTGGCCAGTGATAGGTAGCTACAGTGTATGAAGAGCCAGATAGTCATGGAGCACTGGCTTACAAGTGCTAGCTCCATTGATGGAGGGCTCTCTATTTTGTTGAGGTCTACATCTGCTTTGGAAGACTAGGGAGGCATGCAAGCTAAGGTGGTTTTGCTGGCAGGCCGGAAGGTAGATGGGCACAGAATGAGTTCCAGTGAGTAGCTGTCAGGATCTAGGAAGGGGTTGTAAGCGTGGCATGATCTGTCACTTCAGATATCTTGTGACAAGAGGATGTCAGAAATGAGATTTTTGTTTTGTTTATAAACAGTAGAAAAAGTTTTATTAGTAGGTGTTTTATGTGTTTGTGATATGTAATATATTCATTGTGGGGAGTTGCTACATCCACATAACATATCTTAATCCTTTTTGCTTCCCCTTTCCCACCCCTTCCTCCACTCTTCTCCTATCACTATTTTCCCTTCCCATCTCCAAAAGGTCTACCTCCCTGTTTCCTATTGTCTTTCTTTTATTTTGCTATTTCAATTATTTATACTTTGGGTTTCTCATATAGTAGAAACTGTGTAATATTTAATCTTCTGTGTCTGATTTATTTCACTTAACCGTTATGGTCTCAAGGTACATCTATTTTCCTACAAATGGCTCAAATTTATTCTTTTATATGGCTGAGTAAGTACTCTATTGTGTACATATACCACATTTTCTTTACCTATTCATCTATTGATGAACATGTAGGTCATTTCCAAGATTTAGCTATTGTGAGTTGTTATGCTGTAAACATGGGTAGGCATCTAACACTGTAATATGATGTCTAACTCTTTGGGGAAGATATTCAGAAGGGCTACAGCTGGGTGGAAAAGGATTTCTGTTTTTAGTTTTTTCAATAATCACCATACTGATTTCCATAGTAGTTGTACTAGTTTACATTCTCACCAACAGAGTACAAGTGTTGCTGCCCCCCCCTCCACAATCTCCTCAGAATATATTGCTTTTTGAGTTTGTGGTGATAAACATTTTTTCTGGAGTAATATGGAATCCCAATGTTACTTTGATTTGCATTTCTATTATGGCAAAAATGCTGAACAGTTTTTCATGTACCTATTGGCCATTTGTACTTCTGCTTTTGAGAAGTGTTTATTCATTTCAGTTGCCCATTTTTTGATTGGATCTTTTATTTGGGGGGGAATCTAACTTTTTTATGTTCTTTATATTCTAGATATTCTTTGTCTGAGGAAAAGCTGACAAAACTTTTTTTCCGTTATGTAGGTTGTCTCTGCACTCTGTTGGTTGTTTCCTTTACTCTGCAGAAGCTTTTTAATTGGATATAATTCCATTTGTTGATTCTTGGTGTTATTTCTTGTGTAATTAGGTTCTGTGATAGTTAACCAATTGTGTCAACGTGAATAAGAAATTCCCAACTAAACTGGATCAGTATGGTTCTGAGTGTGGCTGAGGGAATTTACTGAAGACAGAAAACCCACCCTAGGGTGGCTTGTCACCTGAGTGGTATAAAGGATAAATGAAGAAGGAAGAATAACTTCTATTTCTTTAGAGGAGCTTGTCTTCGCCTTCACCTTGGATGTTATCTTTAGGCCGAACAGGAATGTCTTTCCATTTTCTGATGTCCTCTTCAATCTCTTTTTTTTTTCAGAGCACTATAATTTTCATTGTAGAGGTCTTTCACTTCCTTGGTTAGGTCAATTCTTAAGCATTTAATTATTTTTGCAGCTGTTGTGAATGGGATTGTTTCCCTAATATCTTTCTTCATGGGTTTATTGTTACTCTACAGGAATACTATTGATTTTTGTGTTTACTTTGTATTTTGCCACTTTCCTGAATTTGTTCATTAATTCTAGGAGTCTTTTGGTGACATTTGTGGGTCTTCTATAGGATCATGTCATCTGGGAATAAGGGTAGTATGACTTCTTCATTTCTTATACATATCCCTTTTATTCTTTTCTCTTGTCTGACTGCTTTGGCTAAAGTTTTGAGTACTGTGTTGAACAGGAGTGTTGAGAGTTGTCACCTTTGTCTGTTTCCTGATTTTAGAGGAAAAGCTTTCAGCTTTTTCCTATTTAGTGTGGTGTTGGCAGTGGATTTGTCATAAATGGCTTTCATTAGTTTGAGATAGAGTCCTTCTGTACCTATCAGGTTTTTTTAAAATCATGAGTGGATGTTGGATTTTGTCAAAGGCTTTTTTCTGCATGTATTGAGATGAGCATGTGATTTTTGTCCTTGAATTTGTTTATGTGATGTATTATGTTTATTAACTTACATACATTGAACCATCCCTTGCATCCCTGGGATGAAGCCAACTTGGTTATGACATATGATCTTTTTAATATTTTTTTTGAATTCTGTTTGCCCAGTATCTTGTTGAGGATTTTTGCATCTATGAACATATAGGAGATTAGTTTATAATTTTCTTGTTAAATCCTGTTCAGTTTTGGTATTAGGGTAATAGTAGCTTCCAGAAATGAATTTGGCAATACTCTTTGGCTTTTAATTAAATAGTTTGAGGAATATTGATGTTAGATCTTCTCTAAAGTTCTAGTGAGATTCTGCAGTGAAATACTGGGTCCTGGATTTTTCTCTGTCAGTAGAGTTTTTATTACTGCTTCTATTTCATCACTTGTTGCTGGTCTATTCAGAGTTTTTATATCTTCTTGGTTAAATTTTGGTAAATCATATGTGTCTAGGAATTTCTCCACTTCTTCTAGACTCTCCAATTTTTTGGAATATAAATCTTCAAAGTAGTTTCTTATAATTCTGTGTATTTCAGGACTACCAGTTGTCATTTTTGCCTTTTTCGTTACTAATTGCATTGATACGGGTTTTTTCTCCCTTTTTTGGGATATTGGTCATCTCTTTGGTTATAATCTGTCTTTCTGTGATATGTTTTTGTGTTTGGTTCTGTGTTAGTGTTTATATCCCTCTTCAACCAACTCATCATAACATTTGAGGGTGTTCTTCATGTCCACCTTATTCTTGGGCTTGTTCCTCTGCACCACACAGAGAGATGAAAATGAACCACAGTAATGTTGATGACACAAAATCAGACATTGACATACAGTCAAAACCAATTAAAAGCAATAACTATTCCACTACTGGGAATGGTAAAGAAATCAGAAATAATAATATACTCAAAGACAAACCAGATACTGACATACCCTAAGAACCAATAAAAGCCATAATTCTACCACCTTTAACAATAGAAAAGATGTCCACAATAATACTATAGACACAAAGACAACCATATATTGCCATATTGAAAATATTAAATACAACAACTATACCACCATTAACAGAAAAGAATTCAACAATAGTAGAATAGTCAACTATTTAAAAATTAATAAAGCTTGATGATGATGATGATAAAGGGAATAGGGGAAGGGAAATAGGAAAGAAGTAAAATTTGAAAAAGAAAAAGATGACAGAGCAGAGAAAACCAAGATAAAGAATCCAATTAAAGAATAAAAGAAAGTTAATAAAACTAGGTAAAACAAAGAAATGAAAAAAGTAAAAAAGCAAAATGAAGATAAAATAAACTCCAATAAACAAAGAAATTAATTAAAAAATATCTCTGCATTTGGGTGAGTGGTTTTTTTCCCATGGTCTGTAGTATTGGAATTCACCAGATAAGGGGGAGGGAAAGTGAGTCACAATTAAGGCCTGTTTCTCTCTCTCTCTCTCTTTCTCTCTCTCTCTTTTTGGTACTGGGGATCAAACTCAGGACTTTGTGCTTGCGAGGCAGGCGGCAGAACCACTGAGCTAAATCCCTGGCCCTGGTTTTTATCTTTTTTTTTGCCTTGCCTTGCCTTGCTTTGCCTTGCCTTTCCCCCTCCCTCCTCCCCCCCTCCTCTCCCCCTCCCCTCCCCTCCCTCTCTCCCTCCCTCCCTCCCTCCTTCCTTCCTTCATGTGTATGTTCTGGATGATAGCCATTCTGATTGAGGTGAGATGTAATATCAACATCATTTTGATTTGCATTTCCCTAATGGCTAAAGATGTTGAACATTTTTTTCATATACTTATTGACCATTTAAAAAAGTGTCTTTTCAGTTTATTTGTCCATGTTTTGATTGGGTCATTTTTTAAATCCTAAATTCTAGAAGTTAGTCCTATATTAGAAGAATAGCTAGCAAAACTTTTCTCCTACTCTGTAGGTTGTCTCTTCACTCTGTTTATTGTTTCCTTTGCTGTGCAGAAGCCTTTTAATAAGATTTAGTGACATTTGTTAATTCTTGGTATTATCTCCTGTGTTATTGGAGTCCTATTCAGGAACTCTTTGCCTGCACCTATGACTTTGTTTTACTGATATTTTCTAACAATTTTAACATTTCAGGTTTTGTAAAATGTAGGTCTTTTTTTTTTCTTTTTTGGTCCCAGGGATTGAACTCAGATCCTTGCGCTTGTGAGGCAGGCAGTGGAACCACTGAGCTAAATCCCTGGCAAGTCTTTCATTTATTTAAAATTGATTTTTGTACAGGGTGAGAGACAGGGTTCTAGTTTCAGTCTTTTACATATAGATGTCTAGTTTTGCCAATACCTTTTGTTGAAGAGGCTGTCTTTTCTCTGACATATGTTTTTGGCCCCTCTGACAAAATTCAAATGGCTATAGGTGCATGGGGTTGCTTCTGTGTCTTCAGTTCTATTCCATTGGTCTACTTATCTGGTTTTTTGTGTGTGTGCCACTATTTGTGGATGTTTTTGTTACAGTGACTTTACAGTATATTTTCAAATTGAATATTATGGTGCCTCTAGCATGTAATATTTTATCAATGATATTTGTATCTATGTGTGTCAAGGGTATTTGTCTACAGTTTTCTTTTTGTTGTGTCTTTGTCTAGTTTTTGTATCAGGGTGATATTGGCCTCTTAGAATGCGTTTGAAAGTGCTTCTTACCTTTCTATTTCATGGAATAGTTTGAGGAGCATTGATACTAGTTCTTCCTTAAAAGTTAGGTAAAATTCAGCAGTGGATTTGTCTCGTCCTGAGCTTTGGTTTATTTACAGACTTTTTATTACTGCTTCAGTCTCATTGCTTATTTTTGATGTAATTACATTTTCTAGAAAATATGTTCTTGGTTCAATTTTGGCAGGTCATATATGGCTAGAAATTTATCCATTTCTCCTAATTCAATTTACTGGAATATAGATTTTCAGAATAGTTTCTAACAATCCTCTGGATTTCACTGGTACCTTTTATAACATTTATTTTTTCATGTCTAATTTTATTGGTTTGGGTCTGCTTTCTCTTCTGGTTAGTTTGGCTAAGATCGTATCAATCTTACTTATTTCAAATTTTCTTTCTTTCTTTCTTTCTTTCTTTCTTTCTTTCTTTCTTTCTTTCTTTCTTTCTTTCCTTATTTCTTTGAGGTTGCTTTTGATTTGTTCCTGTTTTTCTAAGACCTTGAGATGCAGTATTGGATTATTTATTTTGAGATGTCTTTGATTTTTTTATATAGGCCCTTATATCTATAACTTTCCCTCTTGAGAATTGCTTTTGGTATATCTCAGAGATTCTGGTGTATTCTGTTTCCATTTTCATTTTATTCTAGGAAGTTTTAAATTTCCCCTCTGTTTTCTTCAGTGATCATTCAAAAGTAAATTTTCTATCTTCATGTGTTTGTATAGTTTCTCTTATTGATTTCTAGTTTCATTCTGTTATGATCCCATAAGATAAAATAAATTATTTCAACTTTTTACTTGCTTTTTGACATAAGGTGATTGACATTCAGAGATATAAAAATGTATGTGCCAATTCCTTTAATTTTGTTGTTTTTCTGTTTGTTTCTTTCCTAATTCTCATTTGCCTATCTATTATTTCTCTTCTCTGTGTAGAATTCCTTTAAATATCTTCTGGAATGCTAGTGTAGTGGTCAGGATCATGAATTCCTTTAATTTATGCTTATCTTGGAAGATCTTTATTTTACCTTTGACTCTAATGGATAGCTTTGCTGTATATAATCTAGTTTGGCAGTTATGTTCTTTCAGGGCTTGTAATAAATTGTTCCATGCCCTCTTGTTCTTCACAGTTTCTACAGAGAGATCTACAGTTATTCTCATAGGTTTGCTTTTATAAGTGAGTTAGCATTTCTTTCTTGTACCTTTCAATATTCTTTCCTAGTTCAGTACTCTTAGTACTTTTGTTGCAATATGATATAGGGAAGTTCTTTTCTGGCCATGCCTGTTTGTGATTCTCAGTATCTCCTGTACCTAGATGTCCTTATCTTTCCTGAGATTTGGGAAGTTTTCTATTATTTCTCTGAAAAGATTTCCAGGCCTTTAGTTTGTACCTTGGTGACTTCAACATCAAAAATGTGTAAGTTTGGTCTTTGTGTTTCAGTGTTAAGTATTTTGTTTATACTTTGTTTTTTTTTATTGTTTTCGAGTGTGATAACTCATGAGCCTCATCTTCAAACTCTGAAATTCTGTCTTCTTGATCCAGCCTATTGGTGAGGATTTCCTCTGAGTATTTGATTTGTTCTATTGAGCTTTTTATTTCCCACATTTCAGTTTGGTTCTTTAGAATCTCTATCTGTTGAATTCTTCCTTCATATCCTGCACTGTCTTTCTTAACTTACTCAGCTGTTTATTTGTGTTCTCTTTGAAGTTATTGATCATTTAAAAAATCAGTTGTTTGCATTCTTTGGGCCAGCATATGATCTATTTCAGTATCTTTGCATTCACTTACTGATGAATTATGGACCTTCGGAGGAATCATGTTGCCTTGTTTTTTCATACTTCTTGTTTGTTTTTTTTTTTTTTTTTGGTACCGGGGATCGAACTCGGGTCCTTGTGCTTGCGCAGCAGGGGGCGAAACCACTGAGCTAAATCCCCGGCCTACTTCTTGTGTTTCTATATTGGGATTGAGATGATGATCTTCTCTACTTTTATGTCTTAATTACCAACCTTCTTTTTAAGGGTTTGATCCTCAGTGCTACTCAATTTAGTTAAAACAAACCACAATAACAACACAAAGGCAAACCAGATTTTTAAATACAATAAAAATCAGCTAAAGCAACAATTGAGCCATCATTACCAACAGAAAAGAAAGCAGCAATAATAACATAAACTACAAGCTTAGTTATTAATAAAGGTTGAAAGTAGTAAAAGAGAGGGCCCAGGGAAAGGGAAAAATGGAAGAAGAGGCAAAACTTAAAAAAAGGAAAAAGAAGTTAAAATGAGAAAGGATGAGGAGAAGTAAAAATTAAATTAAATAATTAAGAAACTAAATAATATTAGATAAAAGCAACAGAAAAAAAAGCCAAAAGAGAAAAGAAAAAAATTTTAAAAGAAAAATAATAATTGCATCTTGGCCTTTTGGCTAAGATCAAGTATGAAAAAAAAAAGTCCAAAAATTTATCTATGCTGAGGTGTTTGGATTAATAAAATTTCTTTCCAGTGCCTATATTATTGGAATCCACAGGTGTGGGGAAAGTTTAGCAAGTTACACTTGAGCCCTGTTTCTTTCCACTCCTACTTAGTAGGCTGGTGATGTGTGAATGTTGAGCCCTTCTTGCCCTGGCTTTCTCACTGGAAAGAACTGGTCAATAGTATGTTGTCTGCCTCACGACTGTATTCACTCTGGAGTCTTTTATTAGTTTGTTTCTTTCTGTGCATCCAGAGCTATTGTTTTATGGCACAAGGACTGAAGTGCTCCACTTGCTCCAGAGGGCCCCTTGTTCATGTGCTCAGGAAGGAGGCAAATGCCTAAGCAGAGGTGTTTATCTCTAAGGCTGCCAGACTTTCCTGGGTTTAACTTGTGCTTGCAGAGTTTGTCTATCTTCCCAGTCCCCAGAAGCCAGGGTTGGTGTTGTGAACTGCTTCATACTTTTCTCTACACTGCCTTTATGTTTCTCCAAGAGTTTTAGCTTTCCTGTCACTTCTTACTTGATTCCCAGAGCTATTCCTCTTTTTCTTCTTGGAATATATTGTATTTTCTCCTTTCTAACTCTTAACTCTTGTCAGTTGCAGATTTATGTAAAGGATACTCCTATTCCTCTATCTTACCCATACTTGATACCATAGTTTACTTCTTTATATTTTGTCCATAGAAGAAAAAAATTGCCTTTGTCTAAATGAATCATTTTAAAGCAAACCAATTTAGTGGCATTTAATACATTTACAGCGTTGTGTAGCCACTACCTCTCTCTAGTTCCAAAATATTTTAATCCCAAAAGGAAACCTTGTATTCATTTAAACTTTTTTTCTCTATTCCCTGCTCCCTTCAGTCTCTGATGACCAGTTTACCTTTTGTCTCCATGAATGCATGTATTATGTATATTTCATGTAAATGTATATGACCTTTAGTATGTAGCTTCTTTCACTTTCTTCATCTTATACATATATTAACAAATGATAAAAATCTTATTTACTTACATATTTACTCATTCCTCCAGTTGGTAGTAACAACTTTTATTGTTTTCCCTTTGCCAATGAATCCCTTTTAACATTTCTTTTAGTACAAGTCTGCTGATAGTGATTTTCTCTGCTTCATTTTTATTTGAAAAAGTATGTATTTTGCCTCCTTTTTAAAGGGACTTTTTTTGTGGGAAATAGAATTCTAGGTTGACTTTTTTCCCCTCTCAGCTCTTTAAATGTTTTTCTACTGAATTCTAGCCTTCAGAATTTCTAATGAGAGGTCTGCTGTCACTCTTACCTGTTTCTCTATACCTAAAGTGTCCTTTCCCTCTTGTTGCCTTCAAGTTTTTTCTTATCCACTAATTTTCAATAATTTGACTATGATATTTTGGAACAGTTTTTTAATGTATATTTTACTTGAGTTTTGTTGAACTTGTAGGATTTGCGGGTCTACAATTATCAAATTTGGACATATTTCACTCATATTGCTTTAAATTGTTTTGTCTTCCACTTGAGTTCTCATCTTTTATTCTAGGATTCCAATTATATGTATTTTGTTCTGTTTGATATTTTCCCACTAATACTATGTGTTTTAAAAATCTGTTTTTCCTCTGTGTTCTTTATCACCACACTGGGAATCAAGCTTCCAGCATAACAATTGGGGGACATACTCAAACCATACCCAAACCGTATTACAGGGTATTACATAATGACAGAAGCACCAGAAAATGAGGATCACTGGAGTGATCCTGCAGGCTGGATACCACAATTGCCATTGTTATGTCTTCAAGTTTACTGCTATTTTCTTTTGAAGTACTATATCTAAACTCCCGGTGATTCCATCTAGTAATTTAGAACTTTCAAATATTGACGTTTCATCTCTAGAAATTCTACTTGGCTCTTTTATTGTATCTTCTATTTCTTTTCTACCCCTGTTTATGTTTTCATTTAGATTCTTGAGCCTATTAAAAATATTTATAAAATATTTTAAATTTTGTCTGTATTCCATAATTTCTTTCATTTCTGAGCTTCTATTGACTTTTTTCTTCTTGCGTGGGTCAGATATTTCTGTTTCTTTACATGCGTTGTGAAATTTTTATTGTGTGGTAGACATATAAACATTTACATGTTAATGTGCTAGATTTTCCTGTATTTTAGAAAGAATATTGAATTTTGTTCTAGAACACATTTACATTCCAGGCAGATGAATTCTTCTGAAAATTTATTTTTATTTTTGTTCAGGAAAGTTCAGAGCAACCTTAGCTATAGTGCTAATCTGTCCTAAAATTTCTAGTCACTTCAACCTCTTTGGATTTTTATATTTATCTTCTCAACTCAGCAAGACTTATTTTTATTCAGTTCACTTTTCTGTTCTGTGGCCTAGAAACTGCCTCTAGGGAAAAATCTGGAACAGACAGAGGGCTTAACTTATTTGTCTCCTTTCTTACAGCATCAATCTTGTGCTGCTTTTGTCCAGTGTCTATGAGTTGTTTCATATATATTGCCCTCTTTTCTAATTCTTTGCAGGAGGAAGGCAGTTCCTATATCTAATTGTTGATGTGTGGAAGTAGAAGTGACATGTGGGGCTTTAGGGAGGAGCTGAACAAACTGGTCATTAAGAAGAACTGTTATCAGTGCTGGAGCAGAGAGTGGGAGGACTCCTCTTGTACTAGGCAGGGAAAATCTTTTGTTTCTGGCTTCACTGAGAAATATTTTTCCCTGAACACATTTTGTGTCTCTCTCTTCTTTTACTTGCTTCACCTGTACTTCACAAAACCTGGTAGATAGTTTGTGCAAGAGTATCTAGCTTAGCTCTTTTTTTGTGTGCATCTTTTTTTGGAGGCAATCCCAGAGGGTGATATGGTGGCACAAAAAAAGAGGCATACAAACCAATCCTGAGTATTCAGTAATCTCACAAGAGTTTGAAGTGCCTGTAAAATATCTTGTAGGCAGTTGGTTATATTTGTTTGGAGCTTAGGAAGAGGTCTGTACTGCTAATTAAGGATGTGTGAGGATAGTGAGGCTGAGGTGGATGATTGATAAGGATGAATCACTTGAGAGCAGTGTCTGGCATGCAGTAGAGACTTGCTGAACAAGTGAGTCAGTGGATTCCTGAATAGCCATCATTCTCAATTGGAGATAATTCTAAACTTCCTGGGACAAATTCACATACATATTATGAGGGAAGTAACTATATTATGAATTAATTATTCCTTGTTTGTTACTGATTAATTTGCTAACTTAACCTTTAGTGATTTTTACATACAACGATACTATGAACTACTTTTAAAATAAAAGGTGTGGCGAACAAAGAAGAAAAAAGTTAAAATAATTTTTAGTTAGATTAACAGCCTATTTTTGGTTAATTGCTATGAAGGGGTTATACTTATTATTGTGAGTACAATTAGTACTGCTCATATTATTTAGCCAGAGAAATAATATCTAATTACCAAGAGGTTATATAAAGTAATATAAGTAGCATGAAAGATACTATACTAAGGAATAGAAGAACTAGTTTTAATATACAGGAAAGAACAGTTTGATACTGATTGACTTTATAATAGTATGAATTTTATTACAGAAGATGTTGGCAATTCCTATTAACATTTATATATGACCTTAATTTCAAAAAGTGTTCTGAAATAGACATACAAGAGCTTGTGTATATTCATATAAATCTGCCACGTTGGGGGCTTTCATCTGTTACCAAAAGAGAGAAGCAAATGAACATAATTTATACATATTAAATCAATTTTATCTCCCTATTTGGGAGCTTTAAGATAACAAAATGTCAAATATGCACATTAGGGTCAACTCTACTTGCTATGAATTATCTGCTTTGGTTACAAAAAAAGCATTAAAGGAAGTTAAACAGGTTTGTTTTGAATGGCAGACCACTCTAATGTGATTCTCATGCATAACTAACATTCAGATGGATAAACTGATTTTTTTAAAAAAAAGTTCTTCCTGCCCAGGATTTTAAAATATAATGGAAAGATAACATATTAGAAACTAGAAAAGTATGTACTCTCTGGGGAGGGGGTAGTGTTAGTAAATCTGATTCATATTCCAATGCCAGTCCTCTGTTTAGTTAACTGAGGGGTGGGTGCCTTTTTCTTTCTTTAAAAATGAGTTAAAATTTAATGCAATATGAAAGATGTCAAGAAATGTAAATTTTAGCCTGGTTTTGCCTGTGGCAATCTATAGAACATCATAGTATTTATTTATTATTCTTTATTAGTACATGTTTGCAGTGCATAATGTATACATACCTCTTGGTGAGTTGGTACATTTACATAACACATTTTACTTCTTTTTTTCATCCCCTTTCCCTCCCCTCCGTCTTCCCCCCTCCATCTCCTGATCCCCTTCCTACTTGAGAAACATATATCTCCCTATTTCCTATTACCTTTCTTTGATGCTCTTTATTTATATATTTTGAGTTTCTCAAGGTACATCAATTTTCCTACAAATGACTCAAGTTTATCTTTATGACAGAGTAATACTCCATTGTGTGTAAATACCACAATTTTTTTATCCATTTATCTGTTGATGGACATATAGGCTGTTTCCAAGATTTAACAATTATGAATTGTGCTTTTATAAACATAGGTATGCATATATCACTGTAAAATGATGTCTTTAATTCTTTTTAAAAAATACCTAGAAGAAGAATAGCTAGGTCAAGTAGAATTTCTATTTTTAGGGGCCAGGGATTTAGCTTAGTGGTTCTGGTGCCTGCCTGGAAAGCGCAAGTTCCTGAGTTCAATCCCTGGTACCAAAAAAAAAAAAGAATTTCTATTTTTAGTTTTTTGAGGAACCTCCATACTGATTTCCATAGTGTTTGTGCTAGTTTACACTCTTACCAATAATGAAGATGAATTCCTTTTTCCCTGCATCCTCACCAGCATTTTATGTTATTTTATTTTTTGATGCTGGCCATTCTTACTGGGGTAAGATAAAATCTCAGTGTTGTTTTAATTTGCATTTCTCTAGTGGCCTGTGATGTTGAGCATTTTTTCATGTATGTTTGGCCATTTGTACATTTTCTGTTAAGTGTCTATTTATTTCAGTTGACTATTTTTTAATTGGGTATTTTATTTTAGGGGGTCTAATTTTTTTTTTTAATTCTTTATATATTCTAGATGTTAGTCCTCAGGAATAACTGGCAAAATTTTTTTCTCATTCTGTAGGTTATCTCTTCACTCTGTTGATTGTTTTGCTATGCAGATGCTTTTAAATCTGGTATTATCCCGTTTATTGATTCTTAGTACTATTTCCTGTGCAATCAGCATTCTATTCGGAAAGTCTTAACCTCTACTTATGACTTCAAGAGTTTAATCTATTTTATCTTTCAGCAGTTTGAATGTTTCTGATTTAACATTTAGTTCTTTGACCCATTTTGATTCTAATTGGATACATGGTGAGAGATATGGTCTAGATTCAATCTTGTGCATGTGGATAGCCAGTTTCCCAACACCATTTGTTAAAGAGGCTCTCTGTCCTTCAGGGAATGTTTTAGAAAGGCATCATATTTAATAATCTCTCCATGGATTTAATAATAAATTCCAGGAATAAAATCTGTATTTCTATTTACTTATGATGAGAAAAACAGATAAGGCCTCTCCTGTGAAGTGCTCACATTCTAGCTGAAGGAGTGAGAAGAGAAAGAGAATAAATACCTTAACAAATAGTATGGTATCATAAAATGAGAAGTGCTATGAAGCAAATTGAGATAATGCGATAAAAAATGAGAGGGATGGTTTTCTTCATTATATTTGATGGCTAAGGAAGTCTTTTCTGAGGAGGTCATTTTAAAGCCAAGATGATAAAAAGCCATTCAAAAGTTTGGAGAAAAAACTTTTCATAATGAACAAATAGCAAATGCAAAAGTCTTGTTTCAATACTAAGAAGTTTAGTGTGTTCAGAGGAAAATGGTAAGTAAAGGGGGGAGGGGAAAAGAGAGAGAGAGAGAGGGAGAGCGAGAGAGCACGTGAGAGAGAACAAATCATTTCTCCCTACTGGAGTTTTGAAATAGTTTTGTTGAGATATTATTGAGACACAACAAACTGCCTGTATTAATGTCCTAGAGCCTCTCTCCTAACTTCTGGTTATCCTTGATTTGTGGCAGCTTAACTCCAGTCTTCACATATCAGTCTCCTTGTTCATGTGTTGGTTTCCAAATTTCCCTTTTTTAAATAAAGACAATAATTATATTGAACAGGTACTGACTCTGTTCCAGTATAACTTCATCTTAGTTAACTACAATCAAAATGCTAAGGATTAAGACTTCACATGTGAATTTTGGGGGGCACGTAATTAACCTCTGACACTGCATATATTTAAAGTATACAATTTGATAGGCTGTATATATCCTGTGAAATCATCATCACAATCAAGATAACATGTTCTTCACCCCAAAAAGTTTCTTCTGCCTTGGCGATCTCTCTCTCCTGCCTTTCTATACTTTTTCCCATCCACGGGCACTCATTAATCTGCTTTCTGTCTTGTGATTAATTTGTGTTTTCTATAAACTGAATCATATGAAAGGTACTATTTTTTTTGTCTTTTTCTCACAAAGTGTTATATACCAACATGAGAAAGAACCATCTAGCAGATTAGTAAATTCTTTTTTTCCAGTACCAGGAATTTAACTCAGGACCTTGCACTTGCCAGGTAGGCATGGCACCACTGAACTAAATCCTCGGCCCTAGATTAGTAAATTCTGAGCATGTTTGTGGATGATCAGCAAGTAGGCCAGCAAACTGGGGGAGAATCCCACCCCAGATGTGGGTGGCACCAAGGAATAAGCTTTTATCTTGCACTGAATAAAAACAAAAGAAGGAAAGAGCTTTTTGGAGGAGCTTCAGTCTTTGTCATTGCCTTTAGACATCAGTCTGCAGTTTCTTCAGCCTGCCAGTGCACTCTTCAGCCTTCTGACGCAGACTCACACCGTGATTCTAGTTTACTACTGGATCCTCCATCTCTGTGCCTCTAATTCTGCAAATGACCACTGTAACTCTTCCACTTCTGATCCCGTGAGCCTACCTGATAAATCCTTTTCTATAATTACATTTATATTTTTATATTCTATTCCTCTAGAGAACCCTAACTAACACAGATTTTGGTACCAGAAGTGGTTCTAAAGAAACAGAATTATAAGGATGAATTTCTCTAATTGGCTAGTGGCTCTTGGAGTTGGCTCTCTAATTTGATGAGACCCAGAGGTGCCATAACCTCTCTTTCTGATAATGTAGATAATACTGATAGTCTGAGGTGTGAACTTGTCAAAGTAATACAACCAACAAATGAATCTGTGTTCAGTTTCTTGTGGCTGCATAGCTGAGGTTGTCTAACTGGCTTTCACCTCAGTGTAGTAGTTTTTTTCTCTCAAAGTCAATAGGAGAACATCTGCTACAGCTTTGAATCTCTGACTTCTGTCCCTGACTTCTAGATCCCAAGAAGAAAGGACCTATTCACAGTCAAGGAGAGGGCAAGATATAGGGTTTACATACCAGAGGAGAAAAGAGGAGTTTGGGGGGATCTTTTAGAATTCTACCTTTCATAAATGATTTAAATTTAAAATGATTATTGACAGGTGGTTGTGTTAAAGTCAACCCTTTTGGTATTGTTTTCAATTTATTGTGTTTCTTTGTCATTGTCCCCCTTTTTCTGACTTCATTATCATTTTTTTTGAGGTACTAAGGATTGAACCAGTGCCTTCTTACAAAGCTATATCTTCAGTCCTTCTTAATTTTTCTGGGGACAGGGTCTCCCCAAGTTGTTCAGGCTGGGCTCAAAATTGTGATTTTCCTGCCTCAGCCTCCCAGAGTTCTGGGATTAGAGGTATGTACCACTATACCCAACTTGATTGAGCATGTTTTATAATTTTATTTAATTTACTTTGTTGTCTTAGTAGCTCTAACTCTTTATTGTTATTTCTGTATTTGCTTTAAGGATTATGTATTTATATATCTTTAATAGTTTACCTTTAGATGACTATAAGAACCTTATGACAGAATACTTTCATATCTTCTCTCTTGGCCATTGTGTTATTGTTGTATAATTTACTTCTTTGCAAATTATAAATCCTATAATATATTGTTATTTTTCCCTTAAATATTTAATTATTTTTAAAATAAATTTAAATAGTGATGCAAAAATTTTATACTTAACTACATAATTACCATTTCCAGTGTTCATCATTTTTTTGTACAGCTAGATTTTTCCATCTGGTGTTATTTCTTTCTGTTTATAGTGTAAAACTATTAGTGATAAATTCAGACTGTACATAATTGTATAAGCCTACATTTTCCTTCATTTTTGAAAGGTAATTTTGCTGAGGTAAGAATTCTTGGTTGACAGTTTTTTCTTCCAGTATTTAAAAGATGGTGGTTAACTGTCTTCTGACTTGCATTGATAATTCCCATTAGCAATCTCTCCTTACCTTTTTTTCTTCTCTACCTTATGTGTATTTTTCTCTGGCTGCTTTTATTTTATTTTATTTTTTTCCAGTCCTGGGGATCAAACTCAGGCACAGTACCACTGAGCTAAATCCCCAGCCCTTTCTGGCTGCTTTTAAGATTCTTCCTTGTTACTGATATTAAGAAGTTTGACTATGCTGTGTCTTAGTTTTTAAAAATTTTTTTTCCTATGCTTAAGGGTCATTGGGCTTTTGGATTGGATTTATAGTTTTGATAATATTTGTACATTTGTCAACCATTGTACCTTCAAGTATTTTTTTCTGTATCTCCTTCCTTTGAAGATTCCTTCCTTTGAAGATTCATATATATTTGAGATCTTGAAATTGTCTCAAACTCATTGATGATCAGTTCCTTTTCCTCTGTGTATTTCGTTTAACATTATTTGCACTGCTATGTCTTCAAATTCACTAACCTTTTTCTATGCAAAGTCTCATCTGCTCCATTCAATCAACCCAAGAAATTGTTGTTTTAATCTTTATAAGTTAAACTGGGCCTTTTATTTATCCATGTGTCTACATCCTTGTTCTTTTCTCTAGTTACTTAAATAAAGAAATTAGTTATAATACCTGTTTTGTTGTTCTTATCTACTAATTCTATTATTTGTACCAATGTTGGGTTAGTTTCCATTAATATTCTCATTATGAATTTTTTTTTTTTTTTTTTGTACCGGGGATCGAACTCAGGTCCTTGCGCTTGCGCAGCAGGCGGCAAAACCGCTGAGCTAAATCCCTGGCCCTCTCCTCATTATGAATTGTATTTTCCTGCTTCTTTGTATGCCTAGATTTTTTAATTGAATGCCACATTGTAGATTATACTTGTAGAGTGCTGGGTATTATTATATTCCTATAAATAGTCTTCATCTTTATTATGTGACTCTTTTAGGTATTACTTTTAAGCTTTGTTAGAAAAGGTCAGGACAACATTAAGCCAAAGGCTAATTTTTTATCACAATTGAAGCAAAATCCATTTTTAGTGAATTGCTTCATTTTTCATGAGTTAGAAGATTTTCCACTATTATAAGTTGGAACAGGTTCTATGGATTATTCTGTGTGAGTCCAGGATTGTTTTCTTGAATCTCTTCAAGTGTTTCCTTCCCAGTCTCAGCTAGTTTTCTCATATGCATCAGTTTATCAATTTTCAGCTGAATACTCAAAGAAATTCTCTGCAATTTCTCACAATTCCTTCTTTGCAGCTCTGTCCTGGCCACAAGTCTTGCTGTGAACTCTAGCTGGTGTGGGTTCCATAGACTCCATCTCCTCAATCTCACAACACTTCTGGCGTCTGTTTTAGTATCCCTCCCTGTACCTTGGCCAAGAAACTTCTCCAGGCAGTAAAGTGGAAGTATTTTGTTTGTTTACATGTCTGAGATCACTTATTTTTTAAAAACAGCAAAGCCTGATGTCTAGTGTGTATAGAACCATTATTTCATATATCTTTTCCTGCTTCACAGTTACTTTAGGTTGGGGAGTAAATTTGGGTCACAGAGTGTAAATTCAATCTGTGTGCATTCTTTTAAGATCATACACATGAGTGTCCCTTTAAAAAGAAAATCACTACACAAATGTATATTTATTATAGTTCTTCTGATAACTGGCAAAGTATATCAGTGCATAGCG
Organism: Heterocephalus glaber; assembly: GCF_000247695.1. The sequence goes on from NW_004624772.1 coordinate 10,735,001, forward strand.
CTTACACATACTTATATGTACTAACTGATACACACGAAGGGGTGATCAAAATATACAGTGAATAATTTTTAAAAAATCACTACCTCAAAAGACACATTAACATTAGTCCCCTTCAAAATACTCCCCTTTGCTTTGAATATGGTTATCCCACTGTTCTTGCCACTTTCTGAAGCAGTTCTGAAAGTCTTCTTTTGAGAATGTCTTTATGATATGTGATTTAAAAAAAAGTATGGTGAATGCTGCTACTGAGTACCATTTAACAGAAAGGCAGGCTTGTAAAAACATATATTGAGTTACTGAATCAATGCTTTATATGATAAGAGTATGAATTCCATTAGAAAGAAACACTTAATATCCCTCAGTTTCTATACTGCTGTCTTATCATCTTGCCTGGAGTCACTTACAGTTAAGTCTGGCACTTCGTTCCCACTTTCCCTACTTGCAGAGTTCTCTTACTACATGGTAGCTCATATTTCCAAGATGTAGGGATCACTGTATACATTCTTGGGATGTATCTATTAAATTAACCTAAATTTTGCCTGAAGATGCTTGTGTATTGTGAGTCCATATATAATGAACTGCGACCTTGGTATGTAAACTAACTGAAAGCCTAATTTAGGCATACACTTTTGTAACAAATAGCTGAGTCTTAGCCAATCATAGCAGCCAAGGCTCAGTCAATCTCTGGTGGCCAACTGATCAAAACATATACAGGTGAGGCATGTGCTGCCAAGCAGCCTATTTCTATACCTCTCTTCTGCTTTCTCTCCGTAAATGCTGCCTGTCCATATTCGAAGTTGAGTTCTCTGAACCTCTTTTGGCTCTGAGGCCTGTCTGATTTATGATTCATTCTTTGTTCAATTAAACTCTATCAAATAAATAGTTCTTTCTAAAGTTTTGCTTTAACATATCCCAGACTTCCCATCATCCTCCAGGGAGACTCACTTGTACTGGGCATCATTTTTTCCATATAACTTTCATTGACAGTAAAGGCTAGGGTAAGTGGCACAGTGAGTTCAAGGCCAGGATGAACTGCATAGTGAGACCCTGTCTCACAAAATTAAAAAAAAGAGAATAGATGGATACATCAAACTACAGAATGGCTTGCAGGCACTTTTGATTTCAGATCTAAGTAATATGGAAGGTAAAACAGGAAAGACTAGGATAAGTGAAGACTAATGGGGTTGTCAGTAGCCTGTGAAAATACCTATGATTTATTGAGCATCTACCATATGCCAGGGTTTTGTCTCTAATTTTCTTAAAACTAACCAGGAGGAAGACCTTAGGGAATCAGAGAAGGCTTTGAAAAAGAGTTGCTTTCTCAGATAAAGCCTGAATGTTGAGGGGAAGGTAGGTGAGATGCGGCATAGAATGGCTTGTATCCCCACAAAGGGAATGGTATATGTAAAGTCGCGGAGGCAAGAAAAATGTGACTCATTTGAGAAATTCAGACAGTTTGGCAAAAAGAAAGAGTAGAGAAAGGATGTGGCTTTAAGATGGAGGAGTGGAAGATAGGGAATGATGAAATTGGGGAGCTAAAATAGATCATGCAGGACTTTGCAAATGATATCAAGTCATTTGGGTTTCTTTCTTCAGGACAGTTTGGAAATGCCCCATGCATTTTTGGCATAATACGTGAGTTACAGTGAGGAAAAGTGGTTTAAAGGAGTAAAACAGTTACAGCTATGGAGAAAAGTGTACATTTGTTCCAAAAATTCAACAATGACTTATACACTCAGCCATTTATACATTCAACAAATATATTGATTGCCTACTAGACAATGGGCCCTGTGACTAAAATATTTGTTAAATAAGTATATGTTGTATTATTACAAATTAAGTATCATTTATTAAGTCCTTAGGTGCTAGGCACTGTGTTAAGCGACTTTCAGAAACATTGTTGTTACTTTTTAGCAGGGGAGGAAAGTGAAAAAAAGAGAGGCAAAGACACCAAATGACGTAGCTAGTTAATGGCAGGGCCAGAATTTGATCTCAAGTCAGTTTGACATCTTGCCAGATTTGCCCTTGTTACTTAAATTCATACATGTAAATTATCTTTCATGTCTTTTCAAATACAAGGAAAATGTATTTTGAACTATTAAAAATTTTTAATCAACAACTTGTAGGTCAGTTGCCCTAGATTTACATGAAAAAGTTGCCTTTGCTTTATAGATGAGGAATAATTTTATATATGTCTACATGAGCAGCTAGGTAAAATTTAGGGCACTCAAGCCTCAAATTAATTTTCATTCCCAAGATTTCCTTAGATGATGTGAGGGTGCTTTTTTTCCCATTTGTTTGCCCCATTTTGTGTCTATCTTTATTAATATTAACAAAGGATATATTAAAAAGAATAGTTTTATTTTGAAATAGGAGACAGGAAAATGCATACTAAAATAATGTCAGAATTTCCAGGGTAAGATATTGTGAACTTGTTTGGCTAAACACATTTTATTTGGGGTTCGGTATGAATTTTCAATAGCTGTTTTTCAGATAAGAAAGCAGTAATTCAAATGCAATTATATAAACAAGAAGATCAGAGTGGAATTATCCTGAAGGGTATAAAATGAACCAAGAGTCTGGGTCATCACAGCATCAGTTCACCAATGCAAAGTAAGGTAGGTGTCTCTATTGAGGAGCTTCTGTGAAATGAAATGCTTCTATTCTATTTTCTTTTAGCATTTATTTAAAAATTGCAAATACTGAGAGATAATTTGCTTCATTAGGGTCTAAATTTTAAATTATTGCTCCAAATTGTTCAGTAGTGGGCCAAGGTGAGTGAAATACATACATAAGGGTAAGTAAAAAATTTCATTGCCTTAAAGAAAGAGAAACAATTGTCAATTTCTTAATGAAGGATGTTTGATATGCATGGATTTCTCATGTTATTGTTTTGATTTAAATGTTTTTATCAATTTAATAATCTACATACTAAATAATCTTCATTAATAATGGTCATTTTGATGAAAATATTCTAGGAAATCTTAAATTCAGCTTTGAGTACCTGGAGGGGTAATATACCCTGTATTGCAAAGTTTTTTGATTATTTAATAGTGTAACCACCTTGGATAGTGTCCAGCACACACATACACACACACCTACCTAAGAGTAGATTTTGCTGTCTAGAAAAATACACTGCTTTAATAAAGTTCTGGGACAAGAGATTCATCCTTTTTGTACTATACTAAGGAATTCATAAGAAAAGATCAGTGAAGGAAATTAGCAGAACAGAGAAAAGTATGTTCATTAAGAACAAAATTAGAGGGACTGGGGATTTAGCTCAGTGGTTCTGCCGCCTGCCTTGCAAGCACAAGGTCCCGAGTTTGATCCCTGGTACCAAAAAAAAACAAACAAAAAACCCAACAAAATTAGACCAAAAAGAACAGAAAAGGGAAGAGAAAGGGTCAAAGGAAAGAACCTATTTTGGAATAAAGAAGGGAAAGTGGGGACATACTTAATCATGGCACTGAAGAAGGCAGGCCATCATTGTTCAAGTTCTGTCTAAAATTATGCCTTCTGTCTTTAGGTGTTCAGTAAAAGATTTATGATGATTTTAGAAGAGGTAATTAAGTTGCAGAGATAAAAAAGTGACAAAGAAGAAATTGTGGCAGATATATGGGAAAGTACTAATACCAAGTCATATAGTGTTACACATTTATGTATTTTTTATTAGCACTCCAAAGGCTTTACGTGTGTTATTCTTTTTTATGATTTTAGGAATGAGTATATAGAAAAATGAAGGCACAAAGATATTAAATTTCTCATTTACACAAATTATAATTAAAGCTGGAAAAAGAATTCTAGATTGCTAATTCTTAGACCAGGGATCTGACTCTAATTTAGCATATAGAATCAGAAGCTATTGTGTAGCAAAGACTTACATAATCATCTTGTAATTCTAAGCCTTCCTTTTATAGATGAGGAATTTGAGATCCAGAAAGATTATGTAGGTGAACTTTTACTATATCCAATAAAAGAGGAAAAGGAGAAAGAATAGTTGCTATTTTATATCCACAAGGTTGTGCCACTAATGTGACTGGTAATTCATCACTTTTTAATATTTTACTTTTGTTAAAGTTCTACATTTACAAGAGTAACTTACAAAACGTATCCATTGGAAATAGGGCAACAATGGGAAAATTGTGACACAACTTTTCATCCTACAGTATTAAAAAGGATCTCTACATTGCAGAAATGAGGTCCAGATAGATTCAATATTTAGCCAATTTCTCATAGACCCATGGGAGAATTCTGTTCCTTAAGTTTTAGATTAATATTCTCAGTACTAGTTCACCACAGTTATATCTTATATAGAATTATAGAATTAGAAGTTGAAATAAATGAACTTAATTATTTCCTATAGTAAAACTCAGCTGATCAATGTCCAAATAGCCGAGAACTAGATGATCATACTGAATATTTTATATAATTCAAGTAGTTAACTTTTTTTTGGTACTGGGTATCGAACTCAGGACCTTTTGCTTGTGAGGCAGGTGATGGAACCACTGAGCTAAATCTGCAGACCAAGTAGTTGATATTTTTAAGATCCTGCAGAGGATACTCTAGGTCTGTGGCTCTAAAATAACGGAACCAACTTTATACCATAGAAAGAGCTCATGTTTGTGAAACAGTGGAGAAAACCAGATCTCACAAATAAATCATTCTTATATTTTCAGGCTTGGGTTGTAGCTCAGGGGTAGAACAGGTGCATGAGGTCTTGGGGTTCATCCCTCACATTGCAAAAAAGCAAACAAAAAAAATCATAGGAATTCTTATGTTTTTACTTTTTAATGTAAACACCAAAATTCCTCCAAGAAATGCTTAAATTTTATTTTGAAAGAGTTCACTGGAAAACCTTTGTCCTAAAATAATTTAGTTTGTCTATTCATAAGTAAATATAGTGAACATAAGGAAATCTTTGATAACTGAAGGTCTCAGAGTTATAATTTGGAATTTTTTCCAGCACTTTAGAACAATCTGTATTTTAAAATTTGTATTTACACTTAGTTCTTCCACTGGACTGTCAGCCCTTTAGGCCAGAGACCTTCTGTTATCCATTTTGTATCCCTCAATGCCTTGCTCAGGTGCTCAATATATATTTCACTGATTTATCTGCAACTCTTATTCTAGGAATAAGAAATTGGTTGGAATGACTATTAATCTTTAGAAGTTGACATTTAAAATATTCTCTGGTAACCTGTGTAATGTGGTTTTCATTTTTTCTTATAAGTATAGTTAATACAAAGTTCTTAACTGTGGCTGAATGTATGAGGCTAAGTATTTAAGGTTTCAGTAAGTAGAGGTTTTAGAGTTATGTAGCTTAAAGACTGCTGGGATATAATTGACATTTGAGAACATCTTGACACTTTCTGATGATTGAATAAAATGATGTTTAGTGAAATTTATTTAATAGGCTAAGCAAAGAACTTTGTGTTCATTTATAACAATACTGTTCCATTAAGGTATATATTTGCTGTACTGATAATAGCTGTAAAATATTAGTAAAATGAAAAAAATATTAATCTTTCAGGTGACCAATTTACATCCAAAATTCTGACATTTGATTACTTTCTCTTAGAAATAGAACTAAAATAATTATAAGTCATAACATTATCCAGGTCATTACAATGTGCAGTTGATATGGAACACATTCTTCATTAGACAGGGTTTATTGAGATGCACGTTCTGCTCCCTCCAGGGACACAGTGGACCCTCTGTTGTCTTCCATATGGCCAAAAAATATTTCATGTTCCCGACTAACTCATAATGGATCTGTCGTCCTTGATTATTTTATTCTCATTTTGTCACATTATGTTTTTTGCTTCTTATCTTTTTGACATGAATTCTATATTTCTTCTATGTAAAATTATCTTTTATTTGTTCCATTTCTACATCATTCAACTTTCAAGGACAATCCTAAGGGTTCAGAAAGGGTTCTTAGACTTCTGAGTTAGCTCCTTCACCCCAGTGGTAATTTTAGTTGACCCTCTCTTGACTCTCTCTAGTTTTCTAGTGTCTTCCATGACCAGAAATGGGTGGAATTATATGCCATTGGGGTGGTACTAATGTTTGGATGTGCTATTTTGTTTGTTTCTTTGCTATTTCTAATTATGATAGAAAGTTTATTGGCCTTTTAAGCTATTTTACCAAAGGTTTTAGAAAACTGTAATTTTCAGAAAGCCCTTACTGAAGCATAATTGTTAACTCACTTCTTAAAAAGCAAATATTTGGATTATATTTCCATAGAATGAATTCTTTATATTTAATTGATATGTACATCTCTGCCATTTTTCTGTTGTGATGCTTTGGGCTTGCCATTTTACTCCCCAGTTGGGTCAGTGGCCCTTGATAGCAGTACTTCCACTATGTGAGCTTCTACACTATGGTTTATGTGGGTCATAGCTACCTCTAAGCATATTTTGGGAGAGTTTAACAGTATTAAATATGTAAAAACACTTGACATAGGGCCTAGAACAAAGTAGGCATTAAATGAATGGCAGCTGTTTTTATTATTGTTGGCTCTTTGTGGGTATGTTCATATGTATATATAAACTTTTCCAAAATGTGCCTTCTGAATGTCCTGAAAAGGTACATGTAATAGGTTCTTTAATTTTATCTTTGATTTAGCATGCCTGCCATCTTCTTGATGTCCCTGCTTTTTGGTCTTATATGTGGGCAAGCAATATCTTTTTGTATTCCAACTGAATATACAATGCACATCGATAGGAGAGAGTGTGCTTATTGCCTAAGCATCAACACCACCATCTGTGCCGGATATTGTATGACACGGGTATGTACTTCATCACCCTTCTTTTAGCTATAAATTATATAAACCTAGATTCAGTCCATTCCTATCTGGAAAAGAAATGAGGTAAATTACAACTTTATTTTCTAAATCCAATGGTTATTAGCTCCCTAAGAACATATCGTTTTTACAGCTTCCCAAGTAAGAACATATAGTATTATGTGGATGTACTCAGCAAAATGGGTACAGATAAATTTATAAAAATTTTACCTTCTAGATTTAATTAATTTAAACCTTATCTTGTTCCCATGAAAGGATAAGAGAGGAAGGTATCACTTTTGTCTCTGTAGAATTTAATCTATATAAGTTAAGTTAGTATTGGAGACTAAGACTAAGGAATCTTCCCCTAGTTGTATTTGCAACAAATAAGTGCATATATGTTTTCTAATATCTTATCATATTATGCTCCATTTTCTACTCTTTTCTCAGGATATCAATGGCAAACTGTTTCTTCCCAAATTTGCTCTCTCCCAAGATGTTTGTATATACAGAGACTTCATCTACAAGACTGTGGAAATACCAGGATGCCCACACCATGTTGCTCCTTATTTCTCCTACCCTGTTGCTGTAAGCTGCAAGTGTGGCAAGTGTAATACTGACTATAGCGACTGTATACATGAGGCCACCAAGACAAACTACTGCACCAAACCTCAGAAGTCCTATGTGATGGGATTTTCTGTCTAATTTTAATAATGATATAATTTGCAACTTGGTTAAATGTGTTTATCTGGAATAAAATAATAAAATATCATTATGTTTCACAATTGAAACATTATGTTTCACCTTGTATACATTTTGAGTACTATTTCAACCATATGCATATCCACACAAGTATCAGAGAGTTTATGAGGCTTTAGAAGAAAAAGTGAGTGAAAAATCCTTTTGTGGTTTTCATATGAGAAAGCAAAGTGGAAGTAAGATGGAAACAGGGACCTCAAAGTGCTGTGAAAGTCAGCTGTGAGAAGCTCTCCTAACAGAATTATGAAAAGTAGTGTGATCAGAAGCTGAAGGAATATGTGGCATTTGAGTGCGAGAGAAGTTGTCCAAAGGCTGGAAGCAGGCCTGGAGTGGAGGTGGAGAGTAAGGAACATGTAAAACCTGCCATATTTAATACTTTAGCCTAATCATTCAACCATACTGGCTACAACTCCAAAACTCAGTAATGAGTATGTGAACTATTCTCTTTAATTTAATTACTCTGGTGGGCCAACTGCCATATGAAAGTTATATCCCCAAAGGTCAATTTACAAAGCCTAGAAAAGAGGCCAAGATCATTTTACACGTGGAAATCTAAATCCTTCATAGTCCTTTAGTAATAGGAGATACTTTACAGCATTTATACCAGAAGCAACTTGTGCTGTTTTGGCTTTTGATATCATGAAAAACTAGCACAATTATGAAAGGTTTTAGGAATAGGGGAGAGTGCTAAGGGACTTAATGGAGTAGAAGAATCCTCAGTTCTAATCTAAACCTTCATTAATAGTTAAACACTGTTTTCTGGTGAATATGCTTGGCAAGACACTTTTTCTTTTCCTTCTTTATAGATATTGAGAGGTTGGTTTCAACAGATGCTTAAAGTGAGACATTTGTAATGCCCTGCAGGCTTGACCTCAAAAAGATGATTTATCATTTATTTGGCCTTTACTCTTTTTTTCTTTTGGTACCAGGGATTGAACTCGGGACCTTGCACTTGCAAGGCGGGCGCCGTAACCACTGAGCTAAATCCCTGGCCCTGGCTTTTACTCTTTAACCACAGTGCCATCATCAAGGTGAAAACCAATTGTCAGCAAGGCCTTTGGCTTTGCTATATCTCACAACCACTGGTTAAATTCAGCTGGGCATCTTGTAAATGCATGTATACTGACAGTTCCCATGGGAGAGAGGTGCTACAGATAAATTAGTTTCAAAGTATCAAACCACATTTTGCCAATGTTAGAAAATAGCTGTGCGTTTGCATACAAAAGTCAGGAATGTATAGTACTTATTTCTACCTCAATATCTGAACAGATATTTGCATGATTTTCAAATAGTCATCTGGGACTTTGGGTTTTCATATCAATTGATAATATGAACACTTAATGCTGCCCCTTGCTTAAAACTGTTAATCAAATATAGATTTTTGATTAATAAGTAAAAGTTCTAATTTCTCAACCTATCCAGCACTGACTCATTGATTCAGAGAAAATATTTTCAAGGACTTGAACTACGTAAAGGCCAAGGGGTTTTAGGAGGCCCCTTATAAACAGTCTAGCTCAGAGAGATTTTAATTCTGTTTATTTAATTATTTAAATAGGCTTCCTCAACCTGCAGGGAAGAGGCCAGGCCTAGACACAGTGGTGATGGACCTGTACTATCGTGAGCCATAGAACCCTAGAGTGGGCTCATAATAGACTTGCTTCCTCCCACTGACAGCAGTTCATTTGGATTAGATGCATGCATGAATTATAAAAAAGCTTTTATTTAAAAAAAACACTTTTATTCTTGAAAGTGGAGTTTTCCAGGATAAAAAATTGGGGCAGAGGTGAGGAATTAGGGTGACCAACAATTCACTTCCAGTAGATCCAAAACTTGGGGATATTGAGGTACTGATTTGGAGGATCTTGGTGTCCTTTGGATTTCAAAGAACAGATAGAGTTTAGAAATGGAAAGATGAAGAATCACTGGTTGCATAATAGGAGAAAGTTGGAAACTGGGATATTTTCTGAGGTGATATTTAAATTCAACCCAAAGTTTAAAGGAATCAGTTCTTGGCAGAAGAAGTTTGAGACTCATTGCTTTAAAAAAGTCTCTCTTCTTCCCCATCTTCTTTATGTTCTGAAATACAGAAAGTTCCTTCATAACTGGATGGATTTGGGATCAGTGCACCAGCAAATCTCTGTTTTTCTAATGTTCAAACTCTTTAACAGTAAGTGAATGTACTAGGATGCGTAAATTGGCAGATGACAGCATGATACTTCCCAGTAACAGGAAATTCTAGTAATAGAAGCTCTCCTACTCATATAATAAATTATCCTTTTCTTTATTTAACAGCAGCAACTTTAAGTGTAATAAAAATCCTTTTATCAAATCTACTTCCACTCTGTCCCTATTGTTCAACATGGAGGTTTTCTCTACCTTCTTATTACTTTTAGTTTATTCTTTTTCTTTTAAGCAATTCTGTCTCACTTTCTCTACTTTTGCTAACCACCTTCCACTTTCTGTCTCTGAGCATCCATGCGCTTTCTGATAGTTACACCTTGATTTTTCTTTGGGGGGTTCTCTGCACCCTTTCTTTCAGTTCAAGTGGCTTAAGTGGGGCTGATGGGGTGGGCAGGCTATTTAGGCCCAGTTAAGCTTTACTGGTTAAGAAATGGGCATGTGACCTACTCCCCTCCCGTAAAAGTCAGTCCCAGGACCTTTTAACTATTGGAGAAAGAATGTTTGATTGGTTGGGAGTCTTAAACTGATAGAATGTGAGGCTGGAGCCACTGCTGGCCATTTCTGGTGTTTCTTGGAAACAGGCCCCTCCTTGTGAGAATAAAGCCAAGCCAGAAAATCAGAGGTGAGCAAGAGAAACTAAAAGAGACAGACTTAATGATATCATCTGAACATATTTTGAAGCCAGCTTCACCCTTGAACTTTCTTTTTCTGCTTAACTCATTAGAGTGGGGTTTCTGACAGGTGCACCTGAAAAATCATGTCTGATTTAGCATCTTTCCCAGTAGTGTCAGATGTTCTTGATTCCATTTCATCGTCTCCATCAACATGTTGCTGTTTCCTCTTGTATCACTTTCCCTACTTCCTGTCTTTGAAAGCTTCTCTTTAGTATGAAGCATCCTTCAATCTCTTCCCATTTTTTTTAAAAAGGTAGAAGCAAGCAAATAACTCTTGACCCGGTCCAATGCAGACTTCTACTTCTAGTTATTTGCTTCCTTACTCCTTGAGTGCTTATTCCAGGTTTTTTTGTGAATGAATACACTATACTAATCATCTGCATCTTCATTTCTCAATCTGTTTTCAGTCCACTACAACTTGGTTTCCACTCCCATCTATTTGGAAACTGGTTAGTAAGGGCAACAATGACTGCTTGTGATCTAGTACATAGGACACCTTTAGTCTTGTTTTTCCTGACCTTTCTGTTTCCCAAAGGGCCCAGTGGAGGTCACATATCTGCATTCTTGATGTCATATAGCTATAGCACTTATAATTAATCCTGATGAGGATGAAATCTACCTTGTCTCACTTTTCATGCCTTTCTTCCCCACTCATCTCTCAAGTGACTCAAATTCCCCTTGGTGGTCTTTTATCTGGCAACAGTGATGTAGATTTGGACTGTACTTTTTTGGATAATTTTGTTGGATGCTGTAGAGGTGAAATTCTAAGTTTTGTGGAAGAAGGATTAGATATAATAATCTTACATATCTTATTGACACACAGAGTGCTGCTAAATAAGAAACAGGTTAGAAACTTGGGTTTGTATTAATTCAGGCTTGAATGTCCTAAATAATTATACCCATTCCAGTAATCTGAAACTGGCTTTGCCCTTAAAGAACCAATGACTTTCCTTTTCTACTTAACTAGTTGTAGTTGTGTTTAGATGTTAGATGGCAACTACTGAAGAACACAGGCAACCAACAGACTTTCCATCCTGAGAATAAGAAATAGGTAGGGAATAAAGAATTGTTGTGGACTTTAATTTACTAGAATAGAGAATTCTAATTTTTTAAACTTTAATTTCTCACAGGAGATTTAATCATGAGAGACAGCTCATCTTGTTCAAATATGGGTACTACCACTTTTATGTAGAAGATTCCTGAATTACAGATTTAGTCTGCACTTCTCTGAGCTTCAGAAGGGCCACATATCCAGTATCTGTATTTCTTGGATGTCCTGTAGTCATCTCTTATATCACCATTACAATCTGCTTTTCTTCCTGTCCTTTGTTATTTTCCAGTTACCACATAAGAAATCTGGGAATTGTTCTAGGTTCCACTTTTTCTCCTATTCCTCATATATAATTTCTCTTAAGGCTATGTACTTCTTGGTAGGGTTTCCAGTACATTAGTTAGAAATCCTCATGACCTTGGTTTTGCCCTATATTCATTCCTCATACTGAGGTTGAATAATCTTTAAAAGATTCAAGTTTGATTTTGTAACTCACTGTTTAAAAATTTCCCCATGGCCTCATAACAAAGATAATACTTTTTAAGTATAGCTGCACAGGGCCTTTTATCTCTTTATCTCTTGGGATGTCTTCTTTGAATGTTTTCATGCTCTCTGTTTCAGGGTCTTCTTGCATGCTTTCTCTGGAAATCCCTTTTTCTTTCACTACACTACCACTTTCAACTTTGCTGATTTGGAAGAGTTCTTCAAAATAGAGACCCTAACACCCAGGAAACCTCTCTATCATGAGCACTCTCCCCAAGTCTTGAGGGAGCCCACTCTGAGTTGATGATTATCATAGCACTTGTTTCCTGGTAATGCACTGGCTTGCTTTGTTTCACTTTAACCTCCTTGTCTCACTGATCTTAGCATATCAATACTCTTATAAAAAGTTTTCTTCCTGTAATTGCTGCACACACCTGAGAGGCTGAGGCTGGAGGATGACGAGTTTGAGGCCAATCTGGGTTACACCAAAAAAACCTTTTTTAAAAAAAAAAATACGTAAAATAGAAATCTCAAATTAAAAAAAAGACAGTTTTAATATTAATGTGGACTTCATCCTTCAAAGTAAAGCAACCCATATAAAAGTATAGGATTCTGACCTTGGCCATTAATGTAAAGTTTTAAAATTAAAATAGAATTGGGAAATGTATCAAAAGCTACTCAATAACTCAACAAATGAATGTAATCTATATAGATAATTGGTACCACACAGAAGTATATTCTTCAGTTTTGGATGAGTTTTTGCAAGCTATTTGATTTATAATTGACAAAATTCTCCTTAGCTGAGTATTAACACCTTACCTGAGTATAATAGTAGCTAATATCACTAGTTTCCAGGTGTACTCTGCACTTTGTATTGGTTACAGTGGTACCTGGGTTCACAAATGCTTTTGTTTGTGAACAGTTTCATTTACAAACAGAAGCATTTAGCAAAATTTTGTTTTTGTTTGGGAACTCAGCATCGGTGACAAACACAAACATGGCCATCTTTTCCAGAATTGTGAAACTGAGATACTATTGTATTTCTTTTAGTTTAAGTTTCTGCTACTTAATATAAGTAGAAACATTATATAGGGGGAAAACCCTAAAACAAATACCAAAGCTTTGAAAGGGTTTCTGGCACATTAGCTAAACACTACAAAATCAGCATAGTTTATACTTTGCAATGTATTCTTCTATTCCTCATGCTTTCCCTGTTTCCAGGAGTTAGCTCTCTCAGTAGTGAGACCTGTATTCATTTAGCCTTTGCTGTTTTAATAATACCAAAAATTAATAATGTTCTATTCTCATGTAGTCTTTTACCTTTAAAATTACAACAATATAATCCTTTACATGTTTATTTTCTAGTAAAAGATGAAGACTCATGCTGAAAGAAAATAGAAAACTTTTGTCCCTCTTAAAATATATATATTAACACATATTTGATTTAATGAACCCAAACTGAAGTGGTGCAGCTAATCTACTAGCTTCAGAGGCCCATGAGTACTCCCTCTTAAGAAGTGTGGAAAACGGGGTTGCTGAAATCGAGGAACAGGTAGCCAGAGAAGATATCAAGGAAGCTATGAACCAGTAAAGTTAGGGTGTGGTACACAAACTGATTGCCCTTACATCATGGACACTACCTTTCACCTGTGATGGATGGTGGCTTTTCTTTTTAGTCTTTGATAAACTTTTTCAAAAGAAAAAAAATCCTCTTTCCTCATTACCATCTTGCTACCAGCCTCCTTCTCACCTATCTGGACTATTCACAGGGAAAGAAGAGCAATTATTTCTGCTGATTGCATGGAGGACACAACACACCAGACTCTTGACCAATTTTTTCTTCTGTTTTGTTTCTTTTTTGGTACTGGGAATTGAACTCAGGGCCTCGTGTTTGCCAGGCAGGTGCTGAGCCACTGAGCTACATCCCCGGCCCACCCTTGACCAATTTTACAGATTAAGTCATAGATAGCAAAGGAGCTATTTTGGAGAAAAGAGGTAGAATTTGGGTGAGACAATACTAATTGAAATACAACTAGATGCAGTGAAAGTCCTTAGGGTACTGCTTTTAAGTCCCAATAATATTATAGAAGGGTTAATAGCCTTTCATATTTTACAATATTGTTTGGGTTCACTGGTAGTTGGGACATTTAAATAAGTAGTGTGAAGGTCTATAGAAAAATAGACTAGAATTTTAAGATAACTCGAACAAGCAATTCCAGTATATAGAACATTTAATTTGAAATAATTTAAAATATTCCATCATTAAGATATTTAATCCATGCCCTGGCACCTATGTTTAAGAAAATGTTTAAGTTTGATCTCAAATTAGTACAAGTAGACAGAAATAACTTTATGTGAACATGTATTTAAATTATATATGTATATATACTCAAGAGATAAAGTCAGGGTGTATATGAATTT
>NW_004624772.1:10771454-10859818 GCF_000247695.1 Heterocephalus glaber
GTGTGTCCTATTTATTTCACTTAAGAGTATGGCCTCAATATGCATCCATTTAGCTATAAATGTCTCTATTTTCTCATTCTTTATCCCTGAGTAGTACTCCATTTTATAGGAAAACCACATCTTCTTTATCCAGTTTCCAGTCGATGGGCACTTGGGCTGTTTCCAAGCTTTAGCTATTATAAACTGTGCCGCTATAAACATAGGTGCACATATATCGTTGTGGTATGATTCTTTTAATTCTTTGGGGAAGATCCCCAGCAGTGGAATATCTGGGTCAAATGGGACCTCTAGTCCTAGTTCTTTGAGGTATCTCCATACTTCCTGTGCTCTTAAATGCTTCCTTTCTTCAGTGCTAGGCACTGTTGCATGTAGTGAGCAAACAAAAGAGACAAGGCAGCCCATCTCCTGGCTTCTTTTCCTCTTATTAGATCCAGAGGTACACATTCCTGTGGAAAGTTAACCTCTTCTGTGGCTGGGGGTCTCATTCCCTCTCATCTCTTTAGGAGGTCCCTGTTACCAACTATCTTCTTTCCTTCCTAAAAACTCAGCCACTCCTCCTGTGTCATTTCCCCTCCCTAAGTAACATCAGGCCTAAATTAAATCTAAAACAAACAGTAATACTCATAATGTTGTCCTCCTCCAGCCCTGCCTGGAACACCTCTTTTCCTTCATAGCCATCTCCTTTTTATGACAAACTAATGAAACATGTTTTGACTTTACTTAGCCATAGACGTATACATAGTTATTGAAGAAACTTGGAAAATAGATGTTAAAAAAGAAAATAAGAAGCAGGTGTACTCTAACTAAGATAATATTTAACATTGTCAGTGATTCTTACTCATAGAAACATCCCCCTACACTTAGAACTGCAAACTTTTAAACTTAAGCTTACAACTTCAAAAATACCTTGTTTCACTAAAAATTCCTTGAAACTATGATTCATACTGGCATTTCATCATGACTCTTAAAACATTTCATCATATGAAAGTACCACAATTTATTTAAATAATCCTCTGTTGTCACATATTAGGAAACTACCCAATACTTTGTTCTTAGAAATAACACTGCAATGCATACTACTTCACAAAACTTTCCATATTTCTGATTCCTTTTCCTTAAAATAAATTATGAGAACTGTAGGTTATGGACATACTTAACACTCTAGTCTTAGATAATCATATTAACCTCTAAGACTATTGTACTCATTTTTTCTGAAAAAGTTTATTTCACATCATTCTTGCCCAAACTGTGTTATTATTAAGGTGGGGGAGGGACCTGGCCAATTCCACAGGTTAAACAATGGAATCTCTTCATTTAGATTTGCTATTAATTTTTAAGATTGCTTTTCAGTGCTTATGCTTTTCATGTGCTTAATGGCAACTTGTATTTAATGTTTAATGAAATCTCCTTCATATCCTTGGCCAAAGCCAGATACTGGAAAGAGTGCTTTCTCTTTTTTGTTTTTTGGTACCAGGGATCGAACTCGGGACCTTGCGCTTGTGAGGCAGGCGCTGGAACCACTGAGCTAAATCCCCCGCCTGAGTGCTTTCTTTTTTTATATCTCACTTCCTGCAGCATGGACCCTGTTCTCACATGAAGTCCCCATTTACTTCCTTAAATGCGAAGTACTGTTGGCTTTTCAGTAGTTACGTTAGTGGCCTTGTTAGGCTTTTAGTTCCTCAAGAAATCATCATGTTTTCAGCCTCTGTGCCATTGTTCCCACTGTCCCCTCTGCAGGCAGGCCAACCCCTCCCTTTAACTGCACAGTTATTTCTTATTTCTGAAGATTTAGCTGAGACATTACTTCCATCCAGTCAGCCTTCAGCTGGTGCCCCAACCTCTGGCTTATCCTAAGTGCCTTTCTCTTCACCCCACCACAAAAATTCAACAAAACACTATCCCGTGCATACTTTCATTACTGCACTGAGGCCATTCGATGTTCAGTTCTCCGACTAGACTGCCATTTCCTTGTCAGTAGGGACCTTTTCTTATTCACTTTTGAATGCACGGTGCCAGACACAAGGGAATAACACTGTCTGGACTTCTACGGCAGCATTTGGCCTTGGTGATTATTGCCTCCTCCTCCAATGGTGACTTCTCATTGGTGTCTCACGACTCAGCCCTCTTTCTTTATTTGATCCCCAATTCCACCTTTTATCAGCCTTTAATGTTGTTGTTCCCCAGGGTTCTATCCTTGTACTTGTTTTCTTCTAAATCTCATGGATCAAATTCATCTCTATAACTTTAAGGTTCTATAAGCCACCAACACTCCAATCTCTTTCCTGAACCACAAAGCAGGTATTTCAACTTTCTTTTGGTTATTTCCACGTAGAAGTTTCTCTGGCTTCTCAAAAATCACCATGGTAAACACTGAACTAATTTTCTTTTCTCTGTAAATGGCTCCTTCTCCTCTACTCATCATCAACAAATGATGCCATTTGTTGAATCAGAAACCCGGAAGAAGATCCACCCCTCCCCTTTCTGGTATCTAACTGGTTATCTGTCCTGTAGGTTTTACCTTTCTCCATTTCTGTTGCTCTGGCCAACTTGTCTCAGTTAACGTTTCATGGTTGACAAGGAGGAAAGATGTCTTCCCAACTGTTCTCCTCAGGCCCAGGCTGTTCATTTTCCATCAATCCTCTGCATGGCTACTAGAGCCAACTTAATAAAATGCAAATTCTATTCCAGGTTCTACCTTCTGTGGAGTGCTAGGCAAGGGGCTGAAGGCTAGACTGCTGTCTTCACAAGGGTCTTCAAGAATGGGTTCCTCCTCTTTGAAGAACTCATTTCCCACAAGTACTTAGGCTTTCAGCCTCTGCTATATTCTGGTACTTACCCGAATACGAACAAGTGCTTTCTCTTGTCCCCAGGCCTTTGCCTTATACCCTCTGCCCAGAATTTCTTCCTATCTTCTGTTTGCTTACTGAACTCTTATTCACCCTTCAATTTCTTCATATTAGAGAAGCCTTCAGGGGCTCCGGTTGAGTCTGCTGTGCTCCCTATAATGTAGCCTTAACTGCTTTGCAAGTCTCCACAGCCAGGCAGTGCTGTGTCTTATTCATTTCATTCAGCGCAGAAGGACCTAGTTAGCATTCAATGGCGATTCATGACACAAACTGGAATTTATATATTATCATCCCTTCACAACCAAATGCTGAAAAGCCTTGAGGTCACTGTCTCCATATTCTCACCTTTCCCTTTCTTTTCATGTTGTACCTGTGCTTCCCTAACTGTTTCATTGACACTGTGTGGCAAAAGTCACTGATAATCTTTAAAAATAACAAATCCCAAAACTCTTTTTGGTTTTCATTTACTTGTCCTCTCTCTTCACAGCATTTGACTGTATGGGAGAACCATCTCCTCCCTTGACTTCCGAGACGCCACAGTGTGGACTCTCCCTTACTTTCTGTCTCTTCATAAGTTCTTTTTTTTTTTTGTACCAGGGATCGAACTCCGGACCTTGCGTTCCCGAGGCAGGCGGCGGAACCACTGGGCTAAATCCCCAGTCCCATAAGTTCTTTTTCTGGCTTCTTGTCTCCAGTTTACCCCTTAAGCAACAGCATCCTTAACTCTTTCCCTGGTCTACACACACTCCCTGGCTCTTCTGTCACTCCTATGGCTTCATCTACTGCCAATATGCTGAGGTTCCTACACCTGTGTCATCCTTTGGACTATCAATGAGTCCTACAGGTACCTAGAGTACAAACTTGATTAAAAATGAAATTGTCATTTTCCCCAAGGATTGCTCCTTTCTCTACATTCCCCTCTGTTACTACTCATCCAACCACCTGAGCAGAGATATCTTCCACTCACCACTTATACCCAGTAGGTAACCCTGTCCTGTGGATTCGACCTCCTGAACATGGCCTGAGTACCTCATTCCCTCTCCTTCCCTACTGTTTGTTACTTGCTTTGGCTCTTCATCCTTCCTTACTGGATGCCAGTGAAGCAGTCTCCCTCCATTAGTCTCCAGCCTTTTATTTGACCCTTAATATACAGCACCGTCAGTTCTTTTCCACAATGCAAAACTGATTAGGTTTCATTGTCTGCTGAAAGCAATGGCTCCCTCCAACCTCCGGGTTTAAATTCATGCCTTTACCTGCCTCTCCCAAAATGTTACTCACCACTCCCTCTGGATTCCCTGTTCTCCTGTAGTCTGGAGTTTCTTAATGCCATGACTCTGTTCCTATTGCTTTCTGGCCCTAGAATGACTTTCCTTTGTCAAAACTCAGCCCAAGAATCTCCTCCATATGAAGCTGTCCTAATTCTACTGTGTGTCTCTGGTCCCCTGTACAGATGTCTCACACAGCTCTATAGCCCTTGATTGGTCAGCCAGGCTGCTGAGAGCAGGCGCCTTGTCTTTTTTGTCTTGGAGTGGCATAGTGCCTGCTTGATGCAATAGTTAATAAATGAAGCATTTATCATTGCTGTGACTCCCTCAGAGAAGTGTGGGGCCGTGTTCTTGGAGGATACACCTCTGGCCCTGGTGAGCTTAAATCCACAAGCATGTGGCATCATACTAACAAGTTAGTCTACTATTATTTCCCCGGGTACCAGGAGACTGATTCAGCATTGTTTTGCTTATTTTACATGGAATAAAGTGGGGCTCAGAATCCACAGAGAAAGGGTCTCCTAGAACCCATCAAAGGTAGGACCTGAGCCTCTCTGCCTGTACCTGAAGGCACAGACTGTCTCCTACTACAGGGGGTGGGTGGGAACTCTGGTAGACGCTTACCTTGTGGACTAGAAGATCCTTTGGGCATGTGGGTTGGACCTGTTCAGAACTTCCTTTTCCACAGCACTGAAACTAGAGAGTCAGAAAAGAGACTTTAGGACATAGGATGGGGAAGCAGCAGCTCCAAGTCTGGGCATTGCTGCTAAGGACTGGCAGTGCTAAGATGGCAAAGGAGATACAAAGCCTGATCTCAGCAACCCCAACTGCTATTTCTGGAAAGAGAGTAAAGAATCACATAATCATGCTAGCAAACGAAGAAACTTTCCTAAAGCTGTCTGAGTTTTATGGCAGGAAATGACTCAAGGCAACCCAAACAAGGCAAGAAACTAATTGACAGTGTCTATTCAAATTGCTGCTTTTTAGACAGGAGTTGGGGCTTTCAGAGTCCTTCTTTCAGACTGGGAGACCATGTAACTTACTGAGGAACTAAAGTTTTATGACCTTTGGAAAGGTCTCATTATCTGGGATGCTGTCTGGGAAGGAGAGAAATGGCCACAGTAAATCCCAGGGCCTGAAAGACCAAGATGGAGGGCTGGCTAGCAGACGGTGTCTCGCCCCAGGGCTAGCCCCTTGAGACAGAGGAATCGGTGTGCTGCTTCATGTCTCTGCAACACCTTCCAAGACATTCTCATCACAGAGAAATACCAGTTACCTGGAAACACTTGGCCCAGCAGCTTGCAGCTACTTCTCCATATCACAGTGTTTAAGAAACCAGAGCAACTCTGGCCTGACACTTCTCTTTGGTAAACTAGAAAGTAGCTTTTCTGGCTTGAAGCCTTGCTTGCTTCTGTCACACCCACAATGGCACCTTTTGAGAGAACCTGACACTTATTTGAGCTGTTTTCTCTGTGCTCTTGTTCATGCTGTTTTGTCTCTTGTGGGCACACACCCTGACTTCCTCTTGTGAACTTGGTGGTAGGCCTCTTTCTTGTCGAGGGTTTTGTATTGAACAAAAACTGTAGCTCTCATAACGGCTAAAATAGGAGGCTGCTGTGTATCTTTACTGAAGTTATTTTTATTTTTCATCCAGCTGATCAGAGTGAACCTGCTCCATGCATGACCTTTCAAAGATGGAACGTCAAGGGAGAAGTAAAGTTACTCACTGCTGAGTGAAAGGAAACGAGAGTCCCATTTCCCTTTCCTTGGTCTTTAAGGTAATCATTGTAAGCCTCTTCATACATGGTCTGAACATGTCGGATAGCCTGAAAATATACCAGGGGAAGTGAGAGCACAGTGAGTGGGAAGTTTCAAATGTTCTCTTTTCAAACAAAGGAAAATCCTTTCTTCCATACCCTTCACATGCCAGTCCATATGTTTATCTGTATTTTAAAATGATTCTGAATATATGGAGCAGAATGTAGATGTCTAAGATGGTTTTGATGATGGAAGGATAGACTAACCAAGAATACTTTTCATAGACCAGAGAGGCTTTTTAGAGTGGAGGTTTCCAAACCTGATAAAGTTTCAGCATCAATTGGACCCCAGATTCCTGGGCTCCACCCAGGAGATTCTGAGGCATGGCCAGCACTGGGACCTATGCAGCCATGGTATTCCACTGGGTAAAAGCATTCAAGTCTCTTCATGACATGGTTCAAAAGTTGTTCACCACTAAGGACAATATTCTGAATTTAAATACCATGGGAAGCTTAGAGAACGCTATCTCTAGTATAAAGGTATATGACCCCAAATCCACAGAAATTTCAGAAGGTCCCAAGATCTAGTTTCACTTCTGTATGGAGCAAATTTAAACTAACCTGTGAATATAACCAGCTCCTTTAGAAAAATTTCAAAGAAAGCAGCATTTACTTATTTTACAGTACAATTTTAATAAATTCATACATTGTACTGGTGGCACACAAATTAATCTGAAATATAGCACACTTAAGGTTCCATTATTCCTTTTCCTGTCCATTCCTCTGCATGTTTCTACCCCTAAAAGGCCACTTCCTCTGTGGGTTCTCCTGATAATCTACTCTGGACACCCAGAGATGGACAGCAATCTAAACTGGCTTCACTAGCACATGCAGGCCAGGCTTCC
The DNA here is from genome assembly GCF_000247695.1 of Heterocephalus glaber. The sequence goes on from NW_004624772.1 coordinate 10,778,228, forward strand.
ATCTCTGAGGCCAAGTCTTATGGGCAAATGACAAGAAATGACAATGTATGTTCTTCCCCCATCCCTCTTTCTTATGTCTGTATTCCTGCCTCATTTTTAACTGGGGATAATCTTAAATTAGAGATTATTTAAAAAAAATCATAGACCACTTTATAAATCGATGAATGCTGTAACTTGTTTCCTAGGAACATTTATGCACACTTGTACACATGTATGCTCCATTCTGACACTACCTTTAGGTTACAAATTCTGCTTACACTACAATTTGGAGAGGCTATTTAATTTCTTAATAACATTATGGGTATCAATATCCTCATATCTTTTGTCATAAAGAGAACACTTTAATTATCATCTTTAAAAGTAAGTAATTTTTACTTACTACACTCTTGCCTATAAAAGCAAATACTCCAGTGGTCACTTCAGCAGCAAATATCACCAGTAGGCAGGTAAAAAACTGAAGAGGAGAGAAAACACTAATTTCATTAATTTAATACCTTTTCAATTTATTTACCTTTTTTGAATGTCATTCCATTGGAAAGGCAGGAGGCAAGGTTATGAGTTTGAACTGATTGATCTAACAGGAAGCATTTGCCCCTTAGTTTCCTTTATGCAGCAGTCATGCAGTTCATTCATTCAGCTATGGTTTGTTGAGTGTCTATTCTGTACCAGGTACCAACCTTGGCAGTAGTTAACAAGATCTCAGGGGACCTCATGTTGGACAGGGGAAGATATAATGAATGAGTAAAGGATTAACAATGTGAAAAAGAGAATTTCAGATAATGATATAGAAGTCTTACTATTTAGGACAGTGCCTGGCACTTTTCCATAAATACTCGATAAGCAAAAAAGGATCTATAAAGAGATAAAATAAAGTTAGAAGATAAAGTCACAAATAGGGCCTGAACTTGAGGGAGGATGTGACATGAGCCTTGTGTTCCCAAAGACTTCTCGGAAGAGAAGGAGTGAAGGTGAATGTGCGGGGGATGTTTCTGGACAGATTTTTATCAGGTCTTGGGTTTACACTGATCAAACGAAGTTTAGTGATGAACAAGACAGAGAGATACTCAGCAAGAGGAGAAAGAGAATGAATGGATAAAGAAACAAATGAGAAAAAAAAAAAGAAAAAAAGAGAAACAAATGAGACATTTTACATAGCAAGTGATCAGAAGTAGCACAGAGTCAGAAAGGCCAAAGACTGCAAAGAGACATGAGAGGCTGTCTAATAAAATGCTGTTTCAGTCCTCTAAGAGAGACATAGAAACTTTCTCTCTTCCCACCCCTCTTCCCGATTGTTTCTCTCAGGCTACATTGACATTGGCTGTATAGCAGTTAACTGAAACTATTTGACTTTTTTTTTTTTAAAAACAGAGGCTTCTGTTAAAATGAGCCACCAGAGGGATGTTTGGTTAAGTTACTGATCTTAACCTGAAATGCATTTCTTGTTGATAATAAGTCCTCCCTGGCTGAAGGAATCATTTAACTACCTCACCCATAGTGAAATATTATTTTTACAAGAACAATCATATTCACCTCTTATAATTGCTAGGCACTTTTTCTTCCCAAACATCTTTACACTAATGACCTTATTTTTTCACACTTTCCACATGAGGCAGGGACTAAGATAATATTATTTTTCTGAAGAGATGGAGAAACCCGAGACTTGGGGTGAAGGAAGGGGTACTGTGGGTTCTGGTGAGCCCTGGAGGAGTGGCGCTGCAGGCCAGTCTTCCTAACTCCCTCCGAGCCAGTTCTTCACCCTCTCCCCACCCCACCCTACTCCTGATAGCCTACTTACTGATCCAAGCACGCACTGTGACTCCCGCATGGCTCCGCAGCACCCGAAGAACCCCACAGCCATCATTAGGGCCCCAGCTCCAACCAGCACATAGAGTCCTGTGGGCAAGAGGTCTCACTGAGCAAAGCACCCCACTCTCTGTCCCCCCAGGGCCAGGGCACTGTCTCCCACCCATGACTGGGCTCCAGATTCTGGGCACTGCAGAGCATCTGGCTGTCAGCCCTGTGATGGCTAACACTTGTTGAATGCTTGCTGAGCCCTTCATGAAGAATGTTTCTCGAGGGCTTCTTTGAGGGCTTCTAATATCCCAGTGAACACAGAAGGGGCCCGGAAGCTTAAGGAGATGAAGGGTACTGCTTGAGGGCACATGGCCAGCAAGGTGGGACACCACATCTGCTGGTCTTTCAGAGCCGGTGCACTCAATTGTCACCACTGCCTCCTATGGGCCAGGCACTGGGTTTCAGGTTTCTACACCTTTGCGTGGGAAACTTCTATCATTGGCATGAGACCAATGACATAGGTTCTAGAGGAGGTCAGGAGCTGATGCCAGAGGTGAGACACAAACCCAGGCCTTCTCCTGAGCCCCTGGGCCTCTTGCACTCTGGACTTGACTGTGTCCATCTATGACAGGCCTCAGGCCAAGTGTTTGGGAGGGAGGAGAAGCTGCCCAGGCACAGAAGGGGAAGCTGCTGGGAGAGGGTGGGATTTGGGAGTTTGGGCTAAAGACAGGAACAGAGGACATGGCAATATGACATTGGTTGTGTGTATTTTCCCCTTCAGAGAGCAACAGCATAGACACTGGACCCGTAGAAGGCTGTGTTACAAGATAACAGCCAACGAGGGCAAGTAATATACATTAACAATATTATTAGCATCATGCTCTAACCAACTGAGCTAACCAGCGGTGAACATGTTATTATGGATAAAATATCAGCTACATGCATGAAGGTCTTATTTTTTCAGGTACTGTTTTATCCATGTAGAGAGTAGATTTATTAATATAACTTTCATAGAAGCCCTACGCAATATGTATTATTATTACCTCCATTCTTTAGACAGAGGAACTGGGTCCCAAAAGGCAAAGCAATTTGTTCAAGGTCGCAGAGCTGGTGTTTGGCAGAGCTGGCTCCTTGCCATCACTCCACCCTGCCTCTCCAGCAACAACACAGCCTTAATTCAGCTGGTGACTTCACTTCCTACCTAAGTCGACCCCAGAACAGTTCTCACAGAGAAAGTAAAGGGCAGAAATGCTCTGGCTCTGGAGACTCCAGCCAAGCCTTCCCTAATTTCCTTCTCTGATCCTGAGATAAGATGGAACACAATGTGAGACCTGGCACTTGGCTTACTTGCAATAAGCTAATAGTCTGTTTCATTTTTTACATTTTACTCAGATGAGTCACCTGGAAACCACTCCCATTCACAGGAGGTGGGGGGCTGGTGTCCTGCCTCTTTGGGGAACCATAGGGTTGCATTCAGGTGCTTTCTGGGCTCCTTGGGGTTGCTGGTAGTGGTTTGTGGGCAGGCCTCTCAGCTCACAGACATAAATGGAGCCACAGGGGAGGCTTCTGTGCTTCCTCTGCTGCCCCACCCAGGCCCAGTCATTCTCATGGCTCTTCTCAGGCCCGCTGAGGTGGCTGCTCTGCTCTTCCAAGGGAGGTGTGCATTTCCTCCCACTCCATTTTCTCTAAAGAGGAATTTAATGGAGGAATGGATGTGGTAACAAGAGAAATGATGCCATAGTAAAAATAATAGTGCTGTTGTCCCCACTGCCTGAATACCTTATTGTTTTTAATAATGTCTTTTCAAAACTGTTGCACTTCTTATCATTTCATTGGCTCCTCAAAACAACCCAGGTAGCAGGCATTTGTTTAGCAAAGAGGGGTCAGAGAGGCGAGATGGCTGGCAGCTTGGAGCCCTGATTCTCATCCATACTCCTCAAAGTAATGGGTGAATGAAGGGCCACAGCAGCAACCAGCCTGTTTTCAGTTCCTTCCAAGCATGTCACATGGGTGGACCATCATAGTATATTGATTTCTTGCTTAAACAGTTCATTGCCTCCCCACTGCCACTGGTACAACTGATGCATGATATAATCACAGCCCAAGGACCAGCCCCCTGAATCCACATCCATCCTATACTCCAGCCACGTGGGTATCACCATGATCTGACTGTTATGGTTTGTGTCTAGATGTCCCCACAAAACCTCATGTGCTCACAGGTGGGGCTTTTTCACAGTGACTGGATCTAGAGTGCGTGATGCTGAGATTAAGGGTGTGTGATTATTCAATCAATCCATTGATTGGTTTGGCATCACCATAATCTTGGCAGCCTAGATAGAGTATAAAAGGGGCAGAAAGAAGCTGTTAAGGTCCCTTGCTTGCTTTGCTACCTTCTCCTCACCATGAACTCTTTCTCCTCTGTGATGCCTGTCTGCTATGCAACCCTGCCTTGGAGCCAGCTGACCTTGGACTGAAACCTCTACAAACTGTGAGCCAAATAAACCTTTCCTCCTTTTACCTTTGGTGTTGGGTATTTTGTCTCAGCAACAAGAAAAGTAACTAAAACACTGACCATGCCCTGATCTCTTCTGATTTGTGTATCTGCCGGTTCCCATGATGTCTCTCTGTAGATTTCAGGTCCACAAACAAACCTTATTTATCTTCCCTAGAATATGCCAGCCCAGGCAGAATTCTCGATCTGTGTTTGTTGGTCAATTGAACAAAGAGAGTAAGTCAAATTAGAAGTTCTTGACTGGCTGCTTCATTACCTATCTTTGCTCAGAGATAGATGCTGGGAACCTGTGTCAGCAAATATCTATGAAGCCACTCTAGCGCTGGATTCTCTAAGGTCAAGCAAATGAGGATGGGACCGCCATATCCTAAGAAGGTCTAGAATATAAAAAGAAGAAGAGTGCCCTCGAGAAGGCCAGGTCTCAGTGGACACAGGGCCAGGAGGACAGAGGTACTATAACAGAGTAAAGAAGCTTGGCCTCTCTGGCAACAATCCTTACCCTTCTGAAACAGTCAATTCTCCAAGAAAATATGCATAATTGAACAATATTCCATGTCCAGGCTCCCAGAATCCCAGAGCTCATGGCAAAAACAACCTGAAACTTCCCTAGCAGTTCCACTCCTAGGGCTTCTTTCCAGCAAGCTTCTCTTCATGTCAGAGTGTGCATGGTGGCTCCCATTCCTGATGAGCACTGCTTGTGGAGCTGGAGGGAAATCCGAACTCTGCAGGTGGTAAAATTCCTCAGGGCTGCTGAACCCTGTTCCAAATCTGGTTGTAATACTCTGCATAATATAAGGCCATCTATGGCTTCCAAGTATACCTTATCCTTTATATGGCCTCCCTCTCCATAGAAAATAGCTGCTGGATGAATAAATAATTTGCAGCCACATTTTTAATTCAAAGATGGTTTCTTTAGAACACTCTGCCTCCCACAGCAGCATGCGTGACAGACATATGACCTATTTCCCAAGTCCCTCATGCTTTCTAATTCCTATTTCCCTTGATTTGAAGAGAAAAAAACTTTGAAATTGTATTTTTATCATTAATTAGTTGGGCTTTGTAATGCTAGTGATCTCTAGTGACATGGTACCAACAAGAAAGCACTTTCATCAGGACACCTTCTTCCCTGATGATTCCATCCCTCTTTCTCAGACTTCAGATACTTCACTTAAAGTAAGTAGCATCATTTCAGTTAACAGAGAAATGAGAGGGCTTCTTAAAGACCTGTTGGCATAAACTCATTTTAAAATGGCTTCCCCTTATAGTGCCCGGATATTGACATAGTCATTGACTTCAGTAACTTTTGGCAGCAGATGATTTTATATAACCTGCAAATGACCATTTTCAACTACAATGTTTATGCTTCTGCTAAAGACTCTTCCTCCGATCTTCCCCTAAATACATATAATTACAGTTCAGCCCTAGTATGGATGGGGAATTAGTTCTAGGACTGCCCCACCCCCCAAAACAAAATCAGTGGATACTCAAGTCTCTTCTGTAAAATGATGCAGTATTTGCATAAACCTATACAATCCTTTCATGCACTTTAAATCATCTCCAGGTTCCTTATAATACCAAATACAATGTAAATGCTATGTACATAGTTGTTATACTGTCTTGTTTAGGGAATAATGACAAGAAAAAAATCTGTGTTCAATATGGATGCACTTTTTGGAATAATTTTTAATCTGTGGCTCATTGAATCTACAAATATGGAATCCCTGGGCCAAGGGGGCCAACTGTATGTGAATATTTATTTTAGCATATGTGCTGCCGAAGTGAGCACTAAATATCTAGAATGTTATCTGGTACTTAGTTCAGGGACTCTGAATTTGACAGGGAGATGCTCTGTTTTATGCTCTGTTGGCAACAGCAGCAGCTGTCAGCTACTGAGTCCTGTTCTTGGCACTTCACTTGTCTCGGTCATGTAGTCACTTAGCACTCTTGGGAGTAGACATTGTTTCCTGGTGGCTCAGCCTGGGTAGCACCTGTACTATGCCCTTGACAGATATTACCTCAAAGATCCACTGGCTGAGAAGCTCAGTGCTATCAACTAGTCTGTAATCCTGGCCGAATGTCAGGTAGACCACTTTATCTCTTCCTCCTGTACTCTCCCACAGTCATGCCCCTAGCACACCCACTTCCTCAGCAGGGCCCCACGACAGTCACAGCAACCACCAGTGTCTCCTGAGGGCCTGCCTACAGCAGCATTGCACTAATGCACCTTCATTTTTCACAGCTCAGGAACCTGAGGCACAGACAGCACTTTACCTATGATTGCCTAGCTACCAAGGGAGTTGAGCCCAACTATACTCCTTTAACTTAAAGATACACTTGGGAGGAGATCAGAACAGTGACTCTTTTAGCTAGAAATCTGCTTATTTATGAATGGAAGGAGGGTTCTTCATCCTCTTCTTGAGAAAGTGCTTGAGGTATCTAGAGTTGATGATTCCTGGTCTTCCTCTCAAAGTACAGGGCTGGGAGCCAGAAATCAAGGTGTGCCAACCTCAGCTATATGAAACTCCTCTCATTGTTAAGTGTTGTTATCTGCACCATGGAACCAATTAGCAAATCTAATTTCTCATACAAAGCTTTGGAGAAATGGTCTTAACACCTCTCTGTTATCCAGCTACCATGGCTGTCAGGTACAATTGAAAACCAGTAAGTTAAAAAATATTACCAGATGAGTCAGTTTTCAAAAAGGCAAGCCAGCCCCTTAAATGTTCACCACTGGAACACATTTATTATACATAATTTCCAGCCACAATCCAAGCCAGGCTCTGGGACTCTGAATCTCACAGGGAGAGGCAGCTGTAGCCAGGCTGTGACCCTGGAGAGCCAAGCAGCTCCTGTTCGTGTGGGCAACCCCTCCATGGAGAAACCTGCTCATATCCGCTGCTCACAGACATGACCTCATGCTCTCCAGTGCAGTCTCCAGCCTTGTGAGGGCTGAGGGGACTGCTCCCCACTCTGCGTGCCTAGAAAGAAGACCCTGGCAAGATCCAAAAGCCAGCCCAGAGAGGGACTTCCACAGGAAGTCGGATGGACAGGTTGCTGAGATTTAGATGCGAAGGCTTCTCTCAAGTTTTCTGCAAGACACTAAGGTGGAGAGGATCTAAAAACCCCAAGTAACCCAGGCCTGCTCGCTGCCAGCTCCACTCTTGCCAGGTTCTCCACTTCCCCACCTTAGCAACCCAGGGACACAGAGACCTCGGATTGGCCTCTAGATTTTGGCCTGGACCCAGAGGGCCCGGGGAGAGTGCAGCAGGAGCAGTCAGTCTGCCTGCCCTCTCTGCTTGGCTTCATTTCATGCAGCTCGGTCCTCTGACCCTGGCCTAGGAGCTACCACTTTCCCAGGTTTGAAAGTCATGCCTGGGTCTTTACCATGAGAAGTGAAACTCCCTATCACCAAGGAGGGAGAACCAAGGATTTCAGAAAGAAAAGCATCCTCCCAAAGACGGGGCAATTACTCCAACAAAATTTGGTAGTCGTCTACCCAGAAGTAGGGAGCAGGACGACATGCCTTCCCTGAGTACCTCTCAGAAACAGAACTCTTGTCAGGGAGCCCTCCTTTGCTTTCCCTTTCCCTTATTCTTTCTCATTTTTCCCCTTTCCTTTTCCATTTTCCTTACCCTTCCTCTTTTTCCTTTTCTTTTGAAATGGGTCTTGCTAAGTTGCCTAGGGTGGTCTTGAACTAATGGTCTTCCTGCCTCAGCCTCTCAGGTAGCTGAGACTACAGATGTGTGTTACAGTGCCCAGCTGAAGACTTAGTTCTTTAAGTACCACTTGAACATGCCAAGCCTGTTTAGCAGACTCTTTAACAAAGAGGTGATGTGAGTCTAATGAGGTGACTGCTCTGGAACCTATTCTGAAAAGAAAAAAACACACATCAATAAATGGAGCCCTGTGAGATTTCTCCCAAACTGTGCCTATTTCTTTTTAAAATCCTATTACCTTAAACTGCATGATATGAGGTAACAGAAATGGTGTTCCAGTGTATTTTTCTTCTTGTTTTATTGTTAGAGTGCAGGTATTTTTCTTATTTGGAAAATTAACTTTCAAAGGAAAAAATTAATTTCTACAAATATGTATGTTGCTCTTCTATAAGAAATATATATAATATATATTTTTTTTGTACCAGGGATCGAACTCAGGACCTTGCACTTGCAAGGCAGGTGCAGTGCCACTGAGCTAAATCCCCGGCCCTTCTATAAGAAATATTTTAAGTGAAGAAAAGTTCCCTGATTTCACAAGAAGTCTTTGACAGGATCAAGGGGCAGCAGTGGGGAATGAGAAACCACAGGTCTGCAGGTCAGCAGACTGGGTTCTGGGCTGAATCCCCCACCCCCACCTCAAGGAAGAGCGGGGGAACCATGGTGACTACCAGTCTATATTGCTTGGCCCTTGGACCCTTAGTTTCCCTGTTCTGCCTAGTGCTAAGTTTCTAAGATAACACACTTCCGTATCCTTTCAGCACTGACCTCCATGCTAACCATCTGTCACTGGGCAGAACTGGAGAAAGAGATATGGCTGAGGATGAGCTAAAGGTGGGTCAACCCACATTCATGCCATTGAAGGCAAGGACCATTCAGGGACTGTTGTTTTCTCTGCCCGTAATCCACTCTTTTTCTCTATTAGATAAATGAGCCTCTTCTGTTCTCAATCTGAAGCTGATTCACCTCAAGCTCCAAGGTAGTCATGAAGCCAGGCTTGAGCCAACCAGAAGCTCGCTACAATGAGTGGTTTGAGGTTGGGCACTAGACACAATATTGCCAATGAGAGGCTATGGATCTTAGGTGAATCTGCTGGAATGAAAAAGCATGTTCTTCTTCTAGGGTTAGGAGCCCACAGCCACTGGCAGCCATTTTATCAGTGGAGAGCAAACTTACCTAAGAATGTTGCCAGAGGAAGGAGACCCGAGTCATGGCTCCAAGACTGGATTATGGTCACACTATTTGAGCTCTTGAGACTAGTGCTAATTTTGGACTTTGATATAAGTCAGTAAATTTCTATTTTGCACAAGTAGGCTTCTGTGATTTGCCATGGAAAGAGTCCTGACAGATACTTCCATAATGATATGACAAAATAACTCCTTCTTGATCCTTACATCTCTGAAGTGTACATATGGCTTTGGTTTAGATTAGAAAGCAGAATTAAAGAGTGTTTGCATAGAGTTAGTTCACTTTCCTGCTCAGCATAGGAAACTCCTGAGGGAGCATGCATCCAACTCTGATTTTTGTTACGTCACTGGTTACATACTGACGTAAGAGAGAGTTACTTTTGCCTGTGAAAGAGTCTGTTCAACTGTTTTGAGTTAGTGAATTATTGAAAAAATTCTCTTATATTGAACCCAAATCTCTAACTGAAATGGATGTCAGCCCTTTGCTTCTGGAGCAATACAGACAGAGGCTGTCTGGAAAGACCCAGAGCTGGCTGCCATGCCTGGGCCCTCACAACCAGCCCTTGCTCTGAGGCACAGGAGCCACCTTCCGCTGTGACTCAGCTTCTACCTGAAATGCATGAGGCGTCGCTGCACAGAGAGGTTCCGTCTGTGTCACTGGTCTCTTTTGCCTTTTGGATGCCTTCTGTCTCTGAGCTTGATTAGTTAGGTTTAATGATGTTTAATAACATTTTTCCTGTTTCTGGCTCTTTGTTTAATATCCCCAGTGCAATTATCACAGGTTCTACCTTTACTTCTTTGGGCCTGACTTTGTCAGTAATTTACCAGGTTTATTTAGTGCTATGTTCCCTTCTCATTCGACTACTGCCGGAATAATCTCTGTGCACTGCAGTGCAGATGCTACCCTACTCTAAGCCCCCAAATATTTTTCTAGCGCCTACCAAATTAACCCTGCCATCCAAAGGACCTTACACTCGCCCTTCTCCCTTGGAGTGAGTAATCTCACTTCCCACCGTACCCTCCTCACTCCAGGAAGAGCCTCTGCCCACTCCGGACCTGTTCGTCATTGTCCTGTAGACATGTCTTGTCCACTCTTGTCCCTCAACCTTTGTAGTCTTCATTCCTCCTCTTCTCCAGTCTGGTCTTTAAAACCGAACTGAAATTCTTCTTGCTTTACTAGTCAAGAACTACCCACTGGGTCGGGGATGTAGCTCAGCGGCACAGCACCTGCCTGGCAAGCACAAGGTCCTGAGTTCCATCCCCAGTACAAAAAAAAAAAAAAAAAAGAACGACCCACTGCCAATTCTACTTGGTTGACATCTAGTTACACACAAGCACATTGTAATTTCAGAAGCAATAGACTTTCACCATTTTATTGCGACTGACCTCATGTAACTGCTGACCTCAGAGTAGGGAGAGAAAATAAAGTTCACCCTGAATGCCCCGTTGTAAATGGTTGGGAAGAGTTGGGTTAAAAAGACTTCCCCAAAGAGAGACCTGAACAGTTAAATATATTCTCCACCGATGGGGAAAAACATGGTAACTGCCTGCCATACACATGCCAACCCTAATTCAGAGTCAAGAGTAGAGCTCTCCCTGACTCAATCTATCTGAAACCTACTGTCCTTCAAAGCCCCATTTCAGTGCCCTCTACCCTGAAGTCTGTCCCGTAGCCCCAGTGCTACTCCTTTTTAATTCAGTGTTTATGTCTGTACCTCTCCCAGTGCTGACCATATGCTGTGACTGTTGTCTGCTGTTGATTATTGAACATTTCTTTTGTGTATGTCTGGAGAGGAAAGAATCCCATTAACATGGGATTAAGTGGGACTTGAAGATGCATTTCTTCTCCACCTTCCCTCTGCTTTTCCTGGCGCCCCCTCCCTGGGATGGCCTTACTAATTCCTGGACAGAGACAGGCTAAGCTTGTCCTTGGAACACTTGGGTCCTGCTCAGGGACAGGAGGATGCTTCTGGAGAAGCTTTCACAACTAGGAGTCCTCAGGGAAGTGAGTGTGTTAGCTGTAATGGGAGGAGTTTCTACTGGGAAACTGTGTGGGTAGAAAAGAGTATTTCAGGGTTCATTTTATGGCAAATTGCTCTGCTTTTTTTCTGTCACAAAGTCCAAATCTTGTCCAAGTGTTGGAACAACAACAACTCTCTGAGGAGTGGGCATCGATCCGTCCAGCCTCAGGCATGAACATTATAGTAACTTTCTTAGGCATGCTTGGTCTGGCCATGAATATGTAATACAATTTTGGCCAATAAGCTGCAAGGGGAAATGTGTTTTTCAGGAAGTTCTGGAAAAAGGTTCTATTCTTTCCTACAAAGGGCCATATGAAATGATACTTCTTTTTTCTCCTTTGGATGTTGCTGCATGAGGATGCGCATGTATAAGGATTCACCAGGCCACTTTTGAATGAGGTGGGAAATATCTGAGGTCCTGCTGAGAATGGCAGAGAAGAGACAGTGGAGGAATCTGGGTCCTTGATGACTTCGTTGAATCCTGTGCTAAGTCTGGAAATTCCCCATCTGCAGATTTTCATCAATTTTGAGTTTTCTTTTAAAAACTATTTTAACAATTTGGGAATGAGGATTCATATTTTATGGCATATCATATCACAATTAAATTGGCAGAATGCTTTCTTAATGTAACCTAAATGGGTGTGTTTTTTTTTTTTACAAAAGATTGCATCTAAGGTTTCATGAAATGTGGAATGTTCTTATTGCTATCTATCTTTAGGAGGTTTCCTGCTACTTCCCTCTAAAGTATCCGGATGCAGCTGTTGTCCTCATGGGAAGACATTGTGTGGAAAGGGTGTTGGGAAGGGGAGGTGACCCGGGGCTGAGCTGGCCCCGTGTGAGGACGACAGTTCTCAGTGGGGCCGGAGTCTGTCCTAGGGCAGAGATTCCACTCTTCCTGGGATCTGGAGCCAGTGACATGTGTAAGCTCCCTCTTCCTCCCCAGACATGGAGATCATCACAAGCAAGTGATGGTCACTCTATGGCCAGAGCAGTTCCACAGCCAGGCGGGCAGGGGCACTGCCCACACTGACAATGGTCTTGGGCTTTGGGAAATCTAGAGTCCAGGTCCACTCAGCTGGAAAAGGCCACAGGAGAGGTCCGGAAGTAGGCAGGGGTACCTAGACCAGGATGACAATGCTGCCTCCCACCAGCACCTCTTCTCCAGGGGCAGCCTTCCCGTCCCTTCCCGTTAGTCCCCTCTCTCTGGGCCTTCTGTTCTCTTCTCTCCTCCCCTGCTCTCTGCAGTCACTAGTCCTAGAGGGACTGAGTTAAGCATCTCCAAACCTTGAGTCATCTCTCTTAATTTTAAGTTACATCTCCTCCCCCACAAAACAAAATCCTGACCTGGCAGGGCCCTGTGTACCCTGGATAGACTAGTGAATGACAGATTTATGTGTACTCACTTGACTCAGAGTGTAAAGTTTTCTCATTCTCTCTTTTTTTTTGAGACAGGGTCTCAGGGCTCAGGTGCTGCTCTTTCTGCCTCTTTCCCTGCCCCTTATTCCTCCTCCAGCCATCAAAGTCCAAGCTCCGTTTTTGCTCTGAGCCTATGGGCAGCCCAATTTAAGCCAAAGCCAAGCGAAGCTGAAGTCACTCACCCACGTAGAAGTACTCCGGCGACTTGTCCTCTGATGATAAATCCTTCATGCTGCCTCCGAACCGAAACCATAGTCCAAACACAATGACAGCTGACCCGGCCAGCTGCAAGGTAAACCATACTACATTCACAAGGGGAAGGAAAGAATCCACACACCTGTGCAGGTGCAGGCACGGCACGCTCAGGCTGGGACGGGCTGCTCCTGTGGAAATCACCTAGTCCAGAGATGGCGAATGTTTTAGAGCTTTCAATGATAACAAACAGCCCACTGTGACACGAGTGCCACAGGTTTACCACCAGTAACCTCATCTGTCTTGACCTACAGGGGAGGAAACGGAGGTCAGAGAGGCGGGGGAGTGTTCTTGAGGCTCTGCAGGGCCCTGTGTGAGATCCACATTGGGCTTTGGGTTGCCCATGCTGCCAGGCTGCCCTGCAGTTCTAGAGCACACACAGCCTGGTCCTGGGGCATCTCAAAAACACTGTTCCAACAGTGTTCCCGTGGCAGGCAACTGCCCCCTCCCTGTTGTTCCTTTCTGGGCAAACTGGACCTCTAGGCAACCGGCTTTTGGGCACCAGGTTTCCAAGGCCAAGACGAACTCCAAGACCCTGGGGAAGCAGCTTCCCTAAGTTAGAAAAATCTGCCAACCTCCAAACCCACCCGCACCTCACGGTACAAGGTCTCCAATTAAAATGTTATTGCAGTGGCTTCTGCAACCCTGTCACCCTGCATCCCACATGGTGGTCATTGCCTGGGCATAGTTTTGCAGGGAGGGAGGCTGCCCCACCCCCCCTTTTTTGGTTGCTGTTTTGAGTTTCCGTGGAAAGCAAGAAAGGAAAAAATAAGTTTCTGAAAAAGCCTGGTCTATGTGCTGTGTGGCTCGTGGAGAGGCTGAATGCCTGGCGCAGGCAGTGCTGGGCAGGCTGGCAGCTGGTAGAGTCATCACCAGCTCCTTCTCCTCTGCTCCTAAGCCTGCTGTGGGACTCAGCGTCGATGCTGGGAGACTTTCTGCCATCGCAGGTCTGTCACAATTGTTCTCCAGCAGGCTCTGGCCACAGTGTTCTCTTTCCACAAACACTACTCTCAAAGTTCACCATATCAGTCCACCAACAGATATTTACTGGGCTCCTTCTGGGTGCCAGGCATGATGGGAAAATAAGCAGAGAAGTAAAAATAGCTTCCTGCTTCTGGCACCCGCCCCCCCAAGTTACTTTCCCAACCCAACGCCAGAGGAGCACTGTAGAGTCTGCCCCTGCCTGAACAGGAAAGAGCACACATAGATGCTGGCAACAGGAAGGCAGGATGGAAATGGGAGAAGCAGAGGTTTAATAAGAAAAAATCCAAGTCAGGGTTAAGCGGGAGTTCTTCTGGCATGGGCTCATTTTTCCCTGTGGGGCAGCTTATAAAGGACATAGTGCCAGCCTGCAGGGTTATCTGGCTATGTTTCTAGGAGGACTTTATCCTCCTTCACCTCTGTCTCCCAAGGCCAACTTCCTCTGAGACTGGCTGACACAACTCAGAAATGCTGTGCAACTTCTTCAGTCAGGAGGAGTTAGAGGGGCAGAGCTCTACCAGCTGGACTCTCCGCTTGGAAAAACTAACAATTTCCAGCCCTCAGAGGAAAGCACTAATTGGATAATGTGAAGGGCAGCTACAGGAACTGGGCTCAACCAGCTTTTGAAAGACTTCCACATTTTAAAAAAGGGTACCATGGAATGGAAAGGAAGTCATGCTAAAACATTAACAATATTCACCTTTGAAGGGTGGAATTACTAATGACTTTTTTTCCTTCTCACTGTATTTTCTAAATTTTCTGAATTAAGTACATATTACTCTTTCAACCTTAGAACAGTTTTTTAAAAAGTGTTACACGGTAGCTTCTATGTTCAGTTGGGACTAACTGGGGAGTCTTCATGGGTTGTGCTTTAGCTTGGGAGGAAACCAGCTCTGGGGTCCTCGCTGCTGCTGTGGTAGCCCTTGGTCAAAGGCCATCCCTTGAAGCATGGGGGGCTGCCTGAGACAAGTCTGTCCAGCAGAGCTGCATAGGCAACTCTGCAGCCCTCATCTCCATGGTGACTCGATGGAAAGGCGGAGTTTCCAAATACAGAGCAAAATCTATTGACAGAGGCACCAGGCCAAAGCCAGCAGCCACCAAGCCGACTGTGGAGGAGGTGACTAGTCCCAGGGACACCCTACCATGAGGCCACATTTTTTGGAATCTCTGTACACAAATTCTAATTTATAGCTGTCTGGTGTCTTCCTTCCAGACGGAATACATTTGTCCACTTCTGGCACAGATGTGTTTGATGCATAATGGAAAATTAAAAGAGAGGTTGCCATTTAAAGCTATCAGGCAACCAGGAAAAAATCTGCACTCGCTCAGCCGCACCCCCAATCCCAAACCACAAGGGTTTCCTCCTGGGTCTAGGAAACTGTGGCTCAGCTGAATGTCATCATTGTGTGGAAGGGAATCCTCCCAGCATGCTGCTGGCTGCGCCAGGCCTGTTGGGTGAGGACCTGGGCTGCTGTGATGAGAAGCAGAGTGGTTGGTCCCTTTTGCCCTCACCCATCCTGTAAGGCTCATGAAATGCTGTGTCCCTTGGACTTCGGCTGGTCTACCACACACTAGACATTGCTCGAAGAAGAGTCACACCAATTCCATTCCAGTCAGGAAAAAAATTGAGTAATTCTAGTGTCACTAAGTTCTCACTACTCTCTGCATTCCACATAGCCAGAGGGAAGCCTTCAAGCCTTGCTGATCCTAAATTTCAACCAGACTAGGCCAAAGCTCCTTATCCCCTAATTATCTCCTACAATCTCAGTCCTTCTATGCATACAAATGCATGTACACCTCAGCCAAGGTTAAAACAAACAGGAATGAGAGGCTGCCCAGTTTTTCCCTTTCTTTCTCTGGTCCCCATGCTCATCTCCTTTCATTTCCTTCCTGTCTTTCTTCCCTACATGCTTATTAAAAATTAATTATGATCCAGGCTGGGTACTATGCTTGGAAACATCAAGAGAACAATTATGAAACAGGCAAAGCTCCCAGTCTAATATAGAAGATAATTTTATAATATAAGAACTGCAATATAAAGCAGGAAGTATGCTGAAGAGGAAGAGTGTGCACACTGCCAAGGGATCCAGCAAAGTTTTACTGCCATTGTGTAGCAGTCATGAAGAGGTGAACTGGAGGGAGGGGAAGGTCCACTCAGAGGACCTTGCACAGGGAAGAGCTTTACTTCCTCACCTAGATGTTGTGTTGGGGAAAGAGACCAGTCTGGGGAGGTCAATCTGGGCTTGAGGGAGAGTTGGGGCAGCTGTGATCCAGCTTGCTGCCATCTTGGGAAGCTCACAGCAAGGCCTTATGGGAGGGAAATGAGAACCCTCTTATTAATGGGAACAATCAGGAGCAAAATGTTGCCTGGGTGCCTGACACAGTAAGGAGCCAAAGATAACAGCCTAAGTTGACCAAGGACCAGAGAGAACACTAGGGAGTGGACCTGTGGGGTGCATGAGAACCAGTGAGAACTGTGGTGCCAACTAAGAAACTCTGCTGAGGGCTGCCTTACTTCTAAGACCAGTACCACTCCCTGTGCTTCCGGAAAAATTACAACCAGATAGACTGTCCTTTTTGCCAGATGGAATTTTTTCAGACAGCAGCATAAATAGGGCCTTGATGTTAATCATTAAAAAAAAATTTATTGAGCATGCATCATGAGCCAGGAGCAAAGGACTCAGAGATGAGGAAGAACCAGAGGTTCTCTGGGGCTCATGGAGAAGCCACAGAGTGGCCTATGAGGGAACCTAGTGCTGCAGGATTCAATCCCAGCCCCAGCCCACTAGAATTTGACAGAGAGGACACCAAATAATGCCACTCCTGTGGGCATGAGTCCTTTGCTGAGGACCAGTCATGCACAAGGCACTCAGAAAATATGATGAAACAGGGTTTTCAGGGCAAAAGTATGTCTACAATTTTAAAAGGGGGGGGGGAGAGGAAGAGAGAAAGGAGGGAACAAAGGAGGAGGAAGAGGAGGAGAAGGAGAAGAAGAATGTTGTAAAAGGAATAGTAACATATAAATTTGTGTCATTAGATAGGGGATCCCTAGATTTTCAGGAGCAAGCGATTTCAGTCGCTAACCATATTCCAGAGAGTTTGCAGGATAAAATACTGCAAATTGTAAGCATATGTCTTTAGAAAAGAAAGTTTGTGGTCTAAAACTAAAGAAGCAGATGGAAAGAACAAAGGCTTGATTTAAAGCAAAGTGGATGGGCAAAAAGTTTCCTTTCCGTAGCAACTATCTGCCAAAATCAAGTCATTTAGCATGAAGCAAAACTCATTTATAGATTTCAATTTCATTTTACTGCATTTATTTCTACCTTCCTGGGTTGCTGATGAGATGTCCTATCTTGAGGATGTATTGTTTCCACTTTAAAAAAGAGGTTTTATGAATTGTAGACACAGTCCCTGGGAAGGCACTAGTGGAGCTAGCGGGGTAATGCAGAGATGCAGCCCGCCTGCAGCCCTCCTCGCCACATGCTGGCCACTGGGATCACAGAGGGTCAGGCATGTTACTCTGCCATCTACGAAACCCAGCAGAGAGCCTCCTCTCTGGGTCAAAAGCATCCCCAGGGAAGGTTCTAGACAGTCTCTGTTTATATATCTAAGTGGGAGACAAAGGACCTCCAGGACCCCGGAGCAGTTTCAGTTCCTTCTCCCACTGAGAGGCTGCTGCTCTTGCTGCTCTCTGGGCCTGGGCGCTCCCCATCCTCCACCAGACTGACACCTGCTCTAAGGTTACTTCCTTGGGGAAGATTACTCTGTACTAGATATGTGCTTGCCTTCATAGCTCACATAACCATCTCTGCTTGAGTATTTCTGTGGTCACCCCTCAGGCTGAGCTCTGTGAGAGCTAGGACAGGGTCTGTGTTGCTGTCTTCTAAATACCTTCCTCTCTGCCTTCTGGACATTTGTGAAAAGAAGGAAGGGAAGATCTACATAAAAGTATCACTTAGGCTATGCTATTGCCAGAATTATGCCCCCCCCCAACCCCAAACTCACATGGTGAAATCCTACCTCCCAGTGACATGGTATTAGGTGACAGGGCCTTTGGGGGATAATTAGATGAGATCATGAGGGTGGGGCCTCCAGGTGGGACTAGTGTCTCTATAAGAAGAGACACCAGAGCCTACCTTCTCTCCAGCACCAAGGACACAGTGAGAAGGCACCATCTGCAAGCCAGAAAAAGGCCCTACCAAGACCTGACCGTGCTGGGATGCAGACTTCTGATCTCTAGAACTGTGAGAAATAAATTTCTCTGTTTAAATCACCCAGTCTATAGTATATCTTTTTTCTCCCCTCCCTCTCTCCACTGATTGAACCCAGGGCAAAGTATTGCTTTTTTAATGTCACTCTGAGCTAAGATGGGCTGACAGGAGCAATTGTGAACAACCTCCCTTATAAGTCTCCAAGGGAAAACTTTGCAAAGTACTATTTTCAAATTCTTTAGCACCTGGAAAACACTGCAGATACTTTGGAAGTTACCATGTGAATACAGTGTTGAATACGCTCAGCAAAACACCCGCCCACAGTAAAAGAAAACAAAACTAGAGCATGTAGTACCAGCTCTGTGTTTTCTTAAGCCTGCAGGGATGTGTGTGGTATGTTGTGTACAGACACAGAGAATAAATCTGTGCATACATTTTACTAGTGGGGCATATGAACGTCTCATATGATTATAGCAAAACACACACACACACACACACACATTACTTAAATGAAAGAATAAACAAAATCAATCTTGTACTCTTGTTTTTCCAGGGTGAATGCCATGTGCATACACAATCCAATTCATTAGCTACACTCTCTTCGTTGGGTTGGAGTCACACAAAGTTGGAAATCATGCTTCAATCCTATAGTTTTCATTAAATGCTTTCAAGCTAATACTTATTCTTGGTGGTGATTCTCATCCTAGATGGAGTCATAATGAGCACTCACGAAGCTTGATCTGATTGAAAGCCCATTATGAGACCACGAGGGTAATGCAGTCCCAGCCTTTTAGCAGAGAGATGTCAGAAGCACATTTGCTTCGGAAGATGACTCTAATTTCCTCAGAGTGGAAGACTGGCTCCCAAGACTCATCCTATTATGCAGTGAAAGCAAGGCCAAGATTCAGATGGCACTTTCTCAAAATCAAAGATTTTATCAGAAAAAAAATGCAAGAACTGAATGCCATATGACATTCCTACCAAGTGGCCTCCCAGGGACGCTGCTGCCCTGGCCCAGACATCAGGACCACGAGAGGCGGAACTGGGAGGCAGGGACAAAACCACATGTGCGCGCAGGATGCCTGTGTTCATCTGGAAACACCCTCAGCTCCTCCAGGTACAGTGTTTCCCATTCCCCTGTTATTTTCTTCATAGAATTCTCAAGAACAAGCTCATGCTATAAAGACTTTTCTGCTAAGAGTGTATTTCACAATCAATGCTTAATTCTCTGTGATATTGGGAGAGTCCTACTACTGGAGCTCGATAGAATCAAGAGCGTTCTATTAATCTCCAGAAAGAACACTGGGAAAGAACACTAAATATATATATTTAGTTAGTTGTGCCAAACACAACTGCTGTTGAGGTTGTTATAAAGTTAACTTGCGTAGATCAACTGACCTTGCTGAGAAGCAGTTTAGAAATCCCGGAGGGAAGTACGTTGAGGGGAAGGGCAGTAAGCTGGGAGGAAAAGCTTGAGGATAAATTACCTGTGGATAGTGGAAAGTGTGTCACGCTTGTTTAGTGGTTCCACATAAGGCTTCTATCTTACAAGAAATGCAAGGAAAGGGAACAGGAGAGGAGGGGACAGTGAGAATTAGGAGAAAGTTGATGGGTCTGTAGTTTTCTCTGCACAGCAAAACGAATGTCACAAGCCACTGCCAATGATTCCAGTGAGCAGATGGCTTTATCAAGTGCAGATCAAATATACAATAAGTGAATTAAACTCTATGCCTGCCTTCCCTCATTTAGGGGAGAAGCCCGGGGGGACAAAAGTGGTCTTTCTTACTGTCTCTGAGCATCCAGCTGGGCCTTATCTGAAGCTCACCCTTGAATACACAAATATTTATCTTAGGGGCCACAGTAACTACTGTGACATCTCACCTATGTCAAGCCTTATATAAGCAAAGACATTAAACAATGCTTGTTTCAGCTTTATAGGGTATTGGAGCAGATAAACATGATTCTTGGATATTGATAATTAATAACCTTTATCCACTTTTGTTACAGAGAAACAATAGCAGGAAAAAAATGTTTCTTGTAGAACTGGTATCAGAACAAGCCAAATACATTGTTAGTAAGAAGTTAGTTTGGATGCAATCTAATGAGTCATGAAAGTCTGGGTCAGCGTTCTGTAGATACTCTCCTTAACATCAGTTTTACCAGAACCCATTTAAGCACTGGCCCATTCACAGGGGTCAGGCAGAATGTGGTATTTTCAGGGAGAGCAGTTGGGCCTAAGGGATGAGTGACAGCAGGTACCTATGTGCCCCTTCCCCGTCCTGCCCTGGTGGGGAGTTTTGCTGTCCCTGCTCAATTCCTTGTTTTCCCTCTCCCTTTTAAAGCTGATTCCCGGTTATCATTTCAATGTGCATAGGGTGGGGATGGGGGGGCAGACCACCTCACACATTTTGGAACATTTGCCACTGGTCTTCTAATCTTACCCCTTTGGAGTGTTCAGACTGAGCAGTGATGCCCTTAGGCGGACGGCAGCAAACACATCTACTGGTCTAGACAGCATTGTGGCACAATGGGGTGACAGTGAAGTATCGCAATGGGGCTTCCAGGCACCTGGGCTTGAATTAGCCTCTGTCACTTACTAGTCCTGTGACCCTTGGGCAAGTTACTTGGCCTCTCTCATCCTCAACTTCCTCATCGGCCCAGGGGAGGTGAGCCAGTGCTCCCTAAGAGATTAAAAGAACTCCTATTACACACTTAGCACAGTGACTGCCCAGAGCTTAGCTTATTACGTTAGACTCAGCAATGTTACATTCAGATGGAATCTTAATCTTCAAGGTAGGAAACCCCACTCCCATGGCACCAATAACTTAGTTCTCTGCTGTCTCCTACTGATATTTATCAGCTGTATGCACCTGCTATCCGTGACAGCTGTCCATGACTAAATTCCCTTGAGTTTTCTAAACTATCTATAGTAGAAAGTCAGTGGCCTTTTAAAAAAGGTATGTTTTTTTAACTTTACTTTTATTTATTCAGATCTGATAAGAAAAATATATGAAAAGATTTATCTGTGAGAGAAAAACTAATTATATTTGGGCCAGGCTGCCCAATAGAGATTCCTCCAATGATGTAAGCATTCTCTCTCTGTGCTGCCAATACTGTGACTGCCAGCCCTTCTGCCCACTGAGTATTTGAGTGGCTGGTGGGATTAAAGAAAGGAATGTTACATTTCATTTAATTTTAGTTAATTGAAGTTTAAATAGCCAGATGGGCTCAGTGGCACCGCCACTGTGATGGACAGTGTGGGTTTAGAAGTCACATGCTTGTCAGGGCCTCCGTCTCCTCTCTCTGTTGGGCTGTAGGCTGGACAGGTAAGAGCAGACTCAGGAGCCACACACCGGTTCTGCCACAGCCTCAGACCTGGGCAAGTCTCTTAAACTTTCTTACCTCTGTGTCCTCACATGTAACCTGCAGATGATAACAGCTGTTACTTCAAAGGATTGTTGTGGGATGAAAGAAGTTAACACAAAAATATGCTTAGGAAAGCAGCCAATACATAGCTTACATTTATATAGTGCTTACTAGACTTCATTTTTGCTGTTGATACTAAACTGATTAAACTGCCTTTTGATATATACACATTCTCAATTTCTATCTTACTTTTCCTCTCCCTTAAATTGATCAGTTAGTGGTCCCGACTTCTCTCTTGCTTCTGCCATTTTCTGGAGTATTCTATGCATCTCTTTGCATCTGCATTTCTAGAATGCACCAGGACTAAATCTGACACTAGATATCATCACCCCAATCACAGACTTCACACTTTCTGAGCCAACAGAATTTCTTATGCCTTATATTCTACATATCCCAGTAAGTTAATACAATGGGGAAAATTGTAGTTTAAAATCAGAACAACTGGTGCATATCACCTACTGTGTTTGACTTTCAGTTTCCAAATCCATAAAATGGGGGCAACTATATCATGTCATGGGATTGCTGACTCATATCAGAAGGGGTAATGCATGTGAAAGCATTTTGTAAACTAAAACACCACGTGTTCATTGGAAGTGTTATTTAGTTCCCAATCAAAGTGAAAGAGGATAAAAACGGCAGTCCATAATAAGCAGTGCTCTCAGCCCACTGGATATTCTTGTCTTTGTGAGTTTGTTCTCTTCTTAATTTCTACTCCTTGATCCCTAGCAACCATGGTACAGTTTGCTTCAGTGGTTAGTATGGCATCACTTTGCTTTAGAAGAATAGCCTGTTGTATTATTGACAGTCAATTTTAAGGTTGGAGAATAAAAGTTATGTTTTATTTTGTCATACATGGTTGTAGACCCAAAGATACTTCAGGGATCATGTTCTAGACTAACAGTGACAAGCAATGGATGATAGTAATTCTAGAAATCATCAAGTATTAGAGTTGAAAAAAAGAAGAAAAAACACCAATAATGATAAAGCAGTAACTGGAATTAAGAGGACTGCCCAAAGCAAGCCAACTGGAAGGGACTCCCTGCCCCATCCAGAAACAAATGCCCTTGGTGAGTTTCTGACCTCTTCAAGCTACATCTAAAACAGTGGTTCTCAAAGTATAGCCCTAAAGCAGCAGCAGCGGCAGTAGCAGCAGGCTCCTTGGTGACTCCTTAGAGTGCAGACCTACCGAACAGGGTAGGTAATAGAACAAGCTCTCCAGGCCAAGCATATTGAA
This sequence comes from Heterocephalus glaber, assembly GCF_000247695.1. The sequence continues at coordinate 10,800,975 of NW_004624772.1, forward strand.
GTCTGAGAGGCAGCGATCACCTAAGGCTTTCCTGCTGCCTCCCTTGGCCTCTCCTTGGCAACACAGAGGCAAAGCAGAGAACCAAAAGCTCCACTGTACCCCTGCTCAGTGCACAAAATGTTCTTAAGGACCGGAGACCAGAGAGGGAAAATCAAGACAAAATGCAGTCTAAGTGAAGACACAAGTGCCTTGTGATCTGGGATGGTTTCTTAATCATCCTCGAACTTCTAGCACTTGGCAGGATGTCAGGCACATAGTAGGTGCTCACCAAATATTTGCTAAATGAATTAATTGTAGAAGAAGGAATTTCCTTTTGACTCTGACCACGATGCACTACAAGCCTCTTGGCTCTCTGATTAGTTGGATGTAGGATACTTCCTTCTCTTTACCTCTAAGAGCCTCCTGGATGTTAGATTCTACTGGTACAGCTAGTATTTAAATTTAACTATTACTAATATATTATGTTATCAAGTATTTACTATGTGCATGCATGATATTACTGTATACATATCGACTCATTTTATCTGCATGAAGATCACAGATTGACGTGGGTAAGTAGGCCCATTTTACCAGCAAGACAACTGAGACTCAAAGAGATTTAACAACTTTCCTGAGGTCCCCTGTGTAATAAATAGTGGAGCCAGGAATAAATTCAGGCAGTGTGGCATCAGTGTCAATTTGAATTGCCACATTGCACAAACCTTCCAAGGCCTCCAGACCACAGGAGCTACAGCTCTGGCCTCTGCAGACTAACCTTATTGTAGAGTCCTTGCTCCTCTCTGCAAACTAGTTCCCTCTTGTCCACCCCAGGGTGAGCTGACCACTGCCACTCTCTTCTGTTTTGACAGAAATCAGGAATGAAGACTATCCGACAGAGAGGCTAAGGAAATTCCCATCTGCTTTCTGGGGTGGTCTAGTATTTAGATGGACTTCAAAGGATACTCTTCAAAAGCCCAGTTTTTTGAACAGGTGATTGATCTGAAGTTCCAGTTTGCAGTAAGTTTGAGAAAGGCGGAGGTGACTTTTATAAGATTTGTTGGAGTCAAATTCCTTCCACTCCCACGCCAACCAGACTCTGTCTTTCCTACAAGCACCTGCCAGACATCACCAAGGAAAATGCAAAGCTGTATTACTAACGGTGAGAAGAAAAAGAGAACAAGTTCGAACTTGCCATATATGGGATGTGACTTTCAACAAAGAAAGGCCCTGCTTCCTGTTGGACAGTAACACCGAGCAGCTCAGAACAACACAATGGTAGGAAAATGCTGAGCAGACTACAATAAACCAAGGAATGAGCAGGGCCCAGGTTTTTTCTTTAAACCAACATATGTGGCTGGGTGGGTTGTGGTGTTTTATTTACATTGCCATGCAACAGAGGAAAAAAAATGAAGGTGATTTCAATGAAAGGCACAGGAACAGCATGCTATCTGATTGCAGTGCCTGACAGATGTTAGGAGGGGATATCAACCATGATATCAGAAATTAATTTAGTAGAGTCAATGACTAGATTTGACTTTAATTTTAAAAATTCAGTGATGAATACAGTCAGTGGCCTGGGGCCAGGGAGTGCTATGCTGGCTCTGGCAGAAGCTAGCAGAATGTTTAGAAGACTGGGAGCAGAGCTGAAGGAAATTTAAACCCAGCTGCCAGAAGAAGGCTGTGAATCAATCTGTCAAACTGAAGATCAGAAAACACACCAGCTGCCTCTGCGCCTGCCTTCTGGCAGTCTCCTGACAGGACAGGAAGTGCTGTCACCCAGGGGAACCTTATACCTCAGAAAGGCAGAGTCTACATGGACATGTTACACTCTAAGCCACAGCCGCGGCCTACCCTTCCAGAAAAAGCCCTCCAACCAGGAAAAAGCAACTTCAGAAGCTAGGGTGGGGCTTTTCTGTGATCAGGGAAGGTGGGTACCTGCGTCCTTTATCCCACACAGGTGCTTTCCCTCAAGTCTTTAGGCACTTGTTTCAGTTTGGTTGTGCAGGTACATGGAAGGATGCCCATACCGGTGCTGCTCCCTGCACCTGTGGAACCAGAGGAGAAGAGGTCCCCAGATTTCCCTACTGGGCTCAATCTGTGCAAGCAAAGAACAATGGCCAGGGAATAAGTAGACAGAGGTGGGTCCAGTCTCCAGATGAAGTTGATAGCTGATTCTCTGTGCAAATTAGGAGTGCTATGCATATCCACTTTTCCAACCTGCAGATTCATTAATTCATTCTGCAGATATTTATTGATTGTTTCCTATGTGCTGGGCTCTATTCTAGGGGTTGGGATATAGCTAGCTGTGAACACAATGGAAACAAATTCTTGCTTTCAAAGTGTTCTAAGTTCTAGCAGGACAAGACCATAAGTACAATGTGAGAGGATGAGGCATACTCATCCCCAAAGGAAGCCAGGCTGCGAGTCATTTAGCACATGTATGTACTACTCACAGACATTAAGGACTCAGGAGAAAGAGAGCTGACATTAGTCAGATGCCTACTATGTGAAAGCCACTTAATAAAGAATGTAACACTTTTGAGCACTTGCTACATGTGAGGCTATAGAAAGGTGAGGCTAGATACTTTACATATTCCTTTTAATCCTCTCAACAACTCTATTACTCTGGTTGCACAGATGAGAAACTGATCCCAGAAGTAATTATGATGAGCGGGAGTAACCGCCTGCTTGAGGTCTCCACACTCAGGCCTGCTGGCTTCACTGTTCAGTTTGTGACTCATATTCCCTTGGCTCTGGTCCTCAGATGGTAGACGCTGGGGCTCACCTTTGCTCACCTCCATTCTGCAGCGCTTTAAGAGTCAGCCCCCCATCTCTGTCTTCAGGAGACATTTCCATTCATAACTATGATCCCTTCTCTGAACTCCTTAATGAGATCATACATAGAAAAGGCTGTTTCTGACCACAGTGACTAACAAATGGAAACCCTCAAACTGGCTTTCTTGCTATTCCTCATCCTTACTGTATTTTTGGTCAACATGTCACACTGTTTGATTATATATCTATTTTTGTTGTTCTATATGCATTGGTCTCATTTTCTCAATTAGCTTGGAGGGAACAGTGTTTTATAGCTAAAACTGGTTATGTGTTTAGTAATTGTTGAATAGTGCTCTCAAACTTGCTCATAGATCAGAATTGCTTGGATGGCCTATTAAAACAGACTGCTGGGTCCCTCCCAGAGTTTCTGATTCAGCAGGTCTGGGGAGGGGTGAAAAATGTGCATTTCTGACAAATTCCCTGGAGACGCTGATGCTGCTGGTCTGAAAGCCACACTTTTGAGAACCACTGGTTAACTGAATGTACCAAAGTATTTGGAGCAAGTAGGCAGGATTCGAGTCCCATCTCTTCCACTCTTAGCTGTGTGACATATTTGCGCCTCTGTTTTCTCATCTGTAAAAATGGGATGACAGCAGGCACATCCACACTGTCATGAGGATGAACTGTAATAATGAATTTAGTGTGTTTAGTGCTGTCCCTGACACTCTGAAAACAGCCAGCAAATGCTTCCAATTGTCCCTGGAAAGGCTGGCACAGCATCCGGCATTAAATAAGCACTGGACCCAGCTTAATAACTCCTTTTTATGAAACTTATTTTGAATTTATAAGCAGTGAGAGTAAAGGGTGTCACTGTTACATATCTATAATTAACAGCTTTTTAGCCTGTGTGTGTTTGAACCTAGGGCCTCACACATGCTAGGCAAGTGCTCAACCACTGAGCTATGTGCTCTTTTTAAATTTTGAGACAGGATCTTGCTAAGTTGCCCAGGCTGGTCTCAAATTTATGATCCTTCTGCCTCAGTGTCCCAAATAGCTGAAATTACAATGTGGGTCACCAGGCCTGGCTTCAGTAACAGGTTTTGCAATTAAGTAGGACTACCACAAAGTGTGTGGGGGTGCAGGGAAGAGTTGAGAAGTGCCCCTTCCTCTAGTATGTTGGATATAATGCCCTGGGTACAAAACTCATGCGTGTCTTCCACATTCAGAGGCTGTCACAGTGCCTCCTCCACATGGCTTACTGCTTGCTGAAGGATGCTGAAGACGGCCTTTGATGAGCTTGGACTTGTTAGGGTAGCCCTGTTGTCTGGACTAATGGGTTGGCAGGCACAAACAGATCCCTTCATTCAATAATTAATCACTGTAGTTATGGGAAGACAAGCTCCCCAGAGCAGACTGGACAACCACCTCCTCCAGCCCAAGGGTTTCAAAACACTCAGGCCCCCGCTGTTCCTTCCTCCTCTAAGAATCTCTCCACCCAAAGCAGACTTGCGTTTTCCCTCAGGGTCTATCTGAGCACACTCACTGGCTGGCATTCTAAGAAAGCCCAAGAGATTGTGAGCAGAAAAGCCAGTGTTCAGATCTTTCTCACAGTCCTCCAAGGCCTGGGACAGAGTGTATTCCGTATTCCGAGAGCTAGGGATGGATGGTCCAGCCCTGTCCAAGCCCCAGTAGAATGCAAGTCAAAGGTCATTGCCCTCTCTGAGAACCGCTGACCCCCAGAATGCTGTCAGTTGAATAAAAGCCTGTAAAGTTGAATGAGATCATCTGTGGGGGCATTAGTATTAGCGGGGCCGTGGGTGGGCGGGGACTGTGGAAAGATACCGCTGCTTTTTGGAAGCCCCTCGGTCCCCTGCCTTCACCGGAAAGCACCCACCTCTCCTCATCCAGCGGAGCCCTCCCCTAACACCCCGAAAAGGACGACCCTTCCCACCCCCAAAATTGGCACCCCAGCCCCCTTTTCCTAAACACACCCCCAGGGGCAGGTGCTGTCCACACACACTCTGGATGGGGCGCCACCCTAGGCAGCTCCAGGGCAGGGGTTCCCTCCCGATGCTGGGCGCCCGCGAGGCGGCGGGCGGGAAGGGGGTGTGTGCGAGCGTCAGGCCTCGTCCTGCGGAGACAAGAAGTGGGGACCGCACCTGGCGTCACCGGCCGAGCAGCGACAGCCAGGCAGAGGGGTCCTCCGGGGAGGAGCGACACCAGATCTCCCTTCTCACGGCTCTCCTCGGCTCACCCTTCCTTCTCGGACCTCTCCCCTTCACCGGTCCCCTCCCTCTTTGTCTGCCTCCAGGCCTCCCCCAGTCTCGCACTCTGCCCTCTCGCAGAGCCCAGCTGGATGCCGCGGCGCCCACCTCCCCGGAGACCCTGGCCCTCGCCCCGCCCCTGCCCGGCCCTGCCCGCTGGGGTCTCACCCAGAAGAGCAGGTTGAAGCCGAGCAGCAGGTACTTGATGCACCGCAGGCCCCCGCGGAAGCGCCCCATGCTGCGACCCCGGCGGCGGGCTCCCGAGTCCCCAGGCTCGCGCCCCGAGCCCGGGAGGGACTGGCGCCGGCGGGGAGGGAGGGGCGGAGCGCGCGGCCGGGGGCGGGGAAGGGGCGGGGCCTCGGGGACCCCAAGCAGCCAGCCAGCGAGCGGTGGAAGCCGCGGGGTTGCAGACCCGGTCTCCAGGAATCCCCTTTCCCTCAGGGGGCGTGAAGCACCTCCTCCCCGCGCCAGCGCCCCAGCCTTGGGATCCACACACCCTGTGCCTAGCTCCTTTGAGGCCAGGAGTGAGTGCTGAAGGATAAGGACGCGGCCTCGGTGGCTATGGAAACCGAGGACGTTGACTTCGGGCAGAAGAGATGACTAGGACTCGAGGCCGCCTTGGACCTGCCGGACCCTGGTGGTGTCCGCGGCAGTGGTTCGCGGCGCCCTGAGGCCGCTGCAGGGGACCCTGGCTCCCCCGCCCGCGCTCCCGGAGACGCTTACCTTAATAGGCAAGGACGAGACGCTGCACCCCTCCCCACTCCGCGGCCCAGCGAGAGGAGCCGGACTCCTCCTATCCTGCGGATTCCACCGGTGGGAGGGCTTGAAAGGAATCCAGATTCTCAGGGTCTTAGTTTTGATGTGACGATGGGAGGAAAGGGGGACGTCTCCTGTTCTGCTTTGCTTTTATTAAGTTAGGCTGCTGGCAGGGAAATCGGGCTCCCACTTGGGTTGCCTGAGAGTCTGCAATATGTGGTGTCAGACAGGAGTGGGGAAGCAGGAAAGTGTAAGATTCAGGGAGCTCAGGTATTAATACAGCAACACTGAGCGCCTGTTACAGGTCAGGCATAGTAGCAAGCCCCAGAATGGACAAGGAGGAGACAGCTGGGCCTGCTATCACGCCTCTGGTGGCAGAGTCAGGTCTGTGAGCAAATAACTGCAGCGAGGTGAGAAGGGTGGGCCAGGAGCTGGGCCAGCGCAGGCCTCTCTGCCTGCACCAGGGAGGGCTTTGCTGAGAGCCCCTGAAGCGTGAGTTCCGGCAAGAGGAAGGGCAGCCCTTACGGACCGACCGGACCGACAGCGGGTGCCGACCTCCAGGGCAGGGGAGAACAAGGCGTCCTAGCCAAAGAAGAGAAATGCAACTTGCTCAGGTAGAGCAGGCAGCTGAGCAATGTGCACAGTACCCTATCGTGAGCCTCGGTTTTTCTCATCTGCAGCATAGAAATGATAGTACCTGCCTCAGAGTTAGGAAAATTAATGTGTTAATATGTGTAAAGTGCCCTGGATAGTGCTGGGCACACAGTAAGTCCGATCAATACAGGGTTAGCTGTTGTTCTATTGCACTCTCTCAGCCATTGCTATCTCTATCCTGTTGCCATCTCGGCCTGCATCTGCTTCTCTGAGCATATGGTTGACTGTCTAGTGAATTTTATTTATGAAAATGAGTAGAAGAAGAAAAATGAAAGCGCTTATTCTGGTAGCAAGTGTAAGTTTCATTCAGTGAGCAAAGATAGAAGTCATTAGGTATGCAGAGGCAAAGCTTCGGTTTCAGTTTAACACAGCTCTATATTTGTCACCTCTGTCTTACTATCAAGGAAAAGAACTAAATTCATGTCTGGTACCTCCAGGTATACAATAAATTAACCAAATAAACAATACTAGTATTATGCTTTAAATTGAATTTTATGTCTCCAAGACAGAATACATTTAGACATCATGTATTCTGTATTCTCTGGGAGTAGTACCCCTGTTATGGTATATAAATCCGTTGTTCTTTCACACTATCATTTTAGCACACTTACATTAGAGACAGATGACTTCCTGCCCAGCATCAGTTTTTAGATTTTGAGTGTAGATTTGTTCAGCCCCCTTTCACAAAATTGTATGTCTTAGGGGAAGCTGACTCTTGGCAGGACTAGGCTAAGATAATCCTATTCACCTTGTAATTAGTTCAGAAAACCAACCTTCTGGTGTCCTGGCTAACGGAATGGAGTGGTTTCTACTAGGGTCAGATGTTTTGTCTTCTTCCTCTCGAAGTTATTGGGTCTGGGTGTTATGTGTGAACTTACTGTGTCAATCATGGGACTGGTCTGAGGACAGAGTCAACAGTGAGTACAACGAATCAGAAAGTTGAAAAAACCCAGTTTGTTGATGACATTACTCCACCATCAAGTCAGCCAGTCTCAAGTCAAAATCTGTAGTCCAGAGTTTTGTACATATGTGTTGTATGTATTGTAGCTGAGAGGCATCTGACCTAATAATGCACTTTCAAGAGTACATTATTATATGGAAGCAGAAGACTACATTAAAAGATAATAAGAATTAGCATTTGAACTAATTGTTACTGGCACTGCTCCTCTTTTTCTCCTGACTTGAACTCAGATGTGATCCGTGAAGCTCTAGAGCATGCTGTAACTATGAGGACAGGCCAGGAGAACTGTAGACCTTCCAGCCAGGGCATTGTTTGGCTGTGGAACCAACACCAGCATTTACCTACCTCCAGGTTTCTTGTTACATAAGAAAAATAAACCCCTTTCTGTGTGACTTTGTTTTAGATTGCTTATAGCTGAAGTGCTTCCTAACTGATAGGAGGAAGACAATAAATTCATTTTGGGATCTGCTGAGTTTCAGATCTGTTGGGAAATCCAGATGGAGTGGAAATATGATTGGGAGTCTGTGGAGAAGTTTGCGCTTCAAGTTTAAGGCAAGGATTCATTAAAAAACAGTGTAAAAGCCAGTAGTCTTCAAGCTTTTCCCCATACATTCCCTAAGAGAATTAGGAAAAAATATTTCCCTTTGCACTTTTTCCTCAATATTTTGACTATTTTTAAATATGCAGAAAAGTTGGAATAATTGAGTGAGCACCATATACTTACCACTTAGATTCTAAATAGACATTTTGCTTTAGTTGCATTATCTATCTACGTATCTGTCCATTTGTCAATTTGTCTTACTTATTATGCATTTTAAAACAATGTCTCACATCTAATCTCTTCAGCATACATGACATTAAATACGGTTCAAATGTCTATTTCCACTATTTTAGATAAAATTTACAGCAATAAGATGTGCACATTTTAAGTATACCATTCAATAGTTTTTGACACATACCCAAACCCTGTTAAGATACAGAACATTACTGTTGTTCTGGAAAGTTCCTTTGTATTCTTTCCTGGGCAATCTATGCCCCCACCTCTCTTAGAGGCAAAGATTGTTTTGGTTTTCTTTTGCTATAGATTAATTTTGCCTGTTCTAGAGCTTCATATAAATGGAATTTTACAGTATCCGCTCTCATACATTTAAATTGATATAAAATTTATTATAACTTTGAATATTTTAAAAAGGTGTCATTTCTGATGAATATTAAATATTGACACTTTAAAATAAAATTATCACAGGACTCATTTTAATATATCCTGTAGGAAGCAATGCCAGTGTTATCTGCTATTTATTGTCACCCATTTCAAAAATACATGAGGAATCTCCTCTTTAACAGCATGGCAATTCTACACCTTCCCTTTTTCTCCTTGAACATATTCTTTTATTCCACAAATGTAATCCTAAAGTAATACACGTTTATGCTTGAAAGATTTTATGAATGTCCATTCATACTTGTTTGGACAAATATTGCTATAAGATAGTTAAATTAATTCCCCCCTCCAAGAACCACAGTGTTAATTAATTTCCCTTAGATTGTATTATTGTATTATTCACACAATTATTTTCAGTACAGGACTGATTAAAATAACAAATGTAATTTTAAATGAACAATCAAGAATAAAAGCAAAATATTATTTGAAATGTTTCTCTTAAAGGGATTGGTGGGGTTTGTATTTTTTTCTAGTAGCTTATATATCCATGAATGGAAATTACTTATTACCAGAACAACAGAGTGTTCAGCATAATTTCTCTCAATTTTTTGGTTGCTTTGATATTAATGCTGAGGTACTTAGTTTAGACAAAGTAGATGAGGATAGAGTTGTTATAGTAATGCCAATTAATTCTTTAGACTCCTTCTGAATTAAATGCCCTATTCACACATCAGTCTGTCATCAAGTTTTTTAATGATCAATCCATTTGGCTGACATTTCCATTTCATCTTTCTTCTATTTTGTGGAAAGAATAGAGTTGGAACTCTTCTAACTTAGGAGAGTATTTTTTATATATACTGTAGTGACTGAACTTCTCAACATTTTGGTGGCCCAGGGATTTTTACATCCTAAGGAAATGTACTATAATCAGGTTCAGGATGGGTAGGAGGTAGCTTGGGAAGGCGTCTTCCTTATAGGCATATTCTCAGGCAGCCTGATTCTAGGGAGGAATAAGGATGGCAATTGAGGACCTGAAAACTGATCCTCTTAAAACTATGCATGCTAGGAAGCCTCCTGAAAAATCTTCTCATATGGGCAGACAGGCATGCCCCAGAGATAGACAGCTGTTCTAAGCCAAAAGAATGTGTGATCTGCCCATGGAGAATGTGCCAAGTGTTGGGAACAAAATTTTTAGAACAATATCTTAAGAAGTGAGCAAAGGAGATGTAATACTGTGTTATTTACCTTTTTGTCACTATAGCAAATACCTGACATAAATCAGCTTATAAAGAGAAAAGGTTTATCTTGGCTCATAAATTCGAACTTTCCAGTCCATGATCAATTGGCCCCATTTCCTTTGAGCCTGTGGTAGGTGAGGCAGCACACCATGAAGGAAGCATGCAGTGGATCAAAACTGCTCCCCTCATGTTGGGAAGCGAAAGAAAGAGAAATGAAAGAACTGGGTGCCATTAACCTGTTCAAAGGCACATCTTCAAAGATCTGAAGACTTCCCATTCAGCCCCAGCTATTAAAGGTTCTGGCACCTCTCCATTGTGTCAAGCTGGGACCAGGACTTTGACACACAGGTCTTGCATGGGCATTCTAGATCCAAACTATAGCAACCACTCAAAGGACACTGGTATGAAATGACAAGAAAGGTAAGAGAAAGATCACAAGAAAGTGGTGCCACAGAGGTTGAAGAAGTTTCTGGAATGAGGGAGTGGCCACAGTGCTAGTTCTTCAGCAACAGCAGGTAAGATAACAGTTCTTTTGGGCTGGTGACCTAGTGCTTAAGACACTGGCAACCTAGGTAAGGGCCACTTCAGAAGGATGGTGGGTGCCAGGCCATAATGATTGCTCTTTCTAGGAGTTTAGCTAGAAGAGTGATAGAAGATGGGTTGGAAGCAAGTTTTCATTTCTTTTTTTCTTTCTTTCTTTTCTTAGTGGGAAAGATGGAAATGTGCTCATACTCCTTGGGCATATATCAGGAGGGAGAGAAATTGAAAAGAAGAAAAGCAAAGGGGTGTGTCCCTGAAGACACAGGAGGAGTCCAAAAGCAGGGCATTGAAAGGGTTCACATTTGAGCAGCAGAAACCGGGCAAAGGTGGAGCTGCAGAAACTTATATTCTGTATCTCTGAATCCCAACTTTTCCACTCTTTGTGGTCTGGTTTTGCTGCCTATGTAATTTTCTCCCCATTGTATTTAGTGTCTTACTCCTTGTGGATTGTGTAATTAAAAAAAAATTGTGAGCAGGTCATTTTCTTTGGAAAATTGTGGAAATTGTTGGAGCTCTCAGTTGATGTTTTGCTCCTTCAGAAAGGGTTTACTTTGCCTTCTGCAAATCATCTTAAGGCACTACCACAAAGTGATAACTCACAGGACAAAGCCATATGCAAGCTGACTGTGGTCACAGGCTGTCAAGGGAGAGTCCCCCACTCCAACAGCAGGTCAAAACATGTAAATTTCTTTGCCCTCTTTTGCACAATGGGTTTATTTCTTGTCTACTCTTACCTTGAGGGTGAAGCTCCTGGGAAGGAGCATGAGGTTTGGGTGAGTGGTCTAATGGCTCTACATTAGTGGCATTTCAGGCTTTAATCTCAAACTCTAAGCCATTGTAGCTGTCGAAAGAGAAACTCAGGGCAAAAGGTGGCTTTGTCACTTACTTACTTCCCAGGGTACAGTTCCTGCTTTCACTTCATTTTGGCCTTTGCAAATTTTCTTCCTTTTGTGCTAGCTCAGCACTCTCTCTCTCTCTCTCTCTCTCTCTCTCTCTCTCTCTCTCTCTCTCTCCCTCTCATATTGTTTCTTCATTTTTTGAGAGGGCCTCACTATATAGTTCAGGCTGGCCTTGAATTCATTATGTAGCCCAGGCTGGCCTTGAGCTTATGGTGATCCTCCTGCCTCAGCTTTCTGGGTGCTGGGATTACAGGTGTGCATATCCACACTTGGTTGTGTGGTATATTTTAAATGCTTATGTATTTTCAATTGAGAAGGTGGCTGAGGATATCAAGTCTGTACTCCTACTAGAAAAGGAAGCCTCATGTGCCTGCTATTATAACATTGGCTTTGATAAGGACTTGAGAAGTTTAGACTGCTGGGTTTGTGATATATGAATCCTGTTGCTATGCAGGTGGTGCCAGAAAGTAGTCTGTGGGCTCAGGTTTCTAAATCAACCATTTCTTGAATGCCCAGAAAAGGAAGGAAGGCGAGGGCCTTGGTTTGCTGATTACAAACCATCTCCATGGTCACAGGTTGCAGGGCTTGGCTCTTGCAATGTTTTCCCAGCAACAATCAGGCAGCAATAGCGCTTTTAAAAATTTATTTATTTTCAAAACTCATTTTGCAGCTTCTGGTATTTGCTGGTAAGAAGGAGGACTGTATACCTGCTTGTAGAGACATGTGTGACACAAGAGGAGGGACTAAGAAACAGGAGAAGACAGCAAACTCAAAGCAAAACAGGTTGTTTCCATAGGACTCTATTCTTATTTTCAGTTTTATAGGGGATTAGGGTAAGGAGACGAACAAAACTCATTCAGGTGTGGCTTCTAAGTTGGAATACGAATTCTGCCTCATAGATGATTCTCACTGGAATCATCTGATTTAGGAAAGATGTTAAAACTATAGAATAATTATCTGACACAATTTTATTATCATGTTTCTTCTCTTCTTTAAGTTCCAACAGAGACCCCAAAGACTGAGAGGAAAATTATAGGTACTTACGTCCCTTTAAATTCTAAAGCAAAGTGCAAGACCACCCGCTTTACTTATTATTTATTTGTAGAAGAGCTGTATCTTAAAGAATTGGCTCAAGTGTTTATGGAGGCCAACAAGACCCATGATCGGCAGTGGACAAACCTGGCAAACCCAAGGGTGTAGTTCCAGTTTGAATCCAGAAACTTGTTGCCAAGTTCTGAGGTTTTTGGGGCTCCTCCTAGAGACTCTTTCTAGGTTCTTCTTGTCCTGAACAAAAAATTGGACAAAACAAATGCAAAAGGTACCAAAGTTTTGCATTTATTAAAGGTAGCAAAAGAAACATGCTCTTGAAGATTGAGTGTGGGCCAACTAAAAGTAGAAAAAGAAGTACATTTTGCAGGGTGAGAGCAGATCATTGTGAAAGAGATCACAGTGGCCAAGAGCAGCTATCTTTTGTATCTCCCACTCCTCGGTCTGATGTCAGGTCTAGGCTGTCCTATGAAAACCTGCTTGAGTTCTCAGAAAAAGATTTGAAATTAGCACTTTCTGATTGGTTCCAAGTGCAGGGCTTGGGCACATGTCTCCTGGATCTCTGTGACTGACAGGTCACATCTACTGCCCAGCAAGTTTTCCTATGCCCTTATCTCCTTCCTCAGCCTGAGAATCAGGAAGAGTTGATAAGAAAAGTTCCAGTGAGGAATCTGGGAAGCTGGAGACCCAGAAACAGCTCATCTGTTGGTAGTGTCTGAAGACAAGAAAGATAAGTGTCCAGCTCAAGCACTCAAGCATGAGTTCCCTCCTTTTCATGGGAGGGTTAGCCTTTTGTTCTAGTCAAGTTTCAACTGAATAGATGAGGCCCACTCACAACCATTTATGCATAGTGTTCCATTTTTGAAACGCCACAAACAATGGATCATAATAAAACTTTTTCTGTTCAAATTCTTGTTCCTTCAATTTTTCTAGGTAACATACATGAATTCCATACAAAAAATTTAAAAAATTGCAACCTTTGGCATAAATGGGTTAAAAAAGGGTAACCTACTCTATTCATTCTCTTGATTTAAATGTTAATGTAAATGTAATCCAAGAACACCCTCACAGACATACCTAGAGTGCTGTTTGTCCAAATATCTGTGCACTTCATGGCCCAGTCAAGTTGACACATAGAATTAACCGTCGAAGGGAGCAAAAAAAATACAGCAGATAGAATAAATAGAAAGAATACAATGAGATTATAGACTACTACTTAAACTTATCAGTAAGTTAATTAAATATTAACAGAAAAAATGTTCCAGTAAAAAAATTATTAGATCCAATAAAAACAAACAAAAGCAAAAATAACAACATCCAACAACTTGCTATTTATGAAACACATCTAAACCATGTAACCCAAGAAAAGTTCAAAGCAAAAGGGTGGACATGCACATGCTAACCAACTAAGTAAATAAATGAAAGCTGATGTCACATATTAATATCAGAGGAAAAATTGTATCACTTGTGGTTGGTTAAAAAGGGCCAAAAATTTTCTTAAAGTTTCTCCTATCAAGAAGTGGAGTCATTTCCCCACACTGTGAACCTGAGTTAGCATTGTTACTTTGATCAATAGATGCTGCCAACATAACGTCGTATGATTTCATAATCCAGGCTTGGTATCTCTGTGTGGCTCAGGTGGAATGCTGCTGCCAAGCTAGCTGGCCAGAGAGGTTGTGTGAAGGAGAATCAAGGCTGCCCAGCCATCTGCCAGACATGTGAGGAAGGCCTTCTGTGACCAGCCAGCCTCTAGCCAACTTATCAATTGCAAATGCATGAATGAGCCCAGCTGATTTCACAGAAGAATTGAGCAACTGAGAATGGTTATTGTTTTAAGCCACTAAGTTTTGGTGGTGATTTGGGATGCAGCAAAAGATAACAGACATAGCAATGTACTCTAAAATTGTAGATTATTCAACTTTTTCAAGCATACACAAGCCATTTACAAAAATAATCATGCACTAGGTCATAAAGCACACCTATACAGATTTTGCAGAATAAAATTATAGTTTGTTTACTAGCAATAATGTAATCATGCAAAGACAAGTAGAAAATCCCAATCTATTTGGAAATGAAGAAATACACTTTTTAAAATTTTTTGGTACTGGGGATCAACCTCGGGACCTTGTGCTTGCAAAGCAGGTGGCGGAAGCACTAAGCTAAATCCCCAGCCCACCAAGAAATATACTGTTTAATAATAAAGGATATATCAGAGTATATATTAAAATATTTCATACTAAATAGTCATAAAATACTATAGCAAATGTCATAGAGTGCTACTAACATGGAACTTAGAACAGAAAATAAGTACATATATTAGAAGAAAAGAAAGACTGAAAATTAATGACATAGGCATTCATCTCAAAGAGAAAATAAATTCAAACAAGAAAGATATAAAAAAGAAAGAAAAAGGAAATGATAAAGCTAAAAGCAAAAACGGATGAAATGGAACAACAGAGCCAAAAGCTGGATCTTCACAATGTTGAACAAAATCAGTAGCTGCAGTTGAAACTAAGCCAGAAAAAAGAGAATGTGGAGATAGCCAATGTCTGGAATAAAAAAGGATTAACACTACACATCTGCAGAAATTGAGATAAGCGGGCAATGTGAACAACTCTGTGCCAACATACTTAAAGACTAGATGAAATGGGTAAATCTTTAAAAAACCCCCAAAACACTGAAACTGACTCAGTAAGAACTAGCAAGTCCAAATACAGTAGTCCTGTGACAGTTAAAGAAATTGTCTTTCCACAAAAATATGAAACCAAAGTCTGGGCCCAGACTGCCTTTTACTGAGGAGTTCTACCAAACCATTCAGGTACTAAATAATTCTAATGTTGTGCAAACTTCAAGAGAATAGAAGAAGAGGGGCATTTTTTAAATACTAAATTTATGAGGGTACTTGCATAATCTTGAAAACTAGCATGCAAAATACATTTTCCCCTTGGAAAACATAGAGGCAAAAATCTTCAAGAGAAAGAAATTAAATGTGTAAGGTTTAGCATAAAAGGAAATTGTCATTATTTGCGGATAACCTAATTGTGTGTTCATTTTGATTTTCTACATACATTAGTAAGTTACTGGAATTTATAAGGTTTATTAAATTTTCTAGTAATAAAATACATAAGAATATCTTTTTCTTTTTCTTTTTGGTACCAGGGATCAAACTCAGGACCTTGCTCTTGTGAAGCAGGTGTGGTGCCACTGAGCTAAATCCCTGGCCCTCTGAGGATATCTTTTTCTTATATCAGCAATGAATAAAAATAAAATTTAAAAGTATAGCTAAAAATAGTTTGAAGTACTTAGTGGGAAATAATAGGTAATACCTTTACAGAAAATATTTAAAATCTTTATTTAAGCAATCTATAAACGAATGCAGAGATGCACTATGTCAATACGGGTAGAATCAATATTTTAAGGATATCACTTCTCTTGATTTTGATTCAATGGATTTCAAATAAAAAATTTCTACAAAGATTTTATTTTTACATTTTTTTGTTGGCATGTGATAAGCTGATTCTCAAACTTTTATATGGAAATGCAAATGATCAAGAATAGATAAACTAGGCCTGGTGGCACACACCCATAATCCCAGCTGCTAAGGGAGGCTGAGGCAGGAGGATCACTTAAACCGGTGAGTTCGAGACCAGGCTGTGCAGAACAGTAAAACCCCATCTGAAAAAAAAAAAATATTGATTGGGGGTGTAGCTTGGGGTAGAGCATTTGCTTAGCATGTGTGAGGTCCTGGGTTTGATCCTCAGCACTGAGAGAAACAAAAAAACCTGTAAAGACAGCATTGAAGAAGGTGGGAGGACTTTCTCTACTAGATATCAAGGTTGACATGCAGCTGCAGTATGTGCTGGAGTTAGGTATTATTAATAATCTAGAGATAATTTAAAGTATATGGAAAGACAGGTGTAGGTTATATGCAAATACTGTGTCATTCTTACAGGAATTTGAACGTTTGCAGGTTTTGGTATCTGCAGGGAGTTGAGGGAGGGGTCCCGGGACCAGTGCTCCTCTGATAATGAGGGAGGATAATAGTGAGGATATTTAAAGAACTCCTACACAGGAATAAGAAAAGGTAGATAGCCACATATAAAAATGTGCAGAAAAGACTTGAAAGAGTGTTTTATGAAAGAATCAAAACAGACAATAAACATATGAGTATTCTCATTCACAGAAACCAGGGAGATATAAATTAAAGCTGATAATTAAAACTAATAACTAAAATTTAAACTAATAAAACTAACAAGATGATATCTTAGGACCCAAACCTCAACTAGTGTTAGAGAGAAAATACCAGTCACAAGGATAGTCCAGGAACTTTGAAGAAACAAGACGCCTGATATTAGATTTAAAAATGTGCTCACCCATTCAGTGCTGCAACTGCACACCCTGTCAGAAGTCTGACCCACAGCGCCTTGTGTGAGTGGTGTTTTCTCTGGGGGATTCAGAGGAAAGGATGGTTGGTTGCCTTCTTTTGGGGTTGATGTGTGTCAGGGGGTACTGCAGAAGGTGAGGGAAGAACAGAGCTTGGGAATTCAACTGCAGTGTGAACATGCTGTTTATGCCTGTCTTGTCTTCCTCCCTTGCCTTGTGCTATGGCAACCATGTGTTCTGGGTGGGCTGACCCCGTCCACCTTCAGGGATGGATCCTGGGAGGCCTAAGCCATTAATCGTGGCTGCATTTCACCACCCAGAGATGGACAGAAAGTCAGTCCTCTGTATCCACAGATTCAACCAATGAGGAATCAAGATACAAAAACAAAACAAAACAGAAAAACCCAGCTTGAGCTGTAGTGAACATGTACAGATATTTTTCTTATAATTATTCCCCAAACAATATACTATAACAACTATTTACATGGCATTTACATTGTATTAGATATTATCAGAAGTCTGGCAATGATTTAAAGTATATGGTTATATGGAAATACTGTGCCATTTTATGTAAGGGACTTAAGTATCTGGAGATTTTTCTGTTCTTGGTGTCCTGGAACCAATCCCCTACTGACACCAAGGAACGGCTGTGTAACCCAGATTGATTGGATCAGACTGGGCTCTTGTTGGGTGTCGGACAAGAGTGTTAAGCACATGAGTGGTCTGAAAGTGCTGCAGTCATTTTGCTACAATTAGGAACCCAGTCTGAAGACAAATTCTATAAGAGGGAGAGGCCGGAGCCTCCATTATGGAATGGAATCCAGTCTTAATTAGATTATGTCTTAACTCTTCCTAATTATTGAACTTTTCAGTTATGCAAGCCAGGGAATTCTGTTGTTTTAGCCAGCTTGGGTTGGTTTTCTCAGGGTAGCAATAGAAAGTATCTGTAGGAAGTGGAGCAACAGGTGAAGAGAAAAGATGTAATTGAAGGAGAATATAAGGGCTGGAAACAACCCCAAAGAGAAATTATTCTAATTTCCTCAAGGTGCAGCTGGAGAAACTGAGGCCCAGGAGGATGGCTAGCTGGCCGTGAGAATGGGCAGGTGCCCAGCTTTCTTGCTAGCCTGAGTTTTCAACTCTTAGAAGCTCACAGTCTGGTGTCCCCTGTCATTTTCATTTACTCACATTGAATCTCATATTTCTTCTTCCTATCACGGCTTTTAAAGAGCTTTAAGGAGTTTTGCAGCGACTAATTTAGGGTCACTCAAATTTCTATCACTTACATGTGTGGGACATTCATGAGGCACCTCATGTCCGGGTCAGTCATGCAGGCCTTAGACGAGAGCCTTCAGGTGTCCGCTGCCTTCTTAGCTCCTGGTGGATTTGACCGGGTTTGGCTTCTTGTCATTGATTCTCGCTTCTACTGTTCTTGGGGCTCAGGGTCCTTCCCTGGATTTTGAATACAGCCGTACCTTATTTCCTGATATAGCTTGGAACTGCTCTGGCAATGGCCTTGGCCTCTTCCGTGACTTTTCTAGTTCTCACACCCGGGTTTAGTAGTCCTTGGCTTTTCTTTCCCTCACATCCCTTCAGTTGTCAAATCCTGCAAATCTATCTGGTGCCTTCCACGTTTCTTCTCTTCACATCACACTCTCCAGTCCCACCTCATCATCTTTTGCCTGGACCGTTAACAGCAGTCATGAGAGGCCAAAACAAACAAACAAACAAACAAACAAACACCGAAAAAACCCACAGAGAGGTCAGAAGAAATGGGTACTTTTAATAAAATAGGGATAATGTAAATAGTGGCTTTTATCGAGCACATAATGTGCAGAGCTCTGTTCAAAGACCATTTCAGTTATTAAGTAACAAACCCAAGACAATGACAATGATGAGTTTCAAATCATGGAAGTCTGCCAATAGAGCCTACATCCTTAACTGCCCCACTGGTCATTTGATAAATACTGAGTACTACCATGTGCCAGGCACTGTGCTAGGTGTTAGGGTTATTGAATAAGACACCTGCTCATGGAAAGCTTATGGGCTAGTGGAAGTCATGGTCATTTAAACAAACAAACAAACAAACAAATTACAATATCACTGACAAATGTTTCAATAAAAGAATATATAGAATGCAGGGGGAATAAGAGGGGCCTTAGGGAACTGGGAAAGATTTCAAGGAAATTGGTGTTTGATAGACAGCAAGGGAGTGTATTTTGGGGATGCTTGCAGGGGGGATGACCCAGGGAATAGTTTACCCTGTTGGCAAGGAGCTGGGTGTGGCTGCAGCATGGAGTATGTGCCCATGATTGGAGAATGCGTGGAGATGTGTGTGTGTGTGTGTGTGTGTGTGTGTATAAAATGGCATTTTGTGCCACATTGTGAAGGTTCTTTTTTCTCTTTATGGCTACTGAATTACTGGAACTTTATTTTGTGGAGAGCAGGATAATGACACAATCAGGCTTATATTTTATGATAAGGACCAAGGGACAGCGTTATGTAAGAACCTTATGTGAAATAACTAGACCTGACCTCTGATCTTGGGAAGCTTACAGATGTTCTGCAAAGAGGAGAAGTTGTCTACCAAAACTGATTTTTCAAGGAGGTCAGCATTGAGTCCTATGTGATAAGTTCCAAGTGCTCCAAGTACAGCAAAAATTTGGGGAAGATTCTTTCAGGCTGGAGGTAGGTTGGGGAAAGCTTCAAGTGGCATTAGAGGGCTAGTCTTGAGGGGTTACTGTGACTTGAGAGGCAGAGATGGGTGGCAGGACAGCACTGGAGTGAGCAGTGTGTATGGAACAATATTGTCTACTTTTGGCAGAGTGTAGAGGCTATGCAGAGCTCTTAGTGTGGGCCATGGCAGGCTTTGACAGATGGGCTAATGCATGCTTCCTGAAGTGCAGTGCCACTGGAGGACACAGAAGATGAGTTTTGGTGGTATATTAAAGTATATTAGTTGGTATATTAATGTGCACTGAAAATATTTAAAATAATGATTATTGCTTGCAAAGTGACAAAGAAGGTGAGGTAATTTACTCAATATTCAGGAAATAATAATATGGATAGTGCAAGATATAGCAAAAATCATCAAGGAAATATGCACGTGACTACATATTTGGGGAAATCGGGCCAAGGAGTTTAGGATAATATAACACACTAGTATTTAAGAGAAGCATGAAAAATTGGCCTGAGAGCTGGTATAAAAGGGATTAAACTGGAAAAAGTAGGGACCTGAGGAACTGGAGCAGTAAGGAAGCTACACGTTTGCATTAGCAGCAAGAGTTTTCACTTTAAGGAACCCGGGCAGACTTTCCTCCACAGATTCTTGCATTTGCTCGATGTTTCACCTTGCTTCACACAGGGGTGACATGTTTGTAAATAAGTGCCATTCCGCAAAATAGACATTTCTTGACTTTTGCCAGTGGTGTGGTTTCATCTCTAGGTTCTCCTTAGGACCGGTAACACTTACGTTGCACCGAACAGTTCTCATCTAAATATAATAGAAGTTTTCTGTGAAAACAAATGAAAATAAGACTCATAAAACTATGAAGTCAGAGCATGAGAACTGCGCAGGGAAACCTGATTCCTATTCCAACTAAAGCAAGCAGCAGGAGGCCAGCACTGTCCCTCTCCTAGGTCCAACTCTTGTGTAACCTTCACCTTCACTCCTTCTGCAATGTCTGCTCTCTTTGAAGCAGTGTGGATTTCTCAAGGTACTGCAACCCACATTTGAAATGTCCTTCCTGTGAGAAATGATGCCTGGAATTACCATATCTTGGCCAAAGTTTGCCAGTTCTTCAGGAAGGAAACCATCATGCTGTTCCAACGGATTAGAACAGAAGCAGCTCTGGCCCATCAGTGCTTCCTGCCTCTAGGTCTGTCTGCAGCCCCTGGGACTTATTTTCTCTGGCATTTTCTCCTGCACAGTCAGAATCTCATCTGTAGGTACCTTGTGTCCCTTTCTTCATCACCCCAGTGAGGGGAACTTTTCTGGGTCAGCCTTCATCCTTGGATGGATAGGTTTTGTACAATTACTGACTAAATGAATAAATTACTCTTCAGTTTTCTGGGCCAATTTCCTACTCCGTTGGTGGCTTGTGAATTTAGTGGTGTTTTAACACTCTGAAAGCTACAGATGAGTCAGAGAATGAGGCCTCGGGAAGGTTATCTGATGTGTGACCTCATTTAGTTACCATCTGGCTTCTTTCTTTACTTCCCATCTCTCAGACCCCAGAAGGATTGCCTCCCTGACAAGTTGCTGCCCAGAATAGTTTGCTTCCTGGGCAAAACCCCAGGTGTATCCAGTTTGTCCCTGATTACCCTCTGCCTTTCCTTCAGAATCTGCAGTAGAATTTGATGGATTATTTTGTCTTTCTTGAAGTGCTAGGGATTGAACTCAGGGCTTTGATGTAGACAAGCACTGTACCACTGAGCTACACCTCTGGCCCCTGAAGCGTTATTTTTCTTTGTCCAGAATTTCTCCTCACCTCTGTGGGAACATCATTCAACTTCTTTGTGATTTTTCTTTGGGGAACACTTCTCCCCTCTTGGAAGCTGTCTTACAGAGATTCTCAATCTAGATGTGTTGTTTTCTGACCATAGTGAAGACAGCAGGCGATCCAGCCTGAGCCTATCAGGTCTGTGTCTGGGGAATTTGAATCTTGACAAAATGACACAGGGCAGGAGAATGGTCAGAGCTGATTTGATCTGATGGCACTCAGTTAATCCTGGCTACCTGGGTCCATAGCATTGGTTTTGTTCCTGCCCTTCTTTTAATTTTTTTTTTTTTCCCGGTACCGGGGTTTGATCTTAGGACATTGCGCTTGCCAGGCAGGTGAGGCACCACTGAGCTAAATCCCCAGCCTTGAGTTCCTGCCCTTCTTAAGGCTTTTCCTTTAATACTACATCTTTTTCCAATAAGTTTTTTTTTTTTCCTGAAGTAAACCAGACCCTGTTACTGTTGCTTATAACCAAAGACCCCTGAAAAAGCCATCATGTACTCCCTTGACTTGATTCTCTTCTAGGATTTTTCCCTACTTAGGGTTCTTGCATACATCTTAAACCATTCAAGCTTCTATAACAAAATACCACACACTATGTAGCTTATAAACAACAGGCATTTATTTCTCACAGTTCTAGAGGCTAGGAATCCAAATCAAGGTGCTGACAGACTTGGTGTCTGTTGAGAGTCTGGTTTTCTGATTCATAGATGATGGCTCCCGGCTGCGTCCTCACATGGTGGAAGGAGCTAGCTGTCTCCCTGGGACCTCCATTACAGGGTACCAATCCTATCCATGAGGGTTCCACGCTCAGGGCTGAATCACCTCCCAAGCTCCCCATCTCCTAATGCTATCACACTGGTCATTGGATTCCAGCATATGGACTTCGAGGAGATACAAGTATTCTGGCCACAGTTAATGTCTTCACATTTCTTTTAGGCTAAGCCACAAATCCCACCCACAGCCTGTGAGCTCCAGACTGGTCTGGTTCTTGGTGTCCTCTCTGCCTTGCCTTCCCACCACCTTTCTCCATGTCTCTGAAGCTCACTCACCTTCTTTTCCTTCACTGGGTGTTTGGCGTTCACTGTGGGGATTTTACCAGTGCTCCCTTGCCCGCAGTGTTCCGTGAGTGGGCCCTCTCATGCCCTTCCTAACCCTTGGCCAAGTTTGTTAGGTTAGGTGTGCTCCTGGGACTTTTCCATCCTAATGCTTGTCTCAGTAATTATAGTCTGCCTTCAGTGTGCGTGTATCCTGCATCCATGATTCAAACAACTGTGGTTGAGAAATATTTGAAGAAAAGATCAAGTCGGTGTTGCACATATACAGATTTTCTTTCCTTCTCATTAGTCCCTAAACAATACTGTATAACAAGTGTTTACATTGTGTTGGGTATTATAAGGACTATAGAGGTGATTGAAAGTATGTGTATAGCTATACGGAAACGCTATACCATTTTATATAAGGGACTTGAGCATCTGTAGATTTTGGTATTCCCAGGTCGTGGGACCAATCCCCCATGGGTACCGAGGGATGACTGTACATACAGATGTGTGGATTATTTGATGATTTTCCCCCCCAATGGCAATAAGCTCCATGAGGGTAGCATCGATGTTTTTACCTGTGACTACATTCTGGTGCCAAACAGCATTGTGTGTAGCAAGAACACAAAATATTTTGGTGGAATGAATACATTAAGCCAACTTCCCAGCCTTCCTTTCTCATGAAAATCCCTGAGCTCCATCTGTTTCCATGGCCGCTGAAGATTATGTCAAACATATCATCATAGTTTTTGCTTACACGCTTTCCCACGGCTCTTCTTCCGCTGGCCCTCTGTGGTACCCTCGCCTAATGTCCATTTTATACCACTTGATTATATTCTCCTGCTGAGGCCCCTTTCATAATAGGATTATTATCTCCTTCCAGGCCAGAAACAGGGCCATGAAGAATAATTTGTTTCCTGGTTCTTCCCCTGAATTGCTGGGTGGACATTGGCTAGTTCCTTTACTCTCTTTAAATCTTAATTTCGTCATCTGTGAAGCGGTGGTGAGGATGTAGACATAATGACTGTCATGGCGGCTGGGAAAGTTGCTAAGTGGATATAAAATCGAAGAAATGTTTATCATTATTTTATGAGATCCGATAGTCATCATACCATTTGCTCATTTATATGCCTTCTCCAAATACCATAATACCTTCATCTGTCCGCCCTTATTTCGTACGGAGATGAAATCCTAGCTATCAGCAAGTTCCTTCCAAGAGCTAAGCTCCAGGTAAAGCATAACGCTCTCTCTTTTTGCCCTCATACGCATTTGACTGAGGAGGAAACTGAGGCTAGGAGAGTTATCAAGGTCACACAGTTTACAGGTTGGGGAGGGAGGGCTGGATTTAAATTTGTGCCCCCGGGCCTTGCGTCCTTCCCCTCATTTCATGCTACACGAACCTTTCACAAATGAAGGAGAGGCTTAAATAGGGGACAGAGAAAGTTACACTGGGTTATGTCTATTATTACTTGAAATAATAGCAAAAGAACTGGATACGGTGTAAGCAACAAGTGGCGTGAGTATCAAGCAACACAACTGATCCAGAGAGGGCTGACTTGGTCCCTCCTCTTCTTCCCTGCAGTACTTGCTTCTTCTGAGCTTGGGCTTGGAAGTGAGCTGGCGGAGCACAAGCTCCACTGAAGGAAAGAGGAAACAGGTCGTCAGCTGCCTTGGGGCTGGCCTGACAGACAGGAAACCCCAGGAGTCCCTAGGGCGGGGCCGGTGCCCCGGGGAACATTTGGGGAGCCCTGGGTGTGCGGATATGGAGCCTCACTCAGTCTGGTTCTGAGCTGCCTGCCTCGCGGTCCGGTTTAGTTTTGCGATCCTTTTCTGCGTTTCTGGGACCCAAGGGATCACTTGCCTGCTCTTTCTTGTCCATTTTCGTATTCCTCTGCACCAATGGTGCCTGGATTTCTGGGGCCAGAGGCTTTGCTCAAACATTGGCGCCCCCTGCTGTCAGAGGACAGCTTTGCGAGGATTTGAAGCCTGTCCCACACACAGTGTTCTCCGAAAGAAAAATGCCTTCAGGACAGTTATCAAATCCACACTGTGAGATTCCTTCTCATTGCCCTCTTCTGTCTGAGTGCCCACTGTCTAGATTGGCAGATGCCTGCAGCTGCAAGGTCTTCGCCTGCAAAGCAGAGTCGATGTTCTACTTCACAGGGTTGTTTGTGCATTGCATAAGTTAGCGTAGGAAGTGCTTCATATTGCCTGGCATACGGTCAGTTCTCCGTAAGAAGTGATAATGGCAGTGGCTGTTGTTGTTAGGGAGCCCTGACCTCCCCGAGCTCCTCAAAGCTACCAGAGCTGGGTGCTTCTCTCCTGCTCGGGGTGTTCCAGGTGTGCAGATATCCCAGTGTTCCCTTAGGTAGGACACCAGGGACAGGGGCCTGCTCCTCAGAGCTGAGGAAGAGGAAGAAGGCCTGAGCCGGGGAGAGGACCTCAACCCCTGTCTGTCAACAAGTTAGCCCTGGCTGGTCTCAGGCTTGTGGAGACTGAGCTGTCTTCCGGCTTTTGTTGCTGAAACTGCCTCCAGAAGATGCCTGTCTGAAGGCTGTACCTCATCCACCTAAGAAGATGAGTCTCTGATAGATGGAGGCGCTCTGAACTAAGCCACCTAATGGAGAACAGAGGTTAGATAACAGAAAAGAGCTCTCGTCTTGGCAAGCTGCTTTTTGGCCTAGTTAGGGTGAGTGTCCTGAGTGGGTGCTGGGAGTCTGTGTGTGTGCAGGGTAGAAAGCTGGCCGAGGGTCCCCTGGTTCCATGCTCCTAGCAAGACAGGCAGCTCGGTTCCGAGCCCTAGTCACCCAGCCCCATGGGCACTGAGCCCTCCAGAGCCTGCAGGTTCAGCTCTGGATGGCTGTCGTTTCCTGGTTTCTAGTTTCCCTAGTGCTCAGGTTCCCGGGTCACCAGTACCCTAGGAGCCGTTTCTTTCTGGCAACTGTGAAGACTTCCCACTACTTTAGTTTGGAAGCACACACTTCTCTGTGTGACTCTGTACTGTCGTGACTCCTGGCTCTGCTTCTCCCGTGGTGCTGCCAGGGACCCTCTGTCTCCCCGTCTGCCCTGCCTCTGCTCAAGCTTGAGTGGATGTAGCTGGAGGCCAAACCCCTGGGCCACTCTGTCTGCCACACAAGGAGGCAGCCAGCAACCAAGATGACAGGTGAGGGTCTGGGCTGCTTATGTTCCTGGGCAGCTGCCAGGCCCAGCGCATCTGCAAACTCTGAGTGCCTTTATTTCCTGTCCTTGTGAGGATGCGAGTTTGTTGTGGCTTTTTCTTTAATATTTGCTCTCAGGTTGCCACATACATGGATTTAGTTTTGGGTTTTGTGACTGTTTTCTTGTAGATAAAATTTAAGATGTTCATTTAAATTTGAATTTCAGAGAGACAAGGACTCTGGTTTTTGTTAGTTTCAGTATATCCTAAATATTGCATGAACATACTTACCCTAAAAAATGATTCCTTGTTTATCTAAAATTCAAATTTAACTAGGTATCCTGTATTTTTAGTTACAAAATCTGGCAACCCTATTCTGGCCCAAGCTCAGGAACTTTCTGAACTTTCTAGGGGAGGTTACTGGCCTGACAGCAGGGACTTTGCCCTACCCTGTAGGAAAATCACAGTCAAAATTTCTTGTCAGACTGGGAGCTTCTTGAAGGTAGGACTTGGGTCCCCTCCCTCTGCCCCTCCTCAGGTTCTCTGCTGGGTGCGTAGTCTCCAGCTAGGGCTCAAGAGGCTTGGCGTATTCTGAACAGTTGGGTCCATCAGGGCCTGAACTGCAGGTGTCCTGGTGCTATCTGCCTGCTCCCACAACCACACTTCCTGAAATGGCATCAGCCTTTGAGCAGCAGGAAACCTGGAGAGGAAATTCCTTCAAATCACTGGCCCAGGGATGGCTGTGGAGGGATTTACCCTGAGCTAAGTGGGTTTCCTCTGGGTGTCTCCTGTCACTGTGCCGGACACAGTGGCACAGTTTTTCCCTTCTGTGGCATGAGGTGTAGGGAAAGGGAAGGGCCTGGACACTGCTTGCTACCTGATGGCCTCTCAATTTCGTGGCTTGTGCCTCGTCTTGGAACACAAGGGGCAACTCCTGTGTTACTAGATGGGGAAGGATGTGAGCAGAGTCTGGAGGCTAATTAAGGCACGGATACAGCCAGGACAAGGCCTCTGGGCTCTTGGTCCAGTGCTCTGCCCTGGTGACCTTCCTGGGGCGGAGATGGATCCTGAGACAGACAGGAAGCTGCTCTGGCAGCAGTAATCGGCCATCGCTTCCATTCTCAGCAAAGATGACAGAAAATGTCAAAGGGGAATGCTCACTGGGGGGCAAAATGTGAACACTTCACATCAGATTTAGTGATCATCCTGTCCGGCAAGCCTCAGAGCGCAGGAGTCCCTGCTAGTGGTGCACAGATAGCCTGTTTGATCTCAGGAAGACAGCGGCACCTTCTGGTATATAAGTTTTGAAATTTCATCCATGAAGGAAAAGTAAATTTTATCCATGAAGGAAAAGTAAATTTTATCCTTGAGTCCTGAAGCTAAAGGGGGCTCGGGAAGCCTGGATCACTGAGCCACAACCCTGAGGCTTGCTGGGCTCCACAGGTCCTAAAGTCCTATTCCTCACCTGCCTGTACATGTCTCTCCTTTCCTTTCTGGGAGCTGGGGCCAGTGTGCAGATCACTGCAGGCGCTGTCCTCCTAGAGGGCACCGTGACCACCCCTGCCTCCTGGGGGCTCACCTGGAAGGGCGTCTCTTGCTTCAAGAGTGCAGCCTTCCCAGCCCCAGCAACCCAGTGACTTAGCAAGACCTTGTGTCTAAATACAAAGTGAAAAAGGGCTGGGGATGTAGCTTAGTGTGAAGGTCCTGGATTCAATCCCCAGTACCGGGCCTGGGGAGGGTAGTTTTTTCTGCCTTAGCCTGTGTTCTCCTTCTCACCTTGCCCCTCCTCCTCTGCCATTATCATCATCCTTTCTGCTATACTTCAGATCCTTGCCTGCCCCCGGAAGAGGCCCAGGTTGGGGCTTGCCCACAGCTGGAGGGGTGCTTCTGCAGGTTGGTATTTCTGAAGGCAGCCCCTTCCCTAGGGCTCTTTCCCCCACCCCTGGCCCACCTGGCAGCTCTAAGAGAGTATTTAATGGTGCAGTTTCTCACTACATTGCTCCAGGGGAGAAGGGAAGGGGCTGAATGAAAGTGAGAGGGATCTGAAGGTCCTTTGTAACACCTTGAATTTTATGCACAGATCCTTCTGTGGTCAATAAGGTCTTACATTTTTTTAGAACTAAAATGAAAGTTTTAGAAAGGACTTCCTCCCAGCATTGATGATCTGGCAAGAGCAGAATTGTTTATTTTTAAACAAGATGACAAAAATTTACCATAACATTAATTATTTTAAAATTTAAAAATTCTGTTTATTAGACATCTTACTGACAAGATGAATACTGGAAGAAGATATTTGGGATCCACATGGGTTGCAAAAGATCAGTTTATATTATACATATAGAACTCCTATAACTTGATAACGAGAGAAGACAGGAACAGGGACTTCACAGAAAAAAAAGTACATATGAAGGCTAGCCTTGTTAGTTATCAAAGAAAAATCTATTAAGGCAACAGTGAATGACATATATTTGTTCAAAGGGCAAAAATTAGTCTGTTAATACAGGGAATTGGAAAAGATATAGACATTTATTTATTACTCAATAAAAATTGATTGAGCCTGACTTTTCACCGGATATGCTTTTAGGTGCACAGGATGTAGCAGGGAACAAACCAGACAAACATACTAGTTCTTATAGTGGCTTAACTTCTGGGAGGAGACAGATAATCAGCAATTAATGTAACTTTTAAATAAATTATACAATATGCTAGAAAGCAGAATATAGATGCAGGTAAGGACAATTCAGAGTGAGGATGGAATAATTTTCAATTTAAATGGAAGAGTCAAGCTATATCCTGAGAAGGTGATATTTGAGAAAGACTTAAAAGACATAAAATATGCAGATACCTGGGGGCAAGCATTCCAAGTAGAGCCAGTGTGAAATCCAGAGATGAGACAGCAGCCAGATTTCTTACATCTTGGTGATAGGAATGTAACAACATAATCCCTTTAAAAAACAATTTGCCATTGCCTTGTAAATTTGGACAGCAATTCTACCCTTTCCTACATGCCCAAAAGACAGCCTTTTACATGTATACTATTGGAGATGTACATGAATATTCATGGGAGGGATGTTCAAAACAGAAAAAATAATTTAATAAATCAAAAGTACAGGCATAAGAGTTTGAAAGCATATTGTTTCAGCATATGTTCAAGTTAGACATTGTTGTGACTGTTTTTGAAAAATACAACTTGTCACAGTCCACCCCCTGGCCACAACAATTCACATTCTTCCCACATGCAAGATATGCTCTTCCCTCCTCTAAGACTCCCAAGGCTTATCCCATTGTGATGTCAGCTTGAAGTCTCAGTCTCATAATTCAAATCCAGATCTAGGTGTTAATGAGGACACTCAGCTGTGATCCTCAAGGAAAATTTGAATAGGTTGCTTTTGATCTAAAGAACTCTAAGCAAAAGACATAAATTTCTTTCTGCCCCCCTCCCACCCCTCCCGTGCAATCGTGGTTAGGCATTAGCTACAGACCTTTCAGTTCATAGAGAGTAAAACAGAACACATATAGCAGTCCCTGGTCCATGGCAATTCTGAAATATATCTGGGCTCATATTGTCGGTTATGATTGGGCTCAATTCTCCCTGGAAGTTCTTCCTCTGTGCCTCTGGGTTCTCCTCTCTCAGATCTTGGTGTTTCTTTTTTGTATGTTTTAATAAAATATAAATTTTTATTTAAAACTAAAATTTTTCAGTACTATAAGCACAGCATTAGACTTCAAAAATAAAATACTGCAATGTCAACATGCAAACAAATCCAGAAGAGATTTGTTAAGAGTCTGAACTTCAGCATCCCACCGCGACAGTGGTTGGACACAATATTTTGTATGAGTAATGGTGTTGTTGTTGAGGTTAGCACACAGGACTGAACCAGGAGAGATAATCACTGTTGTTTGTCCTTCTCTTGGGAGTCTTTTTCAAAGGTATGCTGTAGGTTTGGAGTCCAGGCTTCTAGTCCAAAAGCTCCTGAAGATGGATGTGTGGATCTATGCAACACTCTCTCTTCAGTGTTTCCCCCCTTTTATTATTAGTACCTATTAATTACAAAATATTGAGTGTCAATATGTATAATATATTTTGACTCTATTCATATCCTTATTACCTCCCTTGTACTCTCTCTCCTTTATTCCTTTCCCTTTGTTTAGTAAGAGATTCCCTTTCTCTTGTTTAATAATAGTCTCTCTTCTACTTTCATGCCATCTTTTTTAGATTCCACATATTATGGAGAACTTGTAATATTTGCCTTTCCAACTCTGGTTTATTTTGCTCAACATGATCTCCAGTTCCACTCAATTTTCTGCCAATGAAAAATTTCATTTTTCTTTATGGTTGAATCATATTCCTCTTTCTCTTTCTCTCTCTCTCTGTACCTCACATTTTCTTTATCTACTTATCTGTCGATGGGTACCTAAGTTGGTCCTATATTTGGCTATTGTGAATTGTGCTGCAATAAACATGGGTGTGCAGGTATCTCTATAGCATGCCCAGCTTTACTTCCTTCAAGTATATATATTACATTCCTTCAAGCAGTGGTGTAGCTGGATCAAATGGTAGCTCTAATTTTTAGTTTTCCATAGTAGCTGTACTAATTTACATTCCTACCAGCAGTGTAGAAGGGTTCCTTTCCCCCTCACTATTGCCAGCATTTATAGTTTTTTTGTATTCTTGATCATAGGCATGATTGGGGTGAGATGCAATCTCAGTGTAGTAGTTTTGATTTGCATTTCCCTAACGGCTGTAAGATGGTAAACATTTTTTTCATCTTTGTTGGCTATTTGTACTTCTGTTTAGAAGTCTGTTGAATTCATTTGTGCATTTTGGACTCTTGGTTTTGCCCTCTGAGTCCCTCTTCTCTTTGCCTATGAAACAGCTCATGCTTATAGCTGAGTGAGTTTTCCAAGCCTACTGTCTACTTGCTAAGGTGGGTTTAAAAAAAATTTTTTTTTGCAGTACTGGGGATCAAACTTGGGTCCTTGCGCTTGCGAGGCAGGTGGAGGCACTGAGCTAAATCCCCGGCCCCTATTTGCTAAGATTTTGTGCCCTCTTAATTTTCTTCTATCTGTCCCCTTCAATCCCAATTGGCATAATTCTTTAAAAACTTTTTGGGCTTTTAATGTATTAATTTACAAGCTACTTTACTAATCAAAAGCCATATTCACAATGGTCTTTGAGATGAGATCTTCTCTACCTTGGGTCCTAGTCAGGCTACCCTAGGATAATTCCCTTCATATTTTAAGAAGTTCTGTTTTTCAACAGGGAGGATTTGTAAGACATGGCCTTCACATCCTTACAAGGGGGGAAGCCCTTCGGAATGGCAGAGTAAGAGGATCTTTAAAAATCCATTCTTTTATAAAAGTAACTGGAAGTGGAACACAGTTCAAAGTTTTTAGAACTATGGACATTAGCCAGAGGCTTGCAACAATTTGAGGAGTATTTATTCAAGAAAAATGGCTGAATCTTGGCAAGAAAAGTAAGCTTTGTGATGTTTTCATTTTGTCCTCTTCCCATTCCCTGTGCCCCAGGTCTATGGTAACCTTGAAAACCAATAGGCTTAGAATCAAGTGCTTGTGAAAACCAGTGGTCTAGCAACCCCGGGAAAGGGCATAATGGGATTGGAGCACTCAAAAGCCCTATCCAGATAGGAATGTCACCATCTGACCCTTCAGAAAAGCCTCATTTACAGGGCTTATTTTAATTTGCCCAACTCAAAGTTTGTTCAGTTAGGAAAGCCCCATTCCTAGGGCGTCCCCCCCCCCAAAATAAAACCCACTGTAGTTGTTTAACATCAAGCTACTTGAGGCAGTGATACCACTTCGGGCAAGGGACTGCCCAAAAACCTCAAAAGAAAAATTTGAAGAGAGAGATACCCCTGGGAGCTTGTGTATCTAGATGGTTGTGCACCTGGGTGGGGACCTGCAAATGCTCAGGAAAGGCCTGAGAAGGCCCCAGTCCCTAACTCTGGCCGATGCCCAGGCTCAGCACATCAGACAGTAAAGGTCCAGGCAGAGTTGTAAACTGCTGGTAAATGGAAGATGTGTCCCAGAGCACACAGAGCATAGGAAGCTAATTGCTTCAAGAGATTTACAGAATCCGTGTCCAAGTATTAGCTAATCACTAAGCTAGCCAAAGACAGGCACCTGTGGCTGCACATGATAAAGATTGCAGAATTTATAGAATTATTCCAGGAAACAAAACAGCAGCGCTTGCAACAGCAGCAACAGACCTGGGCAGGGTGAGTGGGAGAAAGGATACAATTTTCAAAGTTGCCATATTATATTATTTCCAACCAAAATTAGAAGACAAGCAAGGAACACGACATTATGGTGCCTATTCAGGAAAAATCAGACAAAAAAACTCTCCCAGAGGAAGCCTACATGTTAGATTTATCAAAGATTTTAAATCTCTATCTATCTACCTATCATCTATCTATTGATCTATCTCATATTCAAAGAATTAAAGGAAATTATGCTGAAAGAAGTAAGGGAAAATATGGCAATAATGCCAAGCAGAAAATATCAATAGGAGATAAATTATAAACAGAAACCAAATAGAAAATCTGGAGTTGAAAATTATAGCAACAGAAATGAAAAGTCATTAGAAAGGATCTAAATATATTTGAGTTGGTAGAAGAAAATATCAACAAACTTGATGATAAATCAATTGAGATCATCTAGTCCAAAGAACATAAAGAAAAATGAATTTAAAAGAATGAACAGAACCTCACAGATTTGTGCATTTCCATCAAGTATACTAGCATGTGTATAATGACATACAAAGAGGGGGAGAGGAAGGAGTAAAAAAACCCTGGAAAAATAATGAATGAAAATTTCCAATAATTGATGAAAAATATTAATTTGTCTATCCAAGAGACTCAAAATTTCAGGTAGGATAAATTTAAAAAGATTTATACACATCATAATAAAGTCACTAAAATCAAAGACAAAGACAGTATATTGAAACCAGCAACAGAAAAACAATTCATCATATATGAAAGTTCCTCAATAAATTAACACCTGACAGAATCAGAAGTGATTGACACCAGATAGCAGTGAGACGGCATGTTCAAAGTGCTGAAAGAACAAGATTGTCAATCAGGAGTTTTATATTAAGCAGATTTATCCCTCAAAAATAAAGGAGAAATTAAAACATTACCAAGACAAAGAATAAATTAATGAGAAAATAACCCACTAGGAGAATTTTCCTATAGGAAATAATAACAGGAGTTCTTTTCAGCTGAAATTAAAGGGTAGATGACATTAGCTTGGCTTCACATGAAGAAATGAAGTGCACTGTTAATGGAACTACATGGGTAAATATAAAAAAAAATGCATCTCTGTTTTAACTCTGTTTTTTTTTTTTTTTTTGGTACTGACTGGGGATCATTGAACTCAGGACCTTGTGCTTTCGAGGCAGGCGGGGGAACCACTGAGCTAAATCTCGGACCTTTAACTGTTTTCTTATCTGATTTAAAGGAAAACTTAAAAAGCAAACTGTGTTTATGGATTTAGCCTTCTTGAAGATGTAATTTATATGACAATAATAGCACAAAGGAGGAGGGGGCAAGTGAAGCTATAGTGGAGCAAAATTTTATACTATTAAATTAAATTGTTATTAATTCAAACTAACTGTTTTAGCTGTTAATTAAAATCCCAGAAGCAATTACTAAGCAAATAACAGAAAAAATATAGTAAAGGAACTCACAAGGAATTAAAATGACAAGCTAGAAAATATCTACTTGACACAAAAGAAGGAAGTAATGGAAGAAGAGAGAAACAAGAAACATAAGACATAGAACACAGATAACAGAATGGCAGGTATAAATTTTGTCTTATCAGTACCTGCACTAAATGTAAATGGACCAAACACTCCAATCAAAATACAGAGAGACATTTAAAACAGAGGTTGTAGTTAGCTCTTTAAGGGAGAAGGGGTGGAATGGTGGGATGGGAAAGGGGCACATGAATGCTTTGATTAGTGGTCTAGCTTTGGGATAGGTGGTAAGCAGGGGCATCTAGTATCACTGAACTTCAAACAACTCCATGCGCATGGTGATTACAGTGTCAGTGAAATTCCCAGCATTGTGCACCCAGGCCCCTCCCTGGGTAAGTTCCCATGTATATATGATTTAATATTTACCTGAAAACCACAAATAATAGAAAATAAATACATAAAAGGAAAAAAAGAAAATAAAAGAGAAGAGTAGTTTAGATTTTAGTAAGTCAGATAGTCAACAGCATTTTGGGGGACTCCTGGGAGTGGTCCTGAATACATAGTGCCACCCCATGGCAGATTGCATTGGAACTCTGCTTGGCTCATGACCGTTTTTCCATCCCCACCTAGGGCCAGCAGAGGTGGGTCCAGGGGCCATGTCTGTGCCTCCTTGTCTGCGATTATCAGAGAATATCCTGCTTCTCTGACTGCAGGGGTGGCCAACTCAGGCCTATTGGTTACTAAAATTTTTCCAACTGGAATTGAAGAAAGAGATTCATCCTCTCTCTGGCAGTGGGGGCCAAAAGCCCTGAGGTGCTGCAGCCTGCAGAAGGGAATGAAGCTGCAGGTAGAGAGAAGCAGAGGCAGGAGGTGGTGGCTTTGGAGTCCAGCTGTACCCTTGCCTTTCCTTGGCACATGATTCCAGCACACTGCCACTAACTTCTTCTTTTGGCCTAGCTGCTTTTCTGTCACTGGCTATCAGAGGTGAAGGAGCGCGCGCACACACACACACGCACACACACACACACACACACAGCTGAAGAATGCCTTTAACATCTGTGCTTCAACGTACATGCAGATTAGAAGTCAACACCTCAATGCTGATGAGTTTCTAAATAGAAGAGTAAATAAATATATGGCATCCACCTGAGATCCCTAAATGTACTCCTTCATTTATTCAGTTCATTAGTGCTTTCAGCCAACATTTATTAAACACCACGCGTGTGCTAGGCTTTTCTAAGCCCAGGGCATGCACAGCTGGGGAATGCCACCGCAGTCCCAGCCCTCAGGAAGTTCATGTGGGTCTGGTGGAAAGGCAAGCACTGGGCAAAGCTAGCTGACACATAAACTTCTGGTAAGCGCTCCAAAGGAAGGCAACAAGATGCTGAGAGAACAAGGGCACGGGCAGAGTTAGAGCTGGTGATGGGGAAGGAACACTTCAGCCAAAACCCAGGTGAGGAAGAAACCAGCTAAGTGAAGAACAAAATGAAATGCGTGCTTGGGAGAAGGCAGAGCAGGGGCAATGCTGTGGCGGAGAGAATAGAATGGTAATAATGAAAGCATGCAGCACTTATGTAGGCCGGTTACTTTCACTTTGAGGTAGGTACTGTTGTTAAGTCTTTCTTCTTCCAGAACTGGAGACCAAGGTACAGAGAGGTTAAGTAACCTGCCCAAGGTCACACAGCTAATAAGTGATGGAACTCTGATTCACACTCAGGAGGGTACCACT
The DNA here is from genome assembly GCF_000247695.1 of Heterocephalus glaber. The sequence goes on from NW_004624772.1 coordinate 10,835,772, forward strand.
GAGGCTGCAGCTGGCAGGTGAGGGTTTGAACAGCAGGACATCTGGCTGGAGCTGTGGGTCATGTCCAACCTTATAGGTCATGGAAGGGAGTTAGAATTTTGTTCTATGTGTCATGAGAGGTAATAAAAAGATATAATTAGAAAAGTATGTCACTTAATGTATATGTTAAAAAGCCAGTGATGAACTTAAAGTGATTATGTTTTATGATCATAAGACTTACTTGTGTTCATTTGGAAAACACACAAAAGCACCGAATAGAAAATTTAAAAAATTGCCTCTAATTTGATGCCCCTCAGGCAACAGATATTCCCTGTTAACCTTGGAATATAGTCTTGACAATCATTTGTAAATGCTGGTATTTGGAATTATCATCCCGTACATATTATTCTATCACCAGCACTTAAGAAAAATAGAGTATCAAGTGACAGTTCTGTTCCAAGGTTTGGTAGGAAGAGACCGACTTTGGCAGGGTGGAGGGATGGAAAGAAGCTTGGGTTCCGTGGAATTCGCCCAGTAGGACAGTGGCCTGTGCCCGGGGCATGGGTTTCCGTTGTCACTTGGAAGGCCGCCTTTTGGCCACGTGTCAGTGCTCTGAAGATTCCAATTTCTCCAAGTTCTCCGAGGGACAGACCGATGCCAACACCTTCCCTTCCCCGAAGCCAGTCCAGAAGAAGCGGTGGAGGAATGGTCCTTCCATGCTGCTCCAGGCTTCTTGAGTTCTCTTCGCCCCCTCAGGCTTCACAGGTCAAAACCTGGGATAAGGAAATGGGCAGGTCATAAACCCCACCTATTTATAATGACCGAAAATCAGCAACTTCGTATCAGGCACAGCCACCAGTGCTTTGTAGATGCATCCTCTTAACGAACCCTACCTCCTGTCCTCTGAGCTAAGCACAGTCCCTTTTACTGGTCAGGCAACCCAAGCTGAGAGAGGTAACGACTAGAAAATGCCAAAGTCAGCTGGATTTAAGTATTCCAGCCCCAGATGCCATGTGTTTGCCTCTTCTTGCAGCCTGTGTCTCCTCTATCGAGGCAGAAGTTCGCCTCTCTCTGTCTACCCTTCGATGCAGCTGGGCTGAAGGGTGACCAAGGTTGTAGTTGAGACCAGCCAGCTCCAAAGTTGTTCAGGGTATTTAGGATGCGCAAATAATGGGGAGGTGCTTGGAGGGGAAGTGCCAAGAGCCAGAAACCCAGGCTGAAGAACTAAAGTGCAGGTCCATCCCAGGGGGAAAGCTGGCTTAGCAGCGCCAGACCATGGGTGCTTTAAGATCAGGGCTGAGTCTAAATCCTCGCCCACCCATCAGACCTCTTTCACAGCTGGGTCAGGTTGGAATGACTACCCCAGAGTTGGCTGGGAAAAATCCCCAGGATGCCAGGCCACCAGGCAGTGTTCCCAGGGAAGCCGATCTTCTGCTACCCCTCCCTCCTATTCATGGAAAAGTACTGGCAGGCTGGTGCCCCCCAAACCTTCGGGCAAACGCCTGGCTGCCCTCTGGACTCTCCAACTGCAAGCACTGGCTGGTTTGTTCTTGGTCCAAGGCTGTAGGAAAATAGTTTCCAAAAAAATTCAGTTTAAAAAAATGTGGAAAATATCTACAGCCCAAGTGTCTGCAGTGAGTGGGGATGGGAAGTCTCCCAGACAGGCATGTAGCTGAAGATCCGGCAGATGACGCAGGCAGGAATGTGAAACCCTGTCACCAGCAGGCACAGTGCACACTGCCTTCTACTTTCTGCCCACTCTGGGAAAGGGTCAGGTGTTCAGGGCATGCTGGGTGTTGCAGCCTCCTGGGAGGCTCCTTTACAAGAAAGGGGCCCAGCAGGTCATGAGTCAGGATACCCAGCCTCATCCTACAGGTGCTCAGGGGAGACCTGGAATCCATGCCTATTTCCTCAGGCATTCTGGAGTGGCTGAACTCTAACTTCTCTCTGCATCCTTCCCTCTCCTCCTTTCATAGGTAGTGATTCATGGTTTTATACATGCTCCCATTTGATACTTACAGCAAATGAGGCATTGACGTATAACAGTTGGGTATTATTTGGCTTTATTATACAAAGAAGGAGACTGTGGTTCAAGGAGAGAAGCTGTCTGCCTAGGTTCGCGACCTTGGCTCCTCCAAGTCCAATTTCCTTACTGCTAGTCCAGGGCATGGCCCACTGCCTTGCATCTTGGGTGTCCTGTGGGTCCCTGCTGCTATCACCCAGAAGCAGGAAGTGCTGGGCAGTTAGCACCAGTCTGCAGTCAGGAAGCCTGTCCTTCAGTGGCACTGAGTCTGGCCCATAGTTGTTTTACTGATTGTATGAAAGAGTGAATAAGTGACTTTGGGCAAGTCACTTCAGGGCTCTGTGCCTCAGTTTCCTCATCTGCGTAATAGAAGTGTTGAGTTGGCTGACCTCTGACATCTAAACCCTTTCTCATCTAAAGTGTTGAGGGTCTATTCTCTTTGATCAATCCAGATTTCCTAGCCTCTGCCAGGGATACCATCTCCTCCTCCCAAATCAATTCAACTTTGTTTTCAAGCTCACTGTCTCTTGTATCTTTCCTGATACCCACTTTGCCCTGGTGGAAGAAGAGCTGACTGTAGGGTCTGTAAGCCCAAGGCCTTTGGTTCCTACAGGCCCAGCACTGAAAAGACAAAGTCAGGCTGGGATTTGGGAAAGAGACTGGGGGCAGGGGGGCAGTGAAATCATATGTATGAAAAATTCAGGGTATAAGTGTTGGGATCAAGGGTGAAGCATTTGTGGTATGGATCAGGGTGGGTGACCTAGGCATGATGGGCTGTAAAGGTGTTTATTTGACCAGGACAGGGGAAATACTGTGACTCCATTCCCTGGGTCTGGACCTAGTGAGTTTGGGGGTGCATTTCCTTTTTCTGATCTTAGGAGGGTGGTGTTCCTGAGTCCTTGACACCCAGTGGGCTTGAGAGGTCCAAGGGCTTGGCTTTCCACCCTGAGATTGGCTGAGTGTTGTCTCAGGTTAGGCCAACATGGCTGCCAGTGTGCCTGGCCAGATGTCCTGGTGGTCCTGGTGGTGTTGAGGGAGCATGGAGGGCTGACTTGGGGAGCAGGGAGGACGTGGCAATGCAGAAGGGTGGGGCTGCCTTCCTGTCCAGGCTGGGTGGCCCACTTCTGAGTGTGGGGATGGCAGAGATGGATGGAGGGGGTGGTATGGCTCCAGGTTTTCCAGTTCAACCACCATGTTTGAAACCCAGTTTATTGAGTTTACAGTAAAGGTTTTATGGGGCTTTCTTGGAAGCTTCTCATTATGGAAACTCTTGTGCTGGCAGTTTGGTGGGTGGTGTCTGGTTTGCTTGGGAGAGGTTGAGTCAGGCCCGTCTTGACGGAAACTTCCTCTGCCTGGGTCACTTGAGGGGAGGAGGTTGGGAGCCCTAGTGAGCCTGCGACATTCTTGGAGGGGTGGGCTGTCCTGTCCTTGGGGTCCTCAGTGAGCCCCAACTTGTTTCTTAGAGGGTCACTCTGCAGCAGGTTCTAGACATCTGCTCCTCAGGGGAAGCCTGGGTGAAAAAAGTTACCCCTATTATTAGAGTCATTTTCATTATTTTCCACGTATTTGAAAAGCATGAGATGCTGCTGTATGAAGCAAAAACAAACCAACTCAACAAACATGAATTTGTAGATTATGAATATCAGAAACACACAAGTCAGGGGGCCATATCTGGATTAGAGTTCTCAGCCTGGTTCGAGGCGCTAACGGCTGTCCCTCTGCTGCCCCTCACAAGCTCCTTTCTCTGTCTTTTTCAGCATCCTCTTGGACTCCTACTTTGCACCTTCCTCACCACTAGGCCCACCTTCCAACCCCAAGATGCCTGACTCCAAGTCGGGCTTTAGCTCTAGAATCTTTGAAAAGGCAACCATTTGCAACGCACCAGCCTCTTGCTGTCAGTTTGGCTATCAGGTCTCGGGGCACAGGGTCAGTCATCCTTTCCCCTGTACTTTTTATTTGAACATTTATATGATGAGTGCTATAGTTCTTTAAAACATGGGCACCACCACAAAGTAGAACATTCTCCTTGGCATTTGAATGACCGTTGTGAGGTCTGTTAGGTTGCTAAGGATTCCTGGGCACCGCTGTGTGCCCCTCTTTATGAGGGTACCCAGAACGATGGCAGCAGCCTCACTTATCTGGGTCAAATGTGGCCCCCTTAGCAGTAATGAGCTGTTGCCTTTGTGAAGGTCCCATGTGTCCAGGTTTAGTTGTGCTGCCAAGGGGACTGAGAGCTGGTGTTGCTGGAGACACCCAGCTGGGATCCCACTGACCACGCTGAAGGGAGGGTAGCCTGGAGAATCGCTGTTGACCTCTAGTGGACAGGTACCAGCTTCTAAGTGTGACAATCTTAATTCTTTCACATACCTGGTTTCCTTCTCTGCAAAAAGGTGACAGACAATAATACTGGTTGTCAGGGCTTCTGGGATGAATAAGTGAAACGACACACACAGAGCACCCGGAGCTGAGGTGGCTTTTGCCACCATCCCGTCCTCTTCGCTGCAAGTCAGCTGTGGCCCTGGGCGTGGGCTCCACACTGGAAGCCCCCTGTGTTTTAGAATAAACCACCACTTGGCTTTGTTTGAGACATGATCTATACACCACAGGAGTGTTTGTGAGTGTCTGTGGCTGTCTTCATTCCTCCCTACTCTGTTTCTGACGTGGAGGTCTGGGTGTGGCCAGTCTTAAGTGGCAGCCCCGAGGGATTCTGAGCTGTGCAAGGTACAACTGTGTGCCTCATGATGGTGACGATGCAGATAAAGGCACCTACTGTGTGTGTACGGTAGCCTGTGACTTTCACAGAAGGACCAATAAGCTGAAGGGCCACAGTTGGCGGGAGCCTGCCCAAGGTCACGCAGCTGGCTGTGGAAACAGGACCAGGCTTTCCAGAATGATCTCCCTGTACTTCCCTCCAGCCCCTGACTGGACATTCTGTTCATAATATGCTCCTCAACCCCTTCTTTCTGACTTGAAAGAAAGGCTTTGAGTGGCTTGAGCTCCTGTAACCAAATTAGATGGCTGATTCCACTTGGGCTATAAATGTGTAGTGTAGAAGATAAGAAAGACATTCCTTGCAGTCTGCAGGCTTGAATGTCTGGGTCATTGGAGGGATAGGTCACCCACAAAGGGATGCCCCTGAGAGGCACAGGGCCTCTCCGCATGGCCAGCACAGGCATGTGGTATTTGTCCAGGTGTCTATAGGGCTATCTTGTTTGAACCAGTTATGGCCAGCCAGTCAGTTTTTATCCTCCCTAAGCTAATTAACGTGTTCTTTCATTCATGCTTCTGGCCCTCTTGGTTTGTTAGGCTCAGTGCTTTGTCCCAGGAAAGATGAGGTCCTTCCTGACCCCGAGGATTTTGGAGTTTAGTGGATAAGCTCATCTGGGCTCAGGGTGGGAAGCAGGGTTTCAGATGAGAAGAGATTTCAGATTCCAGTGTGAAGTAGAAGGGCCTGGCCCAGGGTTATCTGTGGAAGGGAAAGTAGAGGCGAGATAATGTGAGGAAGGCTGGCATCATCCGGTCTGCTTAACTTCCACTCCGGGCGCCTGGCTCTGGAAAACAGCCCAAGGCTTTCTGTTTTGCACAAGGCTGTCTTCTAATGGGATGGAGCATCTGATCAGGGTGCAGCTCATCTGTAGGCCCCCTGGTGATGTGGCTTCTTTGAAAAGATGAGCCCGGCAGGGTGCGATTCCCCTCTAACATTTCTGACCCAGAAAATGCTGAGAGGAGGGGATGTCAGCAGGAGAGGAAGCTGGAAGTTACAACCTGGGAGGGAGGATGGGCCCCAGGCAAACACAAGCCAGTGTAGAAAGGGCCAGGTGACCAGGAAGCAGGCAGTCCGAAGTGGGGAGAAGCTGTGGCGTGGGGAATCGAGGGCGAGACAGGTGGGAAAGGCACCGGAGGACGTCACACCACGGTAAGGGTGGAAGACCGAGGGGGAGATATGCAGGCTTTCACTACCCAGGGCCCTGGGGCTGCTGCACATCTGGAGCTAATCCCCATGTGCTGTCTCTATCCCCAGTGCCAGGCTGTCTTTCTGGGTTCGTGGGTCCATAAATCATTCAACAAATTCCATGATGACAGGACGCGGTGCTTAGCCTGGGTCTCACACAGACAGAGTATATGTTGGCCAGCTGCTCTCTCGGTGGCCCGGAGAGTGGGGGTCATGGAATGTCCCCGGCACATGCACACACGTATCTCGGTGTACATGCGTTTGCAAACTTGGTTGTGACTCAGAAGTCCTGTGAGTGTGAAGCAGGCGGCAGGGCTGTGGAGGGCGCTGAGCGAGGGGACAGGGAGGGGCTGGTGAGGAAAGCATAGCTTCCCCTTCCTGGAGAGTCCATCTGGGGGGTCACGCCAGTACAAAGTGCTAATTTCAGTTTCCTGCAGGGTGTCGATGTCGTTTTAAAGTGAAATTGTTTCCTAACCCCAGCGTCCTGAAGATAATTATTATTATTATTTTTTAGTTCTTTTATTGGTACATTTTAGGTATACAATTCGTTTACATTTATCTTTGGGCGCTTGTACCTGTACATGATGTATCTTAGTTCTTATTTTTTTTCCCATTACCTGTGCGCCCTTCACCCACTCCGCCCTTCCCTATTTACATAGATTTCATTTCCATTTTTTTTTCTTTTCTCATAGCTTTTCTTTTCCCTCTTTTCCTTTCCCCTTCCCCTCCCTTCACTCCTTCATCTTTGGACCTTTTTTCCTATTTCAAATTATCAATTATTCATTTTAGTCATTTTAACCATTTTTTACACTATCAGTTTCTCACACTAGTGAAACTATTCGGTATTTACACACGTGTGTCCTATTTATTTCACTTAAGAGTATGGCCTCTATATGCATCCATTTAGCTATAAATGACTCTAGTTTCTCATTCTTTATAGCAGAGTAGTACTCCATTTTATTAAAAAACCACATTTTCTTTATCCAGTTTCCAGTTGATGGGCACTTGGGCTGCTTCCAAGCTTTAGCTATGACAAACTGTGCGGCTATAAACATGGGTGCACATATATCACTGTGGAATGATTCTTTTGGGAAGATCTCTAGCAGGGGAATAGCTGGGTCAAACGGGACCTCTAGTCCTAGTTCTTTGAGGTATCTCCATACTGATTTCCACAGTGGTTGCCCCAGTCTACACTCCCACCAGCAGTGGAGCAGGGTTCCTCTTTCCCCACAGCCCCGCCAGCATTTGTTATTGGTTGATTTCTTGATAGCAGCCATTCTTTCTGGGATGAGGTGGAATCTCAGCGTTGTTTTCATCTGCATCTCTTGAATGACCAGTGATGCTGAACATTTTTTCATATATTTGTTTGCTGCTTTTACTTCTTTGTCTGAGAAATGTCTGTTCATTTCAGATGCCCGTTTTTGAATTGGGTCTTTGAATTTGAGGGATCTAATTTTTTTCAGTTCTTTATAGATTCTAGATAGCAGTCCTTTGTCTGAGGTACAGCTGCTAAAATTTTTTTCCCACATTGTAGATTGTCTCTTAGCTCTGTTGGTGGTTTCTCTTGCAGTGCAGAAGCTTTTTAATAAGATGAGATCCTAGTTGTTGATTCTTTGTGCAAGTTCCCGTGCTACTGAGGTTTTGTTCATAAAGTCTTTTCCTATGCCAATGTCTTCAAGAGTTCTACCTAACTTATGTTCCAGCAAGTTTAGTGTTTCTGTCTTAATATTTAGACCTTTAATCCACTGTGATCTTAGTTTAGTGCATGGTGATAGGTATGGGTCTAGTTTTAATCTTTGGCAGGTTGAAATCCAGTTTTTCCAACACCATTTACTAAAGAGGCTATCTTTCCTCCAGTGAGGGTGGTTGGCTCCTTTGTCAAAGATGAGGTGGCTGAGCATGTCTGGAGTTGTTTCTGCATCTGAAGATAATTATTTGAAGAATACTAATTCTGTCCAGGAGCAGAAGACCTTGGCCTGGAGGTGGCAACTCTGTGTCCCAAAGGCTACTTCCGGGCAGTGCTTACTCTCTGTCCCGTCTGAGACTCTCTGATAGGACTGATCCTTCTTTGTTGTAACCCTTGGAATGCCGCTCCTGTGGGTCCTTTTGGCAGCTGCCCCCTGCAGTTTGGGTTACTGCCCACAGAGGTCTGAGCTTGGAGAGTCTTGGTTCCCTCGGGCCTGGCTCTGCAGTCTAGAGCGCCCCACTCAGGTATCCTGTTCTCTGTGACCTTCAGGAAGCTCCAGACATCTCCAAGCCTGCATTTCCTCATCCAAAAAGTGGGAACAATGACACCACATGGCTGGCAACAATGACTGGCCTGTCTAGGAGACAGAGATCAAGGGCCAATGTCTGAGAAAGCTTTGAAAACTGAATTGTAGTGCTAGGTGAGGAAGTGACATTACTCTCTTCCTGCAAGGCTGTCCTTCATCAGTGCGCATGGTTCTCTCACAGCCCCACCCCAACAAGATAAGTGCACTGCTGAGCACATAGTGGGAGCTCAGTCCATACTTACTGGTGTCATCATCACGGTCTTCATGTCACACCATGTCATTAATGGCTGTCTGGTTCTGTCACAGGCCCCTGCTCTCCTTCGCTGCTGACAGGAGTGTGGGGCACATGACCATGGGAAGGCATCCCATGGCTACTCTCACCAGCAGAGAATAAATGTGAGTTACACATAAAAGTTAAATGTATTTTGGAGGTTAGAAAAAGTGATGAGTGAATGATTGAGGTAAGAAAGTAGCTTACAGGAACAGCCTAAAGACAGACTGAGGCAGGATAGGGCAGGGGAAACTGTTGTTATTTAATTCATCTAAGAAGACCTTCAGTAGAAGTGGGCTTTCAGGAACAGGTAGACGTGGGCCTGGGATGGGCTCGGGGAAAGGGGAAGAGGTGGTCACAGAACATTCCAGGCACCTGAGAGTTTCTTGCTTCTGGAGGGTGAGGTGGTGAGATGCCTTAGGGTGGTTCAGGTCTCTTGACAGCTTGGAATGGCTAGAGGTATGTGTGTGTGTGTATGTGTGTGAAGTCACATTCTTGTCATTGAGACACAATCCTGACACCCACGACTCAAAGTAAGAGAGGTTTATTTTGGCTTATGGTTTGTAGAGGTTTCAGTACATAGTCTACTGGCTCCAAGGGAGGACAGCTTGGCAGAGAGGCATCAAAGAGGAAAAGCTACTCATGTCATGGAGGCTGGGAAGCAGAGTCAAGGGAGGAGCCAGGAACAGAGATACAACTTTCCACAACACACCTATAGTGACCTGCTTTTTCTGATCAGACCCCACACCCTAACAGCGCCAGCTATAATGTGGTCATAATCCAGTCACCTTCCAAACACCTCAGGCATTGAGTGCCATTTTCGATCTAAACCACCATGGTGTGTGTGTAGATGGCAGGGGAGGAGGAGCACAAAGGGCAGACAGTGAGAGCAGGAGAGAAGAAAGGACGGACTGGGACTGAGGCAGGTAAGGAAGGGGATACGAGATGAGAACCTCCAGGCGTCACGATCGCTTCGCCGTGTCCAGCAGAGATGTCCCCGGCTGCTTTGGGTGGATTTAGAACTTGGAATTAAGGCGAAGTTCACATCAGAGGAAGGGCTAACGGGTGGGGGCAGAGTGAAGGAACCAGGCCCCAAGATTCGTACAATTACTTAGTTTAGACTTGGGTAGCACCTTTTTGTGTGAAGGTTTATCATTTAATTAACTTGCTGCTTCCGGTGGTAACTGTCACAAACCCAAGGTGACCCTGGCTCTCATCCTCAGAAGTGAGTCATTTAAGCATGCTGCATCAGATCATTGGGCCGGGGCCTCTGAATGCTGCTGTCCCCTCAGAGTGAGCAGGACTGAACTCCCCTCTGCCCAAGCCAAGTGGGGGAGTGCCGCTTGCTGGCTTCACCTACTTGAATGGATCCCGGAACCTCAGACACGATCTTGTCAGGGCCACTCACCAGAGGGAAGAGGGAGGCACAGGATCAGTTTTTAATTCTCTAATTTTATTTTTTAAAAATTTGATTTTACTTTGTTAGTACACATGTATAGTACATGTTTACATTCCTTGTGGGAAGTTGGTACATGCACATAGCACATCTTATTTCATTTTTCCATTCTCTATTCCGCCCCTCCCTCCATCTCTCGATCCTTTTCAGAGTTGAGAAAGATCTACCTGCCTGCTTCCTATTATCTATCTTTTATTTTGCTCTTTGTTTTTTACTCTGGATTTCTCATATGAGAGAAACCATGTGATATCAAACTCGAGTATCTGATTTATTTCACTTAACATTATGGTCTCAAAGTGCATCTGTTTTCCTACAGATGACTTAACTTTGTCTTTCTTTATGGCAGAGTAGGACTCCATGGTGTGTAAATACCACATTTTCTTTATTCATTCCTCGGTTGATGGACATATAGGCTGCTTCCAAGATTTGGCTATTATGAGTTGTGCTGTTATAAACATGGATATGCATGGCTCACTGTAATCACGATGCCTTTAACTCTTTCTAGGGGAATAGCTAGAAGGGGGATAGCTGGGCCAAACAGAATTCCTAGTTTCAGTTTTTTGAGGAGTCTCCATACTAATTTGCATAGTGGTTGTACTAGATTACATTCCCGCCGACAGTGTGGAAGCCCCCACCTCGGCCTTTTCAGCATTTGTTATTATTTTGATTTCTTGATGATGCCCATCCTTTCTGAGGTAAGGTGGAATCTCAGTGTTGTTTTAATTTGCATTTCTATATTAATGGCCAGTAATGTTAAGCATTTCTTCATGTACTTATTGGCCCTTTCTACTTCTTCTGTGAAGTGTCTATTTATTTGTCTTGTGCATTTTTGACAGTCTTTTATTTTGAGTCTTTTAATTGTTTTGAATTCTTTATATATTCTAGATATATAGTCCTTTGAGGAATCGCTGGCAAATTTTTTTTCTCATTCTGTGGGTTGTTTTATAAACTCTGTTGGTTGCTTCTTTTTTTTTGGTACCGGGGATCGAACTCTGGTTGCTTCTTTTTAATTTGATATGATCCCATTTGTTGATTCTTGGGACAATGTCCTCACAGGACCATGCTTGTCCCATTTTCCGAATGGAGAAATGAAGGCACTGAGGAGAGAGAGCAGCTTAGTAAGCATGAGAGCATGAGCTGGCTTTGGAGCTCAGAACAACTGGACTCTGGTTCAGAGTAGCTGTTGCTCAGTGCTGTTGATGGGTTTGTGTGCCTATTTGTGCCTTTCCAATCCTCAGTCTTCAAAAGGGACGCACTGAGAGGACACAGTTTAAAAAGATCTCATTTCTTGACAAAGTGTGTGTGCCATCAAGCACATCACGTAACTTTTATGAGTCTAATGTCCTCATCTGAAATTAGGGAATAATGAGAATTCTCATCTTACAGTATTGTGAGGGGTCACTGGGGTTACTAAAATCTATGTATCTGTATCCAGTTTCTGACCCTCAGGGAACATACCAGCCTCTAGCACACAATGCCCTCTTGACAGAGATTATTTACTAACCAGAGAGTCCCTTGGTTACCTGTTCAAGTGAAGGAAGCCATGGCCTGGGCAGCCAGGACACCATTAATCTAATATGGGCTTGTCTATTCTGCTAAGTTTACTGTTATCATCCCAGGAGAGGCAGCTAGCTCTCAGTGCCTGCGCTGTGCCAGACAATTGTCTACGTGCTGTAGGTAAATGGTTTTATTGAATCTTTGTCACAGACATTCTAGTCCTGTGAGGGATATTGAACTCTAAGAAATTGGTTATCTGGGTGGTTCTGGATGCTGAATTATAGAAGGAAACAAAACTGATATTTAAGAATTCAAATCAAAGAGACCACAAACCCATTGTCTGGTATACCACACTGTGTCATCTCGACATTTACTTCTTTTTTAAAAAAAATTACTTTTATTAGTATATGGTTGCATTCCACAATGATTACATTCATGGTGGGGAGTTGGTACAGGTACAGCACATCTTCATTCTTTTTACTTCCTCTTCCTCTTTTCTCCCTGCTCTCCCCACTCCATTTACTCTTTAACTCACTGGAAGACTTGGTTTGTCTTGGTATCACTTTGACGAGATTGATCACACCCTTCTTGAATCTTTCTCTTTCCTGGCTTCAGCTCTTTTCTGCTTCTTTTATCCCCTAGTCTTTCTTCTTAGTGTCCACGGAGGGTTGCACTTTCCCCGACTACCTCTTAAAAATTAACTTTCCTGGGCCGGAGATTTAGCTCAGAGCTTCCACCACCTGCTTCGCAAGCACAAGGTCCCGAGTTTGATGACCAGTACCCCCCCTCCCCAATTAACTTTCCTTAACTGTCTGTCCTTGGCTCTTTTCTCTCATCATGTTGACTGCTACCTTGAGAGATCTTTTCCCTTCCAATGCCACAGATTACTGCCAGCCTCCAAATCAGCTCCCAGAGCTTTAGACTAAACAGTCAATTACCAATTACCTCCCAGAATTGCCTCTTGGTTGTCTTGCAGGCACATTCAATTCTATATGATCACAATTGAGCTCCCTACTCTTTTTCCTCATGTGCGCCTTCTTGATTATTCCTGGCCTATGAATGACATCACCAAGCCAGCCAGTACAGCCTGGAGCTGGGAATTGGTGGACACCCTCCCCAACCTGTAACCGGGTCCTGCTGACCTGCTTTCCTTCACATCTCTTCCTCCTTATTCCTTTATCCTGACCCTAATTTAAAGCCCTTGTTTTCTGTGTGTTATCTGTTTTGCTTTGCTGAAGTTGAATTTCTGTTCTCTTTACTAGGGTAGTCCTTTTATAAATCTGTAAAATGGCCTCCTGTTTTCCCATTATCTTAAAAATGAAGGCCAAACTGTTCATGATCTCATCTATCTACCTTTCTCCAGCTTCCTTTCTGACCATGACCCTCACCTCCTGTCTCTGATAGGGCAGAGCATCTCCTGTGTGCTATTCTGCCTGGCATGCCCATCCCCTTGCCTGTCTGGCAAACAGGGCTTACGTGTGAGGGTCGTCTCTGTGGGGAAGACCTTCCTGATCTCACACACACACACACACACACACACACACACACACACACGCACGCACAATGATCCTGTCTTACTCACATGTCTCTCCAGAGTTCATCATGGTGTTTAGCACATGGTGGGAATTCAACCCATGTCTGTTGGATGACTGACTGGGAAGGTAAAGGAAAATTTAAATCCATGATCTGCCCACCCGAAGGGCTTGTTCCTCCCACTAGAGGGCACTCTCGCTGTGCACTTCACAGGAAGCAGCCAGACCTCGGTATTTTCTGCGCCCCATTCCTGTGGTCCTGCCCAGGCTGTGGGTGCTCCATGAGCTGAGCTGCTGAGAGGCACTGACTCTGGCCAGCGCCATCCTGGGCTTCTGTGATTCTCTTTGGACGTAGCTTCCATTTCCCTTATTACTCTGCTCTCATTTTATGGGTCCCAGAATATTAACAAATTTCAACTATGGTAAATTCAGACCTTTCTTTACTTCCTTTAGTGGTAGCTGATGAAAGCTTAATAATGAAGTAAGACACTAATTATCAACACCTTCTGAGGGTTTCATCTTCCCGTTGACATAGTTACAATTCAACAATTGCTTTGGTTGGCTTTCAGTGACCTGGGACAGTTATGGACGTTGGTGAGGGACATAATTTTGGTGGGAGGGGTAAGATTACCCTGAGGGCCCCTTCAACCACATGACAAGGTGGCTTGCCTTTGAGTGCTCCTCCCTGACTGTCGTGATGGGGACCCACGTCTGTCGGCAGGCCAGCTGCAACACGCCTATGTGTGGTGTGGTGGCCCCTCTGAAAACTAGTGTCCAGTTTTGAATTGGGCTGCAGTATTGTTTTTTAAGAAAATGCTGTCAGTTATGAATTCTTCAGTTTCATTCAAAAGTTTTTTCCTCACTGCAATTGCACTTGCTTAGTGTTGTGAAACCACTCTTGGATTCTTGTGTTCAGTTTTGTGTGTCTCTTTTTAAGAAGACAGTGGAAATTACCCACGGGTAGAATCAAAGGAGGGTGAGCAGAAGCTCTGGGCACTGTGCCACTGGAGAGTCAGCTGATGCCATGGTGGGGGGCTCTGTAGACTGGAGAAGAAAAGACTTAGGTAAAATCTGATGGCTTCCTGTCATGCGGACACTTCTATTTCCACCAACATGCTGTATAACATGAGTGAAAGAATTATGTGTTTGCAATACCAAAGAAGCTCCTGGGACTTCTTTTGTAGAGAAGTTGGGAGAGCGGGGTAGAAGAGGAAACAACAGAAAATTCAAAAGCTAGAGAGGCCAGGTGTGGTGGCATACACCTATAATCCTAGCACTTAGGGGGAGGCTGAGGCAGGAGGATCCCTTCGAGTTCAGGGCCAGCCTAAACTACACAGGAAGATCTTGTCTCAAAACAACAACAACAACAACAACAACAATAACAACAACAACAAAACAGTAGAGAGACTAAGACTATCTGCAGTAAGATAGGGGCCAGGCACTGTGGAGGGTGACTTTGGCCTGCTCGCTGGCTTGGTTAGGAATGGTCAAATGAAGAAGAGCTTGGGAGCCTCTACACTGATCAAAAGAAAAATATAGGGAAAAAAGATAAGAAGTTGTCTATGGTTTATTATTTTTTGCCTCTTTTAATCTTTGAAAAATTCTCGAACACCTTTCAATAAAATTTTTACCTGTTCTTTCTTAGTTAGACTGCTATTTGAATGAGACTTTGTTGAGACTGGAGAATAAGCAGTTCTGGATGTGCTGTGTGGATTAGAGCAGGAAGCACTGTCTAACAGCTAGTTGAGAACAGGACAGGTACCCATGTGGTGTGTGGAGACCTGCTGAGTTTGGACAAACATCTGCAGGGATGCAGAGGGATTCTGCCCTGAGTGGAAGGTGTCAGTGGCTTCTAGGATCCCTTCTAATCCTGGGATTCTGTGAATTAATTAAAGTGGTAAATTGCTGGACAGGTCTGCCTGTTCTCCCTTCTTACCTGCCCCTTTACAGTCTGATGTGGGGTTGTTAAGAAGTTGAAAATACAGAGGAGTTGATGGGTTTTCAACCTATGCTGAACAGTTCTTTGCTGGCTAATTTAACCGTAGTAGACCCTGTTTTTCTCCCAAACCATGGTGGATTCATCCTGTAATTTTGCGAATACAATCAGGACAGGTAAATAAAAGTGAAAGTATTTAGTTCAACAAACACCTGCTGAGTTCATTCTATGTCCAGGTACAGTCTAGGAGTTGGGGACACAAGTATTGTGGAGGCACAGTGACTTGAGGAATTCGTTGCAATGAGTTCCCTGGAAGGATAGATGTGTGCACCAGGAAAAAGTGATAGCAGGCAAGGGAAAGCTTTGCTGAGGTGACCAATTTTGAGCAAGTTTCAAGAGTGAGTAGGAGCTTATCAAGTGAGCAAGAGTAGAAAAAGGGCATCATAGTCAGATGCAGCAAGTGGGCCAAGGAGCAAATTTGTGGGGCCACGTAGGATATCAGAGGAGTTGGGGTCAGGGAGGGATGGATGGAGCCAGAAGTTCTAGTTATAAAGTTGTGTGACACGAGACTACAGTTATGAAGGGCTTTTTCTTCCATGCTAGGGAGCGTTACCTTTATCCTACAGAGGCTTCAGCTTCCTGAGGCCTTTAAATCTTATCACCGTTCGGTGAGCAAATGGAAGTTGGACTGGAGGGGTGTGAGTCAATGTATACGCATGTGAATGTGTACATTCAGACATGCATGGTCTAGGTGAAGTAAACTGCAAGGCCCAGGGCTGTGAGGAGCCTTTTCAAGTAGACATTGTCTTAATCTGTTTCTAAATGAAGTTCTATTCCTTAGAGCTTCCTTTACCTCTTTGGAGTAAAGCATTATTAGCTGAAGAGATTCCCTTTAGACAGAGCAGGAAGTTGCCGAGAGGGACTTCTGTTGCCTGAGGTTGCAGGGTAGGGATTGGCATCTCCCTGGATTCTTGGCTCTTGATTCACTGTTCTTTTCTACAGTCTTTCTGCCTTGGGGATGCTCTGAGACCCACAGCACAAAGTCAGATCTCTGGAATATGGTTGATCACGTTTTAGCGACCTGGGCACAATGGTCTTCCTTCCACAGTAGGTCCCCGGCTCATGGCACGCCTGGGACACCTGTATACCTGCCTTGAAAAGCTCCTGGTTCTACTCTTCTGTTAAAGAGATCCTTCTCCATTAAGGACCAGGGAATATGTCACCTCTCCTTTAAAGTAGTTCCTTGGCTCAGGGACTTTTCTGTGCAGAGTGGAGCATGTTTCCTCCCTATTTACATAGCATCCAATGTAGCAGGTGTACAGCCTTGTGCTCCACAAGTCTTTGGACTCCCTGAGGGAAGGAGTCATTTCTGTTGGCTTCCTGGTTGTAGCTCACTTTGTACCTGGCACAGAGTAGGGAGTGCACAAAATATTTGTTGAATGACTAAATTGGTAAATGCATGAATCAAAATTTGGATGCCAAGCCCCCCCCCCCCCCCCATGGATCTATTGTGAGGTTGTTTGGGCTCTGACTGCCTGATTTTCTTCTGTTATATAGGGGATTGATGCTGGTTTTCTGAGCAGAAAAGCATTGGGGCTGGAAAATTTTCTATGTGCTTTCCCCCTGTAAAGCAAATGAAGATGGTGACTCTGGGCTCCTTGCTCTTTTGTATTTTGTTGACCACAGGAAATTAATTTTCTGTTGGACACTTCCCATTGGACACTTTCAGCCTGGAAAATTTCTGTTTTAGTTACTAAGCTAAAGCTGTTCCTACAGTTTAGATTTGTTTAGGGTCTTTGGGAAGAAAAATTCCCTTACTTGAAAAAATGTTTTTTCTTCCATTTCTCAAATTCCACGCTTGTTTAATCTTGTTTAAACAATTAGATTCACCTTAAGGAAGCCAAAATTGGAACCGCTTTGGGGAGGGGGCCGGGGGTCAGCACAGCCAGCTTCTCTTCCACCCTGGGGGGCTGCCAGCTGATTAACACCTTGTGATGAAGCACCCAGCTGTGCCTGTCCCAGGGCTGGCTCTTTCTGGATGGAGATTGCTTGTTCTTTGTGTAAAGGAGGACTATTTACATTTTTCTACATTTGATTAAAACTCTTGGGCCTGATGCAGACAAAGCTGTGAGAGGGTGACCTGGGCATGGATGTAAGGCCTGGGAGCTTCTAGGGTCTCTAATGGTGAGCAGCGGGCTTTGGTCTCAGCAGGGGAGACCCCCTTTGCTTGAAGATGTGCAGACCCCTTTTTTGCTCTCTGCCTTCATTTTTGCTGGAGCCTTAGCTCCCTGGTGCCTTCTGGGAGCTGTTTGTGGCTCTTGACACCTGGTGGCTCACAGGAGGTGACTACACAGGACACTGAAGCCACGTGGTATTAGGTAGGGACAGAGGTGGCTATGTGGAGCTCAGGGAAGCCAGAGGACTGAGGAACCATGGAGGAACAGCTATCTGGGAAGCAGAAATTCACTGTGGCTGTGGAGAGGGCAAGGAGTCACACTAGTGTGTCACCTTGGAAGTGTGAGAACTGGACTAGCACAGATTAAAAATGTGCCTGCATTTAGTCCTCTGGACAACAGCTAACGTTTACTGAGCACCACACTTACACAGTGCACATTACATCCACGATCACATCCCATCCGCAGAATATTCCTCTTGGAGTAGATACTATTTTTTCCATTTTACAGATGTGGAAAGAGGTTTGGAGAAATCAGGTTAGTGGAAGAACTTGCCAAGAGGTGG
This sequence comes from Heterocephalus glaber, assembly GCF_000247695.1. The sequence goes on from NW_004624772.1 coordinate 10,853,430, forward strand.
GAACCAGACTGAGCTCAAGATCTTACTCACGTTTATTACATCTGTCCAGGCAGGGGGCTTAAGAGTCAGCAGAGTTTTCCAGAATGCCATAAAATATGATCTATCCAATTTCTGTAAATAAACAAGGGGCAATTTCCCCCAGCAAACAAATGCTTATATTCTACATTGCATTACCAAGAAGCAAATGCAAGCAGCGCGGGCCATGAAAACTCAAGCTGTTGAAGGACAGTTTCTGAGTTTTCTCATTAATACTTTGTACTCATCCTTTTTCTTTTCTTTTTTGGTTTATGCTATTTCTGGCTAACAGACAAGTGGTAACAGGCACTGAGGGTGGAACAAAAAGTTAAGAAGTCTACAGTTGAAAAAAGTCTGTATGCATAGAGGTTTTTAGTTCACTGGAAAAGTTGCTAATGTTTGATTTAAGCATTGTCCTCCCCAGGCTATTTTGTCTCTGCAGAATCACTGATTCTGAGCCATATGGAGCATCAATGGTGAAAACAGGTGTGTGTCAGGGAAGCTGGTCCCAAAGTATGGATTTTTCTTGTGAGCATTGAAAGATATTGCACGCTATTTTCTAGGCAGATAATTAATCTTCCACATCCTTTCTATTTAGGTTACAATCAAAATTATTTGAAATGTACAAGTACACTGATGGGCCTATGGACTTAGGCTGAGATTTCTAGAGGAGGGATGGAGGTGGAAAGGTGTTATTCCCCTGGAATCTTAGAAATTATTGGAGGTAATGCTCCAAGTGGGCCGCTGCATTCCCAGGAATAACCTAGTGAATTATCTTCTTCTGGAAAGTTCTCTGACAGGCACAGACTCACAGAACATCATTTTTCATAACTTGTAAACTTTCTCCCAGAGAGAGGACAAGAGTGTGCTGGTGACTTTTTCAGGCATCATTTTTTTTCCCATTTAGTTTATTGGTACATTTTAGGTATACAATACAGTCACATTCACCTTCGGGATCTTGTACCTTTACATAACTATCTTGGGTTTTATTTTTTCCCCATTCCCCTGCCCTCCCTTCACCCCCTCCACCTTTCCCTATTTACACAGACTTTGTTTCCATACTCTTAAGTGAAATAAATCAAGCATCATTTCTTACCAGGCTTGGAAGGTATAAGCACCAATGATTCCAGGGTGCAAAAGGCTCAGGGCTCTTTCGGCTTTTGCTGTACTGTTATTGTTATGCAAAAAGTCAGCTCTGTGAACAAAATGTCATGTGAACTCCCAGCTGCTCCCTCCCTTTGGAAGGTACAAGTGAGTGATTAAGTAGGGTGAGAGAATGATATCAAAACTACAGTAATGACAAAATATCTCCCCAAATCCCCTATATTTTTAAGTCTCTGGATTGTGTAAAGACTGGGCTCCAGATGATAAGGCACTAAAGAAATTATTGTGCTACACTTTGCACTTGCAAAAAAGAACAAATGTTAAATAATAACAAAAATAATAGTAATATGATTTTGGTTTGGGTGGAAGCCTCAGAATTTCAGAGATGGAGAGCATATGGAATGCATTCATAACTTTATATAAGACCCTATAAACTGATTGGGTTCCGATGAGAAACATTTGTGAGCAAAGTTCCTGTTATGTTATTGGGTGTGGTGAGGCCTGGCTTGGGCTCTTCTTGGAGGGGCTGCCTTAGAAGATGAGACAGTATTGTCAGCTATTGTGGTGAAAACTCTGCAGGGAACTCTCCTTATCTTCCTGCTCCCCAAGCCATGGAAGGGTTGAAATGGCTCAAATTGTTCATTTCAGTCAGTTATTGAAAAGGTTTGATGGATCCAATAGGAAATGCTGAGTACTCAGGAAAAGACCTGCCAAAATTACGGGCCATTAGGATTTTGGATTTTAAGTTCATCCCTAGGAGGCCATCACTATTCTGTTGTCAGTAACGGGATGTGGACTTTGGTGAAGTTATTGCAGGTTTGGGAAATCCAGAAGACAACATATGATGAGTTTCAAATTTTGATGGTTGGTTGTGGTAAACTGTGTGCTGTTTGGGTTCAGTGCTCATCATATCAAAGCTCCTGTCCATCCAGAGTTTGGGCTGAGCATCTCTCTGATGATAAGCTAAACTGATGTGTGACTACAAGTTTGCTTTGGAAAAGAGGAAGTTGAAGGTTTTCCCAGAGGGCTCTGTCCCTGGGGTTTACTGCTCCTTTGTGGTTTGGCTTCTCTACTTGGGTGGCCTTGGTGGGGTGCTGTCTTTATTCAATTTCCTTGCTTCTATTTTAATCGTCATTGCTACCAATCATCATTGCATGTTCTAGTGGAAAATTTTGCAAATATTTAAAAATGAAATTGAGTTAGAGGTTTATCAAATAGAGATGTTTGCCATATTTAAAGAGTAGTTCTAACATATGCAGAATATTAACAAAGCCAAAGTCTGTTTTAAGCAGGTTTCTCCTTTGTGAATGAATTGGTTTTTAAAGTTTTGTTTTATAAAACCCAGTTTTGTAGAAATTGTCTGGGTATCGTCAAAAAGGTTCAATGAGACTGGTGTGGAAAGGTGTTGGGATTGGGAGGAATAGTGGGAAAACAGACAAGTACAGAAGAAGTGACATTCAGATGGATGATGTAATAACCACCATTGCCATGAGAAAATTGTCACTCTTAAGTGCTTGTGTATGCCACTAAGAGAAACATAGGTATGCCTAAAGCTAGGACAACAGGCAGCTAAGCTTGTGTTTCTCATCTTGTCAAAACAGAAGGGCTTCCCGGAGGAGAAGGGCATTTGGAGTGATGGACAGGAAAAGTGATGGCTGAGCATGACAGGAAGTGCAAGGCCTCCCTGGTGTGGGCTTCTGTCTTTGACCCAATTCATTTTTACCCTATTTTCATGACCTATGCTAGTCTTTGGTCTAATTCACATATTCCAAGGCAGCAGGTGAGCCTTAGCAGAGGATTGCGCTAACCGCTGGCAAGGTAAGCACTGCCTTCACAGCTAAGCCACCTCCTCTCTGTAGACTTCTAACCTCAGCCTTGTGCCCAAGTCTCAGCCGTGCATCTCACCACGTACTGGGCTTCTCCAAGTGCATGTCCAGTTGGTACCTCACAACTGAAATGTGCAAAGTAGAGTATTCTCCTTTTTCCTCTCCCAACATCCAATTTTACTCTGAAATGGAATTCACATTCTTCCTATAATTTTCACTCCTGTCACCACCACCACAATCTACATCATGTATAAATAGGCCAAAGTATGTCATGACTAGTGTAGTACCATCACCGTATTTCCCATTGCCCTGTCCCCACATTCCTTTTTCTCCCATGTCTGATGCTAGAGTAGCCCCCCATTTATAGTCTACTTCAGTAAATATTCACTGAGTGCTTAATATGTATGCAAAGTCTAGCCCCCATCACTTAATATGTATGCAAGGGCACTCAATAAACGTGTCCTGGTTTATACCAAACTGAACAACATTTAAGATGTATATTCTCTTAAATACAAAGTCATAAAACAGAAATAACTGAACAAAAGGGAGAAAGATTTGTATAAAAGAGGATGGAGGAGGATATTTTAGGCATAGGAGAAAGTGGCCTATTTGCAGAAGGAGGATCCAGGAGTCCTTGCTAGTCAGTGATAAGCTTGCATTCAAATGCAATACTATGCACACTGGTTACAGGACTGTGGGCAAGTCATCTTTGAGCCTGAATACCTATCTAATTTGTAGGGAAAGAATTAAGAACTAGATCATTGCTGAGGTTCCTCTTGGAGGACAATTTGATTTATCATTTTACTGACTTTTGGCCATTTGCCAGCTCTGCCCAAGGGCTTATGTTGGTGTGGTGATTGGTGAATTAGTTTTGAAAATGAGCAATTCAATAACTTCCTTGGGAATTTGAAGCTTTGGGATAGTAAACACCACCATAGACAGGCCAATTTATATTGATTCAACAGATGCATGAGTCATATGCTTCGTCAGGAATAAAATGCATCACCATTCTTGCAAATGATGTTGATGGTTGTGCCTGGCCACCAAGATAGGTGTGTCTACAAGGTCCTCGACCTGGAGCAGTACTGATCCACCACCTCATGGTCTTGTAAGAGTGCAGCTTAACTCTTCACTCTCAAATCCCAAAGCTCCACTGCAGTCCTTATTCATTATGCTCTCAGCAGTGTTTCAAAAGGCTCAGGCACTGCACCATGTTAGCCCATCAGATAAAGCCTAGGATGTGGATAGTTAAAGTCCCCAAATGATGGGATGCAGGGAGGCTGTTCTCACCCTGAACACAGGCTTCTGGCAGTCTGGTTCCAGAGTGTGCATTAACTCATGTCATAAGAGAAATTACGAGATCAAAACAACTTCAACTTTAAATATTATTTAGAGAACTTTTTCAAAATTGGCTAATGTTGAGTACATGGTCCAATTTTTCTGGTTTATTAAATGCCAAAATATTAGTTTTGAGGAGTAGCACTATGGGTCTGGGAATCATCCCAGGGAAATAAATCATATGTTTTAAAATTCTTCCTTAACCTGGGAGGACTTATTGTCATCAGGGATAATAAATTTGGTCAGCCTAACAAATCTAGGAAAAGATTAATTTTGGTTCCAAGACAAGATTAATAAATGGAAATCCTTCTCTGTGTGCATTCTTTGCTTTTCCAGCCAAACTAATTTGCTCTCAACATCCTGTCTATTCAACTTTCCTTCTCTTTCACCTCTATCAGAGGAGTTCACCTCTATCAGACTTGAATTGCACCCTCCCTCCATAGAAATGTGTCATTGGTGTCCTCCCAAATTCACTCCTTCTGGAGATTTTCCATGGTCAAGATATCCAACTGGAATATCACACAGTTGTGTGATAGTGAGCAAGACTCTTAACCCCTTTGTCTTGTTCTGTGTTTAATCTTTGAAATGAAAGGGAAGAATACTAAGGACTTGTCTAGGTCTAAGAGTTATGGCTCAAGATGTGGAAAATTGTTTGCATTTCCCTTCTTTGTAAAAAATAGTTTGCAGAATCAGCTATAAAGGGAACAGAAACAGGACTTTGGCCCTATCTGAACAGAAATAAAACATAGAAAGAAGAAAAACATTTCCATCTCTCTCTGTAAACTGGATTATCCTGTACTTTAGATAAAGTTATCTTTGTTCTTCCTGATAGCTATCCTGTAAGGACAAAGTCATTTTGACTCCTTCTGTTCCTGTGAGACCTCCTCTCTACTTAGGTCATCATGGTCTGAATCCTATTATTAAGTTGAACCATGGAATGGCTTTTTAATTGGTCAGAATGGTCTAGTACTGGCAATTTCATGCAGTCAGTTGAACGCAAAAGTTTCTGTTGAAGTTGTTCCCTCAGTCTTACCAATCTTGTCATTCTTTCTGTCCCTACCATATCCCTTTGACCAATCCACACACTTCTACTCATCTTTTCAGGATTTGCCCAGGTACTAGCAAGAGATGTTGAAGCAATGGGGCTAGCAATAGCAGGGAGCCATTGCACACTGAAGGCCAGAAGAAGGAAGAGGAAGAAGAAGAAGGAATTGCTGCAACCTGGAGAGAGTCACAGGAAGAACAAGAGAGGCCTACACTCCGGAGATGTGGCATTCAATAGAGAAATGCAGTCACTTCTAACCCCTAGGCAAGCAGAGAGGAAGCCAGGCAAGAAATGCTCTGTCCTTCCTCTTCTGTTGTCTCTGCTTCTGCTTCTCATTTACAAATCCCAGTTAGAAGCCAGAGGGCAGGGATCTCACTGTCCTCACAGGGATGGAGCCAGACAGAGAGGGCTCTGCTGAGGTCAGAGAGGCTGCCGTGTCAGGAAATGCCTGGAAGAGCACTCGTGACCTTCCAGCCAGCTTCTGTTCATCTTAAATTTCCATTTGTGTCACGAAGGAGGCAGAATTAGAAAATTTATCTTTTCTGAGGAAAAATTTGGAATTTGTTTCCATTAGTGGCTCATGGGAAATGTGTACCTTCAACTTTACTGGTTGTGCTAAGTTATCCTTTAAATTGGTTGCATCAATTTATGAAGTTGTTAATTGGAAGGCAGGGGTATGTGGAGGCTTCTTTGTGGTCTCCCCAAAGAGAAGAATTCTCCAAATGTATCATATTGGGTCCTAGAGAAGGTTTCAGGAGAATTATTCTTCTCTATTTTTTATTAGAAAATATTTCAAAGGGATAGTAACGTTAAAGACACCCAATGTTTCCACCACTAGATTTAAGCAGTTGTTCATATTTTAACATAATTGTTTCAGGTATTTATTTAAAGAAATAAAATATTAGAGTTTCAGCTATAGCCATTTCTTTTTTTTTTCTTTAAAATTCTTTTATTGGTATATTTTATGTATACAACACAATTACATTTCTCATTGGGAACTTGTACCTTTACATGATGCATCTTGGTTCTTATTTTTTCCCCATTCCTAGCCCTCCCTTCAC
>NW_004624772.1:10863978-10963056 GCF_000247695.1 Heterocephalus glaber
GTTTTGCAGGGTACATCAGTCTGGGTTGGAGGCTGTTTTCTTTTAGGGCTTGGAATATGTCACTCCAAGCTCTTCTTGCCTTGATGGTTTGTGTTGAAAAGTCTGCTGTGATGCTGATGGGCTTTCCTTTGTATGTGGTTTGTTTCTTTTCTCTAACTGCTTGTAGAATCTTGTTCTTCTGTTGTGTTTTTGGAATCTTAACAATTACATGCCTATGTTTAGATTTTTTTTGATCAAGACTATTTGGAGTCCTATATGCCTCACTTATCTGTATGTCAAGCTCTTTTCCCCTGCTTGGGAAGTTGTCTGCCATTACTTCTGCATAGAGTTTTTTTTTTATGTCATCTGCACTCTCTCCTGTTTCTTCATTGACTCCAATCAGTGTTATGTTATTCTTCTTTGCATTGTCTAGCAGCTGCTGGATTGATTTCTCATGTTCCCTTATAATTATGAAACAATTTTTCTTTTCCTGGTCATTCATTGCAATCTTATCTTTTATATCTGAAATTCTGTCCTCCCATTGGCTCATTCTGCTGTGTAGACTTTCAGTGGAGATTTTCATCTCCTGGAAGTCTATTTGCATCTGTTTTCTGGATTCCATTTGTTTCTTATGTTGGGATTCCATCATGTTTCTCAGGTCCTCTCTAGATTTATTAATCATGTCTTGCACTAGGGGCACAATTTCTCCTGTTATCTGAGAAATTATTTCTGATTTCATTTTTTCCAGATCCCCTTTTGTTACCAGTTCAGTGGGTCCAGGTGGTTGAGTATCAGAGTGTTCCATCTCATTTCCATTTGAGGTTGCTGTAGGTGATCTGGAAGTCTTGTTTTGAGACTTATTTATGTGTTTTTTCTCATTTCGAATGGGGGGGCGGGGGGCTGCTGTTGGCGTCCGTGCGGCTCACCTCCTCTGAGCTGGGAGAGGTGGGCCAGGGGCCGGGACTGGTGATAGGGTTGGTGACCTGAAAGCCCCTTCCTCTGGACCGGGAGTGGCGGGATGTTTGGTGGCCCAGAAGCCCCTTCCTCTGCTCCAGGAGTAGTGAGACGGCGGCTCAGAAGCCCCTACCTCTGGGCAGGGAGCAGCGTGATGGATGGCAGCCAAAAGCCCTTTCATCTGGGCTGGGAGAGGAGGGAGGGATGGTGACTGGGCAGCCCCTTCCTCTGGACCAGGAGTAGTAGGAAAGCAGCTCAGAAGCCCCTACCTCTGGGCAGGAATTCTTTAAATGCTGAGAACTTGATTAGCTCCAGTACAGTGGTCTGGTGGTCCAGTGTCCTCTGCGTCTTTGTAGTGTGGAACCAGGTGGCTGTACAGAGAAGAGTCTAAAGGAGTGTGTGTGTGTGGGGGGGTCCAGTGGATTCCTGCCGGGGCTCGGGCTGATTCAGTGTTTTCTGTGCGACTGGCGACCTCAGTACTGCGTCCGCAGACCTGATTGTCTGCAGCGGGATGATTTGGTGTTTTCTGCGTGACTCTATAGCTATTTCTCCCAAATCCCTTCATCCTCCATTTTCAGTGGTAACAGCTTTTCTAAAGTGTGTCAAACCTTCAGTGCAACCAAGCAGGCCCATGGCGGATGCACAATGCCCTGCTCCCAGCCCATCACCACACAGGGGTGTGACCATTCACCGACTCCAAGCCAGTCTGCATTGTGCTTCCCTCCAATTGAGCTGCTCCTGGGCAAGGACAGTGCCTGAGGAGAGAGGGCAGCAAGCAGAGCCCACAACTGTGGACATTAAGTCCAACAGTGTACCTGAACCTCTGCCTCATGCCCTACATCCAGGAGAGATGAGAGGCTGATCTTTTTTCCCATCTATCAGTGGGAGCAAGGGCACACCTTGGCTTGGATGGGAACCACCATTTTCAGGTGAAAGGACAGAGAGGCCTCTGGTGCAGGGAGATCACATCAAAAGTCACCCACGGGCCCTAAAGCTAGGCAGAAAAAATCATGGCTGGCTGGATCCCAAGACTGCAGTGCTTGGAAAGAAACCACCCATTAAAAAACACAGGAATTTTTTTCTTTGACTCAATGTCTTTAAGATTTTTCTATTTTTAAAAAAATCTTTCCTTCGTTGATATTTTCGGGGAGTTTGGGGTTTTTCTCCCCTTTTTTCTTTCCCTTTTTAAGTATCTTTGTGCCTCCTTTTATCTTTTCCTTTTCAACTTTCTTTCTCATCTTTTAAAAATTTCCTGTACTTTTTTCTGTTTATGTTTGTTCTCCTTTTTCTTGTTCATTCTTTCCTATAATGATTCTCTGACAATATTAATTTCTTCTTACTCCTTAATAGGATCCTCTATCTCACTTTTCTCTGTTCCTTCTCATATCCCATTGATTTTTCAAATTTTACTTTAAAAAAAAATTCTCTGGCCACCCCCCTTTACTTGTAAAACAACTAAGTTTTTTGAATCTCGAGATAGGTAGTTAACTTTATGCTATTGCTGTTAATTGCTGTTTTATTGTTAGAAGAGGTCAAGTTGTTCCATTTAGTAAGTATTTGCTGTATGTCAATAGTACGTAAATATTTTAGCTGTTGTAGTGCTAATACCATAACTATAGATCTTTGTTCTATGATTAAGTGTGGCACATTATTAGTCCTTAGGGCATATCAACATTCAGTTTATACTTGATGCTATAATGGTTGATGATTTTATTACTGTAGTCAAGGTGACATAGCTATTGCTATTAACTGGTATTTTTTTGGGGGGATGCCAACATCTGGATTGCCTTGGAGTCATTAACAATACTGTGGCCCATTCCTGAAGAACTGCCTACTGGGGCAAATATGCTGTACTCTTCCATCTCAATTATACAGAGGTGGTTGGATTCTGGGACAAAGGCAAAGGCCAATAGTTAGCTATGCCAGAGGATACTACTGAAAAGTAGACATTAACTAAAGAGATCTCTATACTAGAAACAAAACTTTCCTCTATAATGAATCCACAGCCTTAACACAAGCAAGCAAGGAAACAAATAAGCAACAACAAACAAACAAAAAACAGAAGCATGAGAAGACAAACCAACAGAATGCCTCAAAATACTCTCAACTCCTCCAAAGCTGATCCATGGGGCACAAAAGGGGAGAAAACCAGAAGCCACACATCCAAATTATTCAAAAGAATATCAGGGGTGAAAACAAACAGGTCAATAAGGCATTTGGGAAGCTCACAGAAGATATAAGTAAACAGATATTGGGTCAAATAAAAAAGATTCTGTGAGTCTACAGAAACACTAATAAAAAGCTAGCAGAGCTAAACAAAATAGTGCAAAACATAAATGACCAGCATAGAAAAGAATTAGAGTCCATAACAACACTTTATATAGAAATTCAGGAGATTAAAAATTTTATCAAAACTATGGGCAACAAAAGTGCCCATTGTGAAGACAGAGTGTCAGAAATACAACACAGGCTGGCCATTGTTGGTGACCAATTAATGAGAGCTACCTCAAAAACAAGAAGACAACATGAATAATGGATCGACCACTTGATAGATGATGCGAAGAAGACTAATCTAAGATTAATTGGAACTAGTGAAAAATCAGAAGGCAGCACTAATGGCATAAAATTACTGAAATAATAGCAGAAAACTTGCCAAATAAGGGAAAATAGTTTAACATACAAATAAATGAGGTACATAAAACCCCAAACAACCATGATCAGAAAAGAGCACCTAAAAGTTCATGACACCAAACCAGCATTCCAAAAAATTATGAAAGATATCCTAGAGACAATGAAACTAACAATGAAAAAAGGACTAATAGAATGAATACAGCAGGTAGGGTGAGCAGTTAAAGAGAATGAGAGATAGGGAATCAGTAACAGAAAAATAAGGCAATGACAGGAATAAGTCAATACCTACGTATAATAACTCTCAATATGAATGGTCTCAACCCATCAATCAAGGGACACAGACTGGCAAAATGGATCAGGAAACAAAATGTAATGGAAACTCATAGACTAAAAATCAAAGATTGAAAAACAATATTCCATGCAATGAGAACCTGAAAAAAAAAGTAGTTGCATCTCTCCTGTATTCAGACAGAGTGGACTTCAAGCCAAAACTGACCAAAAGAGGCAAAGAAGCTTCTTACATTATTGATTAGGGGAACAATCCAAAATCATAGTCACTGAATAATAGTGCACCCAAGTTTAAAAAACAAGTACTATAAGACATAAAAACTGAATAAACAAAAACACAATTATAGTGAGGGACACTACTAACAATACACTACTAACACAAACAGACATATCAACTAGTCAAGAAAATCAATTAAAATACCAGAATTGAATAAAACCTTTGAACAAATGGACTTAATAAATATCTACAGGGTATTCTACCCAACAACAGAGTACACATTCTTCTCAGCAGCACATAGAGCTTTGTCTAAAATAAACCATATACTAGCCAATAAAGCATGTTTAAATAAATGTAAAAGAATTGAATTTATAGCACACGTATTATCAAATCAAAGCACAATGAAACAAGAAAATGACAAAAGAAAACCCAGAAATTATGGAAGTGGATGGAAACAAAATAATACATTCTTAAATAAACAGTGGGTTAGAGAAGAAATCAAGGAAGGAAAAAGACAGTTTCTAGAAGTAAACGATAATACCAATACAACATACCAGAAGTTACTTGACACAATGAAAACAGTACTAAGGGGGAGCTTAAAGCTGTGCATGGCCATATCAGACAAACAGAGCAAGTCCAAATAAATAACCTAGTGATGCACCTCACAGTCCTGGAAGAAAAAGAACAACCCAAACCCAGAGCTAGTACAAGGAAGGAAATTATAAAAATCAGAGCAGAAATCAATGAAATTGAGATAAAAAAATTACAAGGAGTTGATTCTTTGAAAGAATAAACAAAATAGACAAAAATCTCAGCCAATATAATAAAAAAGGAGAGAAAAGACCCACATCAATACAATTAGAAATGAAAAAGGTGACATCATAATGGACACTGCCAAAACAAAAAGATTATTAACAACTACTTTGCAAACCTGTACATCAATTAATTGGAGAATTCAGAAGATATGGGTAGATTTCTAGATACCTGTGAATTACCAAAACTGAACCAAGATTTAAAAATCCTGAATAATACAATAACAGGCAATGAAATGGAAGCAGTAATAAAAATTTACCAACTAAGAAAAGCCTAAGTCTGAATGGATTCACTGCTGAATTCTACAAAAATTTCAGGAAAGATCTAATGTCAGTATTCTTCAAGATTTTAATGAAGTTGAAAGGGGAGCATCACTCCCAAAATCATTCCTGGAAGATAGAATTACCTCAATTCTAAAACCAGACCAGGATTCAAGTAAAAAAGAGAGTTACAGACCAATCTCTTTAATCAACATAAATGCAAAAATCCTTAAGAAACTGGCAAACAGAATGCAACACGTCATCAAAAAGATCATAAATCATGATATAACATACTCAAATCAATAAATATCATATATCACATAAATAGAAGCAAGGACAAAAGTCACATGATCATCTCAAAAGATGCAGAAAAAGCCTTTGACAAAATCCAACATCTTTTCATGATTAAAAACACTGAAGAAAATAGGTATAGAAGAACCTCATCTCAATCTGATAAAAGCCATTTATGACAAACCTGCTGCCAACATCATATTAAATGGGGAAAAACTGAAAGCTTTCCCTCTAAAACTAGGAAGAAGACAAGGATGTCCACTAGCAGCATTCCTGTTCGACATGGTCCTCAAAACATTAGCAAAACAATTAGGTAAGAAAAAGAAATACAGGGGATATGTATAGGAAAGGAAGAAGTGAAATTATCATTATTTGTAGATGACATGATTCTTAAAAAAAAGACCCAAAAAATTCAGCAGATTTTTAGAATTAATAACCAAATTTAGTAATGTAGCAGGATACAAAAATCAACACAAAAAATCAATAGCATTCCTGTACACTAATAATGAACCCATTGAGAAAGAAATTAGGGGACAAATACCATTTAAAATAGCACCAATAAAAATGAAGTACTTAGGAATTAACCTACGGATATGAAAGACCTCTACAATGAAAACTACAGTTCTCTGAAAAAGGAAATCAAAGGGAGCACTAGAAAATGGAAAAACATTCTTATTCCTGGATTGGTGGAACCAATATAGTCAAAATGGCCATACTTCCAAAATTGATATACAGATTTAACACAACCCCAATCAAAATACCAACAGCATTCTTCACAGAAGTGGAAAAAACAATCTTAAAATTCACATAGAATCAGAAGAGCAAAAGCAATCCTGGACTTCACAGAAGAGCACAGCAAGAGGCATCAGAATCCTGGACTTCACACTATATTACAAAACAACAGTGATTAAAAGCAGCTTGGTACTGGTCTCCAAACAGACATAATCACTGGGACAGAATAGAGGATGCAGAAACAACTCCAAGAACATTCAACTATTCAATCTTTGACAATGGGGCTGAAAAACGTACACTAGAGGAAAGATAGCCTTTCAATAAATAGTGCTGGGAAATAGTGCTATCCACATGCATGAATCTAAACCCATATTTCTCACCACATGCTAAACCAAAATCAAAGTGGATCTGAGAACTAAATGCTAAAGCAGAAATACTTAACATGCTGGAAGATAAAATAGGTAAAACTCGTGAAGTCATAGGTGTAGGCAAGGACTTTCTGAAGAGAATCCCAGTTGCAAAAGAAATAATAAATGGAATCATATCAAACCAAGAATCAATAAACGGAATCATATCAAACTGAAAAGCTTCCGCACATCAAAAGAAACAACCAACAGAGTGAAAAGACAACCTACAGAATGAGAAAAAATTTAGCCAGCTATTATTCAGACAGAGGATTAATATCTAGAACATATAAAGAATAAAAAATGAGATCCACCCCCAAATAAGATTCAATCAAAAAATGGGCAAATGAAGTGAATACACATTTCATATAAGTATAAATGGCCAATACATACATGAAGAAATGAAAATTAAAAGAACAACAAGATAACAGAAAGAACAAGAAATCAAATAATAACAAATGCTGACGAGGCTGCAGTAGGGATGAAAAAGGAACACTTCTATATTATTAGTGGAAATGTAAACTAGCACAACCACTGTGAAAATTAGTATGGACCATTCTCAAAAAGCTAAAGCTAGAAATTCCATTTCCCCAGATACCTTTCAAGGTATCTCCTGGAAAGAGTTAGAGGCATCATATTACAGTGAGCCATGCATACTCATGTTTATTGCAGCCCAACTCATAATAGCTAAATCTTGGAAGCAGCCTATATGTCCATTAACAGATGAATGGATGGAGAAAATGTGATATTTGCACACCATGGAGTACTACTCTGCCATAAAGAAAGATAAACTTGAGTCACTTGTAGGAAAATAGGTGCACCTTGAGACCATAATGTTAAGTGAAATAAATTAGTAACTCAAGTTTAAGTATTACGTGATTTCTCTCATATGAGAAATCCATAGTAAAAATAAAGAGCAAAAAATATAAGATAGACAATAGGAAGTAGGGAGGTAGAGCTTTCTCAACTCTGAAAAGGAGGGAGGGCGGGGGAGGAGAGGAAAAGGGGATGGAAAAAGGAATTAAGAATTATCATGTACATGTACCAACTCCACGTGAGGAATGTAAATATTATGTACTGCAAACATGTACTACTAATGAAAGAGAGCAAATTAGAAAAAATAAAGAATGCAAGCTTTACAGTCAGACAGAATGAGTTGAAATACCACCAGATATCTCACTTATTTTATTTGTGGAACATTACTTATCACTCTGTGCCTCAGTTTCCTCATCTTTAAACTGGCATTATACCCAAGACATGGAGTTAAGTTGTTTTTTTTAACATTTTATTTTGAAATAATTTAAAATTTACACAAAGGTTCCCATCTTCCTTTCACCTGCCTTTCCCTAAAATTAACAACTTTTATAGCCATTATGTAATTATGAAAATTAAGAAATTAAGATTAGTACAGTTCAAATAACTAAATGACAGGCTTTATCAGCATCTGTCCAGTTTTTCCACTAAGGTACTTTTTCTGTCATAGAATTCAATCCCCAAATGACACTTTCCATTTAGTTCCCATGTCTCCTCCAATACTGGTCATGCATTTTATACAATATTTCTCAATTTTGGTTTTCTAGTTAAATTGAGGTTTAGATTTGGGGGAAGAATGTCACAGAGATGAATTATGGTTCACATCATACCATGTCAGGAGGTACGTGATGTCAACATAACTTATTACTGATGATGTTAACCTCAATCTCTTGTTATGATTAGGTCTACAAGGTTTCCCCATTGCACAGTTACTATTTCCCCATTCGTTATGACATGAAATGAGAGTAGAAATGAGTTGTCTCTGTGTTCATTGGTGATGTGGCCATTCAAGTCTTTAGACAATTTTTAAAATTGGGTTGAGTGTTTTTTCATTAGTTAAAGAATTCTTTATAAGGTCTATGTACAAGACCTTTATAAAATATATGATATGAAATATTTTCCAAGTCTGTGGCTCTTTTCATTCTCTTGAGAGTATACTTTGAGGAGCAGAAGTTTTAAAATTTTAAGCGGGTGCAGTGGCATAGGCCTGTAATCCAAGAATTTGGACAGCTGAGGCAGAAGGATCATCTAAGTTTTAAGCCAACCTGGGCTACATAGTGAGTTCAAAGCCAACCTGACCTACGTAGTGAGACCCTGTCTCAAAAAATGACAATTCTTTTGATAAATTCAAGCTTTTTACTTTATGGGCCATACTTTTTGATGTCATGCTTTGTCAAACCCAAGATCATGTACACTTTTTTCCAGTTTTCTTCTGGAAGTTTTCTAGTTTCAGGTTTTAGATTCACATTTTTATCTGTGATTTATTTTGAATTAATTTTATATAATGTATGAATTATTTGTCTATATTTTTTGAATGTGAATGTCTAATCGTTTCAACAATCCTTATTAAAGATGATTATTTGTACACTGAGTCAACTTTGCAACTGTATCAAAAAGCCATTGTTTCTATTTCTGTGAGTCTGTGGTGGACTCTTCTGTTGCACTGATCTGTTTTCTCCTTTCACCAACATCTGATCTTGTAGCTTTGAGTTGTGAAATTGGGCAGTATGAGTCTCTAGCTTTGTTCTTATTTTACAGAATTCTTTTGACCACTGTAGTTCCTTCACATTTCATATAAATTTCAGATTCAGCTTGTTGACATTTACAGAGAAGCATATAGTTGTATTTTGCTTTTTAACCCAGCCTGACAACCTCTTTCTTTTAATTCATATTTAGACCATTCAATGCAAAAACGCATTAAAATCCACTTTCTTACTGTCAAAACAGTGTTACCATAATTTTATTATGCACTCATAAACAATATGCCCTGTCTTATGTGCTTAAATGTATATAAATGGTATCTTGTTGTATATATCTTTTATAACTTGATTTTCTTTTCACTAAGCTGTATTTTTTAGATTTATCCATGCTAACAAGTTAAATCTAGTTCATTCGTTGTAACAACTGTCTGACTCTGCCATAATTCAGTTATCCAAGCCTAAATCGATAGCTATCTAGGTTGTTCTAGGTTCTTTTCCTCCTCTCCTGCTTCCCCTTTTCTTTTCACTGTTACAGATAATGCTGCATTAAACACCTTTGCCCTGTGTACTGTACTGTGGTGAGCACCACCAAGGGGAACATCTGGAAGTGGGGTTGGTGGCTCACAGGGAATGTCCATCTTCAACTTTACTGGTCTCGCTAAGTTAGCCATCAAACTGGTCACATCGGTTTAGTGTTGCGGATTAGAAGGCAGGGGCATGTGGAGGCCTCTTTTAAAGTGTCGATTTTGGAGGGTTTGGGACAGCCATGGTGATGGCCACCAGGCTGCTGAGGATTCTTGTTCCACTGCTACCCAGTCTGCCAGAGAGCTCTACCTGTGCTTAGTGGGTGGTTCAGGGACTTGGGCTCCTGACAGACACGTGGTTCTTTGACTTCGGGAAAATGGAACCAACTATGGACATGGGCTTTCTAAATTCCTTTGTTTCTCCTTCCACACATAGACAGCTCCATTTTCTTGTCCAGATTGGAACATCCCAGTTCACTCTTTCCTCCTGTCACTATTTTTCTGGTAAGTCTGGTGGCGCAGCTCAGAGGGGAAGAGACTCGTCCAACATGGCTCCGGGCGCGCCAAGGGGGGCAGGGAGAAGCTCGAGTCAGGTCCTGCGCCGAGAGGCAGAGGCAATGGATCATGTAACTGAGCATCTTCAGAGCTCCATTAAATAGAAATAGTCCTCGCAGAAAGCAGTGAGGACTATGGGGCTTCTCGCCAACAGTAAACAAAGCAAGAGCAGACAGTATATAGTTTCTGAGCTCTGAAAAGTGGCAAAACTTAGTAGCAGCTGATCAGGTTACATTATGCATATTTTCTCAGTGTGCATAAACTCTTCAGCTTGCTTAACTGTTAAATGGAGGAAATACAGTATTGAGAACCTGCAGCTTATGCAGTTTGGGGAGTACTTTTAAAGAAGAAAACATACAAAATTGATAATAGCAAATTAGGGACTTGGTAAAACTGCCTGTGTTGTTGCAAAGCGTGGAAAGGGAAGGGTGCCTGAAGGAATTGCCAGAGCCTGGTCAAGAGCTGCACACAGAGTCCAGGTGGGGAGGGAGAGTGAGGGCGGAAGTGGAGGAGAAGCTGTTTGTTAGCACTGCATCAGGCCTGTGGAAGTCTAGGAGGCCATGTGTCGGGAGAGTGTACGTGTGCGGGTCCTGGACTGTGTGGCAGAGTGTGGTGAATGAAGAGAAAAAAACAACGTTCAGTGAGAGAGGAAAGAAGGAGTGAAGTTGTCAGTTGGGGACCTCCTGTGGAAGCCACTGACCGGCACTGATTTAAGATGGAACCGTAATTATATATATGACTGTTGGTGTGGAAGGCCGGTGGTGTACGAGAGGTCAAGGAGGACATGCAGGGCCATGAGGGCCCACTCTTTCATACCCTTTGTGTGCAGGAGAATGTGATTGACACAGGATGGAAGCAATGCAATGCACCTTTTTTGTTTCCACTAGTGGTTCACACCTTTCTCTGGTTTATAGACAGTCTTAAAAAATTACATATTTGTGGTCAAGACACAGGCACATGTATGCATGTGTGCAACCTTCTGTGAGCAGCGTACTATCATTGTGGGTCCCAGGAGGGTAAGGGAAAAGGAAAGGGCCTCTGTGGAAATCCTCAGCAAAGAGGACGACATGGCTAGGACAGGTACCAGAGAGGCAGGTCCTCTAGGAATATACATCTTTTGGTTAGAGGGGGACCTTATTTTCTGAACCAAAAGTCAGGAACTGAGTCCAACAGAAAATTTGAAACTCCCACTTTTCAGGGGATTTCTGGTGTCAGGGAACCATTTTGGGTGACTACGCTTTCTTGGAGAACATTGAAGAGGGACAGAAGATGCTAAAGCTACTAGGAAACTATGCTGGGCTGGACGCATTCATCAAATCGTCTTATTTCGTTTCCCCATTGACTCCTGTGAGGTAGTATGATTACTCTCATTTTGTAGGTGAGGTATGCGGTGTCTCGGAAGTACTCACTGCTCAAGGACACAGTGTCCACCCTCTTAAGGTGAGGGTGGGCACAGGAGTCCTTCCATGTCTGGGTCTGAAGGCCCAATGAAGGGCTTGCTCTGGGGTCCCTCCCCTTATCTGTGACCTTGGTCCCCAAAGGAGATGAAGAAGAAGGTCAGCATTTGCTTGTGACAGCCTGTAACTTTTTCTTGGAAGGCCTATTGAGAGACTAACATCTGTTCCATGTGCTCAGGGTGAGAGGGGTACCAAGAGGGTAAAACTGGGAACTTTTTTCTGAGTGTTATGATGGCCAGGCAGTTATTTATTAATTTGTGATTTTACATTTTTATTGAGAAGTATTTTATACATATAGAAAAAAATTTATCACAAAAAAGGTGTTCAATAAATTACAAACAGAAAATATCTTCATAACCTCCAAGCAATTGAGGAAAGAGAGGAGTCACAGGCCCAGAAAATTTTCTCAGCCCAATTTCTCTATCTCCAAAATAGAAACTTCCTCAAAGTCGACTATTATTTGACTATAATCAAAGTAAAATGCTACCACTTAGTTTTGCCTGGTTTTGCACTTTAACAAGAATCATATGCTAATTTTCTTTTGTGCTTGGTTTTTCTCAATCATTCATGTTTTTCATACAGTTTATACATTTTCCTTGCTGTACAGTTTTTCATTGTATTTGTATATTGTAATTTATTTATACATTTTATTGTTGATGGATATCTGGGTTATTTGGACTTTTAGCTAGTAAAAATACATAGTCATTATAAATATTCTGGACCATGTCTCTTGGTGTTCATATATATGCATTTCTGTTGGAACATCCCTAGATTGTAGGATATGAATATTTTTATTTTCAATACTTGTCAAGCTATTTTCCAAAGTGATTGTACCAATTTATGCAACTATCACAATATATGAAAAATTTCAGTGTTCCAAATGTTCACCAATGCTAATTTGTTTTAAATTTTAGCCATGCTGGTAGAAATGTAGAGTTAGGTATCTTGTGGTTTTAGTTTGTATTTCCTTGATCATTAATAAAATTGGACAACTTTTTCTGCTTATTGGCTATTTGGATATTATCCTTTGTGTCTTAATCTGCTCCTGCAACTTTAACAAAAATACCTTAGATAGTGGTAGGGTGTAAATAAATAGACATGACTTTTTACAGTTCCAGAGGCTGGGCAAGTCCAAGATCAAAGCATTGGCAGATTTGGGATCTGGTGAAAGCTCATTTTCTGCCTCCAAGATGATTCTTATTGCTGTGTCCTCTATAGGGGACAAATGCTGTGTCCTCTTATGGCAGAAGAGACAGAAAGGCAGAAGGACCTAGGTAGTTCCCTTGAGGCATTTTCTAAGGATACTTAATCCCATTCATGAGGGCTGAGTCCTGGTGACCTAATCATCCTCCTCCTCTTAATATATTACACCGAGTCTTAGGTTCCCACAGGTGAATCTTGGAGGGGGGAGTATATTCCAACTTTATAAAATGTGTGTTCAAATTTTCTATTGGGCTTTTTCTTATTAATTTTAGATATTTTAAATATATTCTAAATGTAAACCATTTGTCACTTACATACATTAACACTTATTCCTTCCTTTTTACTCTATTGTGCCTGTTGGTGAACAGAAGCTGTAGATTTTAGTACCAACTATAGAAATGATTCCTGAAAGTATAGCCTTAGAAGTTGTAGATTTTAAAGTATTCTGTTTCACCAATCTTTTGTGTTATGACATACATTTTTGCCTCCTGCTTAAAAAGTATATCTTTCCTCACAGTCATAAAAATATTCTTATGTTAATGTCTAGAATCATTATTTTGCCTTTAAATTTGAAGCTATGTTTCTTGGAGTTGATGAAGAGTTAAGTTTTTCTTTTTTATGTGGATATCCAATCAACTCTGTTTGAGTTATTAAAAATGTACTTTTCCCATTGCTCTCTAATACCAACTTGCACAAATTAAGTATCACTCTATCACAAATCAAATGCTGCTGTATTCCATTGCTCTGTTTGTTTATTTTGCACAAATACTTGTCTCTTAATTTTTATGGCTTTTTAATATATTTGATATTTGGAAAAAAGTTTCTTTTTTGTTCTGTCTATCCTTTGCTTTTGTGTTTACATACATATTTTATAACTACTTTATTAAGTTCTACCAAAAAAACTACTAAAATTTTAATTGTAACTGTATTGAATTCATGTCAGTAACAGGAAATTGATAGCTTTATATTTGTTTTTCCAGCCATGAGCATGGGATATTCTTCTGCTTTTTTTAGGTCTTCTTTAATTTATTTCATTGATAACTGATATTTTTCTCTGTAAAAGTCTTTCATATTTTTCATTAGAATAATATCTAAGTATCTGATGTTGTTAATGATTTTATAAGTTGAGGCTTATTTTTTTAGGTTGCAGTTTAATTTCTAAACCGTAAAATGCATAGATGTTAAGTGTACATTTGATAGATTTTGACCATATTATATAACCATGTAACTAGAGGTATAGAACATTGCTTCATTCATGAAAGACCTTTTTTTCCTCTTTTCCAGTCCCTCACTGGAAACCACTTTTGTAAGTTTTTTCCCCAGCAGATTAGTTTTACCTCCTGAAAATATCATATAAATGGAACCACACAGTGTGTCTGTTGTGTCTGGCTTCTTTAACTCAGCATATATTCTGAAGTTCACCTATACCATTGTGTGTACCAATAGTTCTCTCTTTTACATTACTGAATCGTATTTATTTATATGATATACCACATTTGTGTACTTCCTTGCTGATGAGAATGTGGTTTGTTTCTAGTTTTGGCTCTTATGAGCAAAGCTTCTTTGTACATTCTTGTATGAATATTTGTGTGGCCATAGATTTTACTTTCTCTTGGGGAAATACCTAGAAATGGAATGACTGAATTATAAGGTAGGTGTAGCTTTATAATAAACTACCAGACTTAGTTTCAAGGTTGACATATCAACATGTTTAAATTTCCACTTGTTACACATCCTTAACAGAGTCAATAGTATTGTTATTCTTTTTAATTTTAGCCATTCCAGTGGGTGTAGAAGTATCTTACTGTGGTTTTAATTTTATTCTTCTGGTGACAAATAGTCTTGAGCATCTTTTCATGTGCTTACTGGTTATTTATATATTATCATCAGGTACATGTTCAAGTCCTTTGCCCATTAAAAAAAGACTGTTTATCTTTTTATTACTGAGTTGTAATATATTCTTAATGTGTCTTTTGTCAGATATTGTGAATATTTTACTCCAGTTTGTGTCATGATTTTTATTTTTATAGGGCCTTTGATGAGAAGTTTTAAATTTTGGTAAAATTAATTAGTATTTTTATCTTTTATGTTTGCTCTCTAAGGCCTCAAAACCATTGCATACCCAATGATTGCAAATTTTTTTCTACATTGTCTTCCACAAGGTTTATGGTTTTATCTTTTATGTTGAAGTATATGGTCCATCTGTAATTAATTTTATGTATGGGTTGAAATTTTTTTTATTTTCTAGATGTAGTAAGCTGTTCTTTCAGTATCATTTGTTAAAAAGATTTTCTTCTTTACTCATTAGCTTTGACATCTTGGTAAAACATTAGTTGATTATATAATATGTAGTATATTTTTGGATTCTTTTTATTCTATTGAATTATTTGTTTATCTTTGTGCTAATATCACACTGTCTTGAGCATAGTATCTTTATAGTAAGTCTTGAAATTAGGTAGAGAGTTCTCCAAGTTTATTCTTTTTCAAAATTTTTTGACTAATAGTATTTCCATATAGATTTTAGAGTCAACTCATATATCTCTATGAAAAAATTTGAGGATTTGTTTGAGATTGTGTTGCATATATAGATCAGTTTGAGAAAATATTGAATCTTTCAAACCATGAACATGGTCTATCTCTTCATTTATTTATAACTTTGTTACTTTATTTTTACTATTATGTATAATAGTTTTTCATGTGGAATTCTTTCACATGTATCTTCAACTTTGTTCTGAGAATGCTGTATTTTTATTCCATTGTGAATTATATTTTAAAATTTTGTTTTCTATTTATTTTTCTGTGATATAGACATACAATAGATCTTTAAATACATTACATTAGTTATTAATCTGTTTTCTATAGCTATGTAACAAATTAATTCCAAATTTAGTAGTCTCAAAAAACAAACATTTGCAATCTGACAGTTTCTGAGGGCCAGAGATCTGGAATGACTTAGCTGGTCAGTTTTGGCTCAGTCAGGAATTTCAGTGAACTGCTGGCCAAAGTTGCAGTGATTCACAGGTTCATTGTGGCTGGAGAACATTTTGTCAATGTTACCCACATGGCTGTTGGCAGGAAGCTTCAGTTCCCTACCATGTAGGTCTATCTGTAAGATTATACATAACATGGCAGCTAAAGGTCCTGTGAATGGATGGTCTGAGAAAGAGAGAGTGCCCAGGATAGCAGCTGCAGTGTAACAATGTCAGAAGTGATGCACTGTCATATCTGTCATACACTGTTGGTCACACAGAGAAACTCTGACACAATATAAAAGGGGAATCTATAAGGATGTGAATGCCAGGAAGTGAGAATCATTCTGGAACATCTTGAAATGTGGCTACTCTAGTCTGTTCTCCAACTCTCAATAATGGATAAAATAGATATAATGAATATTTCCCACCTATGCAAAATACACTTGAAAATCCCTCTGCTCACACATTTTTATCCCCTTGCAACATCAACCCAGATGGTCATGGTGGTGCACACCTGTAATCCCAGCACTTGAGAGGTTGAGTCAGGAGGATTGTCATGAATTCAAGGCCAGCCTGCATTTCATAGTGAGTTCAACGTCAGTCTGAACTACATAATGAGACCCTGTCTCAAAAAATCAAAACCCAAACACCAAATGTGTGTGTGTGCGCACCGCCCCCGCCACAGAAAGTAACATTAGCTCAAAGTTCAGAATCCTATCTTCAAAATCAAATCCAGGTCTTCAGGCATAGTTCCTTAAGGACAGTTCCTTGAGTAGGGTCCTCTCAACTTGTAGATCAAGGGAGTAAGGAAACAAAAGATCTGTTTCCTGCATACCCAACATACAGTGGTGCTATAGGCAGAGAATAATCAATATAGATACTTTGGTTTAAAAAGGGAGGAACAAAGGCAAAAATAAATGGCTCATAATTATTCTCAAATCCATCCAGACAAATATTGTAAGTTCCTTGTTAGGACTCAGTCCTACTCCTGCCTGGAAATGACTCTATAGCTCTTGATTTTGTTTTGTAGGCTTTTGGTCCACTGTCCAAGTCATCTTTTCTTTTGTTTTAAATAAATGGTATCATGTGTTTGCAACTGAGTGATTTCCTCAGTCTGTTTCTGTTTGTAGAAGTTTGGGAGTTCAAAGCCTTGTGTTCATTTATACTGTTTTTGGCACTGTAGGTTCATGTTGGCGGTACTCTGATGATATCATTCTCTCAAAATCTTTGTGGTCCTTCCATGAATCTTATGGAGATTTGCTTCATAAAAAAACTCTACATGTACACATCTCCTGGAAAAGAATTCTCCCTGTGTGGGGCTTCTGATGAGATCCTTGGCTGACAGACAATGCCCTTAAGCTTTCTAGACCCTTATTATCTTATTTATCAATTCTTCGAAGCAAACTTTAAATTCTGTAGAGGGTCTTTTGTCATACTGAATATACTCTGAAGAGCCACTTTTTCAATTTTCTGAGGTCTTATAAAATGATGTTATAGTTACAGCTATGGCTTCACCTTTAGAACACTGTTTCCTAAGGGTGCTTGGATTTGATCTTTGCTTAGGAGCAATTTCTTAATTTCAGTGTTGTTTGTCATCTGAACAGTCTCAGAATCTTCAAAACCATCTAAGCACTGGCCTTTGGGTCAACAGTGCTTTCTTTAGCTTGTCTCTCTCCTCTCACATTTAAGTACAGGAAGGACCAAGAAGCCAAGTGGTACTTTCAGAACTCTGAGTGGAAATCTTCTTAGTTAAATTACCCAGTACATTAGGTGTATTTTCTTTCACATGGTTAAAGGAGGCAATATTGGTAAATTTTCTGCATAACAATGATCTCCTCTCTTCAAATTTTCAACAAGATTTCCCCTGCTTTCCTTTAAGTCCTCTTGAGCAACCACCTCAAAGTCTGATTTTACTAACAGAAAATTCAGGCAACTCAGGTTTTCTTTAATATTCTCCTTAAAGTTCTTATGGGCATTCCATTATTTTTACCCAGTGCCTGATTCCAATGCTACTTATGCATTTTAGGTTTTTGTTATGGCAGAACCTCGTTTCCAGGTGTAGACACAGTAGAAGGTATATACTTCTAGATATTTAGATGATGGACTGTCTGGTCTATGAAGAGATGGGAAATGAAGAAGTGCCTGGCTTCACTGCTTCTTTCAGCATGCTGATCATCTGGCTCCAACTTAAGTCCCTGAGTTAATGGGAATTAGACCTAAAAAGCTCTTGATGCCTTGGGAAGGGTCAGTGAAGAAAACACACAGGGAGGGAGGGAGGAGGGAATCTAGACTGGTTTCATTTTATAGATGAGACTGATTCAGAAGGCTGAAGTGATTTGCCCAGGATCCCATGGGCAATTAGTGGTGGAGGAGGGACTAAAACCTTTTAGCCAGGTCTTTTAACTCTTTATTCAGTGTACTTTCTAGGTATGGTATGGTGTCAAGCTAGCATCATGCATCACATTCAGTGCCTCCAACAAAGCTGTCCTGCTTGGGAGCTCTCAGTGGCAGTGTGTAGAAGAAACACTGGATTTTGAATAACTCAGTTCACCTGCCTCTATGAATGGTCATTAGTAAAAATCAGTCAACAAACACTTATGAGCTGGTGACACATATTTACAGCTACCTCTCGGACTTCAAGACCCTAGTTCATAGACCTTCTAGCTTGATGTGTTCCTAACTCAACTCATTACCTTTCTCTCTCAGCCTGTTCATCTGCCTGCATTTTGAAAAAATCATACAGGCCTTTTGAGTCATCTCATACAGAAATTTCAGACTTTTTCCTTTTTCCCCAGAGCAAAGTCTTTAGAATCTGCTTCAGAAAATAAATAATATGCCCTCCTTGGGCATCCCTACTGCCACCGTCCTACTTTAAGTCCCCATGGTACCTGTCCACAAGGAACTTACTTGTGTAGAGGTGAAGAAGGAGACACAAAGAATGGCAGTAAAATGTGATATGTCTTACATACATCAGTTTTCTCTTCAGCTATTAACAGATCTTAGCCTCTCTCTGCCTTCCTTCTCTCTGCCCAATCCATTTTCATCATTGCTACCAGAATTATCTTTCTAAAGTACAAAGCTGATCAAAATCACAGTCGTCTTTGCTTCCCTGGAACATAAAGACGGAAAGCCATAGCCCTCAGGATGTTGTTTAAGGCCTTTACAAGCTGGCCCACATCTGCCTTTCCCACCTCTCTATTCCTCTGTCCTCTGCCTTAAACCCTAAGCTTCAGCCACGTTAGACTACTAGGAGATCTCCACATCTTTCTCATTTTTCTGTCCTCTCTCACCCTCCCCGCCCTGATTCCTTTTACCTGAAATGACTTCCAAATGCCATTCAACATGTGGATAACTCTTACTCATCTTCAAACTCTTGCTCATCATTTAACACTCACCTTTTTTAACTTCCCTACCTTCAGGCAGAATTCATTACATCCTCCTTTTAACATATCACTCTTATAGAATTTATTTCATTGCATTATAATTAATTCATAGCTTAGATACTGAGTTCCCTCTCAGTACCTAGCACAGTGCTGAAGATACCTTTGTTGAATGATTGAAAAAATAAAATATTTGAACCACACAGTGTACCATTGTAAAGACTATTCTTGTTTTTTACAAGTAACAGTATGGTAAAAAAAGTAATAATACTCGAAGTCTCCAAGTGCCTGAACAGGGTAATCAAAATTCCTGCATTTGGAATCAAAGGAAGTTTCCATGTCTGTTTTTCATTCCCTTCTTTCATGTGAAGTTTGGGGATATGGATTGAGACATTTTTGTTGGGTTATCCCAAGTTTACAAAGTCTAAGAAGGGACCAAATGACCTCAGGAATTACCATCAGAGAAGTAAGCAGTGGTGTGAGAGAGTATTCCTCAGGGATGCTGAGGTTAGGAGAAAACCCCACTTTCACTTCATGGATGTGACTGGCATTCTTTCACAGTCATCTCATGGTGCTGGTGGTGAGGTATACGTGGATATGTGTGTGGCAACCCTTGGAGATAATTGAAAACTTAGACATGAAATGACCTAGACATGACTCACTAGTTGTTGTCAATGCATCTTCCCTAACAACTTTGTGAGTAAGTGGCAAGATATCTGGCTTCAGCTCTTTTTCCTACCAAACCCTGCTTGGAGAATGCAAGCAGGATGCTTCAGAATATGCCCATGTCCAATTGAATAAAGATTTCTCATACATTTGGGGGGAAAAAAAACCACTCAAAAATTTCAGCCCTTACTGTAGATTAATGTCCAGAATTTCATTTCATGGTAATGTCCACTATTTCAAAACATTTCCCATTGGGAATCCTGTCAGTGGGTAGGAAGTCTCCAGAAGGCTATAGACAAGGGCTGGAATGCTTTCCTTTTTAAAAACTGCATTCCCAAGAACTAAGCCCTACGATCTACAGACCTGGTTTAGTGTTTTGTATTTTCAGGCTGTTAGAATGTTGGTGCAGAAGAGACTCGAGAGAACATCTGGGTCAGCCCCTTTGATTTACAAATGGTGCCAGCGAGGTTGTTCCAAGGTCACATACTGTCTCTGGGGTGCAGTTGGAACCAGGACCCAGGGCTCCTAAGTTAGACCCAGGATCTTTCCTCTGTGCCAATTTAGACAGAAGGCAAATTGTTGTACAAAACGAATGGAGCAATTTAAAGGAAAATGTAGGATGTGAAACACCTTGAATATGGATATGTGCCATCATTTTCTTGACCCTTGAATGTGATTCTAGGACCAGCTCCTGGAGGCAGCCTTGTGCTGTCAGTCCTTGTACTCTTAGAGGAGCTGAAAATATGGATGCTGCTGGTGGATCAACATTTAACTTAGACTTGAGGGCTGGTTAATTCAACTAGAACTGAACTAGTATTTGCTCTGTCCTCCCATAACTACCAGGAGCCTCTAGCTCATCTTCAGTCTCCAGTCTCCTTCACCCTGCCATTGAAAGCTGGCCCCAGCTCCTCTGTGATGGGTGCTGACCTGCTCTCTTTCTATCCAATTCAACCCAGTTCCCACCCAGGACATCCTTGCTCTCCCTCCATGGGACTTTTCCACCACATCCAGTTGAAACTGTTCTATTGAGAACTAGCCCCTTCCCCTTAACCTTTCCCTAAAGTCCCCTTTCTACTTGTCTTTCCCCAGGAGTCTATCCTGAAACCTTCTCCAGCAGCACCTTTTCTCCTCCCATTCCTAGTGGTGCACAGAGCGAGGAGGGTGAAGAGGGGCAGCTCCTGTACTGTCCTCCAAATTGTGCTCATTGGTCATCTTCAGGGCTTCTCAATGCCTTTGCTATCATTGATAATTTATTACTGACTCACCAAAGCTTTCTCAAGGAGTCTATTTATTCTAAAACTTTCTCTCCCTCCTGAAACCTCAAATATCTCCTCAGTCTTTATAGATGGTCTCATAGTCTTTCTTTCAGAGAGCGTTGCAATTTTTCTTTTCTACTTTAGAATTTCTATGTCTCATCCTCCCTATATATTTTTTTTTATTTCCTCTTATTTCAGAGAAAGAAGTTGAAATTCCAAGGCCATGCTTCCTGCATTCTCGTCCCTTCTACCTGCTCTAGGACATCAAGACCACATGCCTGAATTTATCTCTTGATATTCTCTCTCACTTGGTGCCACCTTTCCCCCCTATATGCATCAGAGTCATCTAAGCTATCTCAGAATGCAACACCTTCAGTTTCTTCCTGAAGAGTGCTGGCCAGGGAGTGTTGTATTCTCATGAGTAAATAAAAACCTTTAGATTTATTGTACAGAATCTGCTTTTTGACAGATTCCAAGGAAATTATCAAGTGCAATAATTTTTGAGCTTAGAAACAGGTTTGGATCTTCATATCAAAAATAACCATCCTGTATTTACTAGGTATTACTGCATAACAAGTGCTCGGTTTGTGGTAGGTCAGGCGTCAAGACATGGCCTAGCTAAGTGCTCTGCTGGAAGGCCTCTCACAAACTACAATCAAAGCATTGATTGACAAGGGCTACTATCCATATCAGGGCTCAATCTGGAAAGGGTCCCCTTTCAGCTGTAGTCACATGGCTTTGGGCAGCATTGTATTCCTCATGGGCCATTGCTCTGAGGACTCTTTTTCCTTGCTAGTGGCTGACCAGAGGCCACCTCAGCTCCTTACCATGTGGGCCTCTTCACAGGGCAGCAATGCCATGGTATCTTGCTTCACCTGAGTGAATAAAATGAGGGGAGAAAAGAAGTGGGGGGGGGAGAAAGAGAGAGGGAGAGAGAGAGAAAGAGAGAGAGAACAGTCTTTTTTAACCTTAACTCATAATGACCTCCTATCACTTTTGCCATATTCCATGTTCTACTTGCTAAAAGTGAATCACAAGGTCCAGTTCATATGCCAAGGAGATTAAAAAAGAGCTTTAGTATCAGAGTATCAAGAGGGGTCTATTGGGAGCCCTTTCCAAGCTGACTGCCATATACACCAAGCCCAAAGTCTTTTTCTTAAATACTACTGATTTAATGTGCCAACCTATTTTTCTCATTATATTTACCACTTAACTTCTCAAGAGAGGAACAGAAACCAGTGGCCTTTGCTTCCTGATCATGTGGTCACTTCTTCACCCACTTCACTGTGGCTTCCACTCTCACCACTCCACATAATTGTGATTTTGAAGTTTATAAGTGAACTCCAAATTGCCAAGGCCTTCTCTCTTCTTCCTCTCCATGGGCCTCTCTCTGGCATTTGATTGGCCTTTCTTTAAGATTCTTCCCTCTTGGCCTCCATGATATTCTGCTTTCCTTGGGCCTCAAGTACTTTGCTCAGTTCTTCTGTCTACTCCACTACTGATTCTTTTGGCCAATTCTTGCACTATGCTGTACATATTAATCTTGTATTTGAATATGACACATTATCTGAGAGATACTCAGAAAATTTGAGGTTCAGCTCAAGATTTCATCTTAGGGACAGAGGACTGGAAAGAAAATGCAAGAAGAAAATAAAACTGCATTAAAAATCCACGCTATTACCTCCTGTCTCCATAAGAGGAACCTAAGGAAACATGACAAGTAAGTACAGTGTGGTATAATCTGGATGAAAACCTGGAACAGGAAGAAGATGTGAGGTAAAAAACTAAAGAAATATGAAGAAAGTAGGGACTTTTGGTAATAATAATTAACCAATATTGACTTATTAATGGAAAATGTACCATACTAATATACGATGTTAAAAATAGGGGAGCTTGAGTGTAAAATGTAGGAAAATACTTATGTTCACAATTTTTCACTGAATAAAGAGTTTATTTTTGAAAATAGCCTGATCAAGTTCTACTCTTTTCATGTAAAGTTCACACTATTTTTTGGTCTGTGTGTGTGTGTGTGTGTGTGTGTGTGTGTGTGTGTGTGTTGGAGGGCATGGGGATAGAATCCCAGGACCTTGCACATGCTACACAAGTATTATACCACGGATCCATCCAACCCTCTCCTATATTATGGAAATTTGCACCCATGTGTCAGGTCTCTACCAGATTCTACCTCCAGGTTGATGTTAACTTTGTAACTATTTAGAACTAAGCCCAGAGCCCTGCATAATCCATAAATAATTGTTGAATATTTAAGAGTGAATGTCTAAGAATGCAGGAATGAGTAAATTATAGCAAAATACCAAAGTGAATTCTTGGAGAGTTCATGCTTAAGGACATAAATAACTTGGTTGAAGCCAATGGTAATGGGAACATTTTACTGGCCTTTGTCTTCGGGTCATTCAGTTCAACCAAACCTCTGATGTGGTCCATTTTCCCTTTCTTCTTTAAATTACATGTTTCTTCTCTATTTTTATCTCTGCACTTTCTCTTCTCTGTCCTGCTATTATTGGTTCTTTTCCTGCGGTGCACTTTCCCTCTCATTTTGACCCGAACAATGGTCGTCTTGCTCACATGCTGTGGCCCAGTGGAGAGCTGCTTGAGTGTCCGCGATGAGCTGGGACTGAAGGAAGAGGAGGATAAAGACATGTGGCTCTGGGTGTGTGCCATCCAGGTAACCACAGACCCCAGACAGGAAAGCTCTGGGCCACTTCCCGTGAAATTAGTCAAAATTGACTTATTTTTACTAGCATGAAACAATTAGACTTAATCCCCAAATTTCATCATTTTGGGATAATTGTTTTGATTTCTGTTTAGCTGTAGTTTTTGTGTTTGCTCATAGATAATGCTTGTCAAATAAAGAGGAAAATCTCCCCTTTAAGGATCCATCATGGAGTGTCTCTACTTGATGCCAAACGTTAGCATGTTTAGATACAATTGGATGATTGGACCCATCTTTGTTCTCCTCCTTCACCTCTTTCTCCTCTTCCTCCTTCTTCTCTAGATAGATGGCTCATTTATTCATGGACTTAGGTTTTCCTGGACCTTCCTATGTGTCCTGTTTTTGTTTCTTTCCTCATATGTCAAACAAAAAAACAAGCAAACAAACAGACAGGGAAATATGAACAGAACATACCATCCTCTGTAAAGGAAGTTGGGCTACTGGTTGGTCTTCCAAAGGACAGATGGCCTCAGCTGGCTTCTGTTGATTTCAGTCAGCTGCTTAGGGTTTAAATTCAGGCTGTGACATGACAACAAATATAGTCAGTGAGGCCACAGGTTTTGACCTTAGCAGCACAGTTTTCTCGTCCTCTAGTCTAACTGACTATAAACATGAAAATGATTTGTCTTT
Source organism: Heterocephalus glaber (assembly GCF_000247695.1). Next base: position 10,888,438 of record NW_004624772.1, read on the forward strand.
TGGTTTATAATGTCGGTTAAAATATCTACTTGGTTTAAAGCGTTTAAAATGTCTCGTGCTTTCATTGTATTTTATGCTCTTCCTGAACTTTATCTGATTCTCACTTAAACCATTAGGAAATGCTTCTTTCAGGAATGCTAGATCTCAGGTTTTCAGACCAGCATAGCACTGGGTGGGAAGTGTGACTGTCATATTCTGGATAGTGGCAGGACCTAAGTTTTGGGTGGACTTCAAGGTGGTAAAGGCCAAGTGCAGCATTTAACCTGGATCTGCTTTGCTAGGACTCTATCCCTAGTGCCCAGGACAGTGCCTGGGATCAAGTAGGTACCCAGAGAAAGCTGGCTTCATTTCTCTTTTCCTTGATGGAGGTGCGAGCAGAAAGCTGAAGTGGACAGAAGGTGTGATTCACTCTCCTCATCCAAAACAGAGATTTCAGTCAACAGTCTTAGGAAGGTTTGTTTCCCAAACTGCTTGGGGTATAACTCCACTCTCACTTCCTTTTATTAGTTCTGACAGGCAAGAGGAGTTGTTAATTAGATTAGTCACAATCCTGGAAATAGAGCCGTATTTGCCAGTGGACAGAACATTAAGGACAGCAGGATAGTGCATTTGCCAACACACACAGGTCTGTGGGGCTCATGTGTTTGGTTCTCTGTGACTGGTCAGAGGGTAGTAAGACACTTAGGCCATTGGCCTGGTCTTCACACCAGCCAATGGGTGATTCCTGATTACCATGAAGCTTTGTAGTTGGGTAGTTATGTGGTGGTATGTGTGCCCTTTTTTCTTTGTGCTTGCATCTCTCTTGGGAACTCAAAAGGAGGAGGAGTGGCTGAATGAAAGCAGGTCTCAAGTACTCCTGGGGCCATTGGTGGGCCCTCAACTAAGAGCTTCAGCCTTACTGGGACTCCTAATGTTACTCCTGGTGGCAATTCTTCCACTGCTCTGCAGTATCGCTGGACAGGCACAAACATCCATCACCAATGATGGATGTCTCCATGTGCAGAAGATTTTATAGTTTAGGAGTCCACCATGTCTCCCTTTACCCCTAAAAGGTCTACAATAGGTCCTAGAAATAAGCAATGTCTTAGTTTCCTGTGGCTTCTTCAGCAAATTACCACAAACAAGGAGGCTTGAAAACAACACGGAGTTTTTCTTTTACAGTTCTAGAACCCTGAAGTCTAAAACCAACGTATTGGCAGGGCTGCACTCCCTCCAGAGGCTCTGAGGTAAGTCCTTCCACACCTCTCCCAGCCTCTGGTGCCTGGCAGCAGTCCTTGACTTGTGTCCTCATCATTCCCCTCTCTACCTCTGTCTACACATGAGTTCTCCTCTTCTGCATCTGTCACATCCCTTTCTTTCCCTTTTATATGGATATATGTGATAACCTGGACAACCCAGGATGTTCTCTCCAATTTCAAGATCCCTAACTTGATCACATCTGCAAATATTCTTTTTCCAAGTAAGGTAATTTTTGTGGGTTCCAGAGAATAGGATCTGATATTTTTGTGGCCACCACAGACCATGAAAGGAGACTGTAGAATCTTGCTTTCACCCTTTTTCTGAAGAAATGCCCTTTACAAAAGAGTAACACGTCCATTACTACATTTCTTTGAGCAGGTTAAGGCCCCAGTCATGTTCTCGGGCACAGAACTGGAAAGGGCTTTGCTTGGAAAGGCCAAGCAGCATCTCACTTTTTCCAGTCATTGTGACTTATTCCAATCTGTAATAGGAAACACAACTTCTAGCTGTGATTGAGGGACTTCCAGGCAGGGTCTACATGACACCAACATCTGGATGAAAACCCAAAAGCAAACAGAAGAAAGCCCAGCCAATTTACCACATGCTGTCTTCTTGTGCTTGGAGTACAGAAACTCTGTGGAGGTGGCTCTGAGAAAAGGAGGGGCAGGTGTCCCCTCACCCTGACGTGACCAAGGAAGGTCACAGGTGGCAGCAAGGCCAGCCTGCTGTCAGGGAGGTGGGATTGTTGGCAGTCTGGAGTTGAGGGCACAGTGTCAGAAGTGGGTGAGCTGGGAGAAGAGAAAGAGAGTTCTGAATGCAGGTTTTAAAATTGTGTCTTGGAACTCGGGGAGGAGAATAAGGACAGAAGTAGCTGGAAATGTAGGATCCTGGCCCCTTCAAGCAGCTGTATTAAAGATCAAAGGGACAAAGGCTGTGTATTTTAGACAGAGTCAGACAGCAAAGCACAGTGATGAGAGCATTCTTGGCTGCCATACCCTCCAGTACAGTGAGCAGGCTCTCTGCAGGACACTGTGTTCTGCCCACTGAGTCAGGAATGCTTGTTTTAGTCTTCACAGGGTCTGGTCTGTGACAGGGGATATTTTCAGTGCAATCAAAAGAAGATGCTTCAGAGCAGTGGCTCTTTTCTGCTTCCCTGGAACATGTGGGGGCTTCTGGGAATAGGAGTATGAGGGGACCTGGTCTCTTGAGTTTTGGGCCTTTTGAAAGCAACTTAACCCATTCACATTTGGGCCAGGGTTTTTGGAACAGCCACGCGGTTGACAGCTCCTTTGGTCTTTGGGGCCCTTCTGAGAGCTGAAGATGCTACTTCCTCATCAGAGCGGGCTGCCAGGGCTATGCCTGACCAGGTGTGCCTGATGAAAGGGAGGAGAGCCTGAGTCTATAGGCTTTTGTCAAGGGTAGTGACTTACTTTCTCCTCCTCTCAAATCTTAGTGACTTTTACCATTTCCCCGGCAGCTGGCTTGAAGTTTAGATTCACCAACACGTGCAGGCCATGCTGATGTGGTCAAGTTCAGCTGAGAACCATTATCCACATGGCCATATGAGTAGTATAATTGGGGATTAGGAGCCCAAGTCCTGAACTCAGTGGCTTTGCCACTTGCTAGTGGTGTGAGCTGGAACCCGTTTTTTCCCCCATGGAAGTGTGATGATGATGGTCACATTTTAAGCCACTTGTGAGAACTGTGTGAGATAACATTTGTGAAGCACTAGCTTAGTGGTTGGCCTATAGTAGATGCTCAATAAATGCTCACTATTCTAACTGCTGTTATAAAAGCATCTGCTGAGAAGGTTCATTATTCTCTCTTTTTCTTACCGTGCCTCCTCCCACTTGCCTTTTCTTATAGGACCACACATGGGGGAAGGAGCAGGGAAAGAATTCTCACCAGGCTGAAAGCTTATTTGTCTAGAGTAAAACAATTAGTTTGGGGGGGTCATTTGTGCTCTGAGGCAATGATTAACTAAAAAGCCCCTAAATTCCAACTAAAGGAAAAATAATGAAGCACTAAGTTTCTAAGGGAGAATTAAATCCAATTTCTAGGTGAATGCACCTGTTACCTCTGCCTTTCACAAGCACTTGTGGTTGCAGACCTTTGTACCATGCACATATTCTGCTCCTGCTCCACCTTGCCCTGCCCCATTTCCTCCTGATGGTCTGGGTTTCCAGACTGTCTGATGTTGCAAGCTTGTTCTTCCTATGCGGGCCGGTCTACCCAATTTTGGAGATCTCATCATAAAATGGAGCAGAAATCCTGGCCCATCATAAATGCTCATTAAAATTGGTTGAATAGTTTGGCTTGCTTCAAAAGCATTTGCTAGATCATGACTTCTCCATATAAGGAGAAGCATGCTCAGGACAGACTGAAAGTTCATAAGCAGGTGTCCAGGTGAGGTAACTAAGATGCGCAAGTGAAGGCTCCCTCTTAAAAATAGAGCCTCCCCCTGCCCTGCTGGCTACAGTGAAAGGTGTATGTGCTTAGGAGGCAGCACTCTGACTTCCAAAACTGGCTCCACTGTGGACCATGTGGGGTGAGCTATACCCACAGAACCATGACCATCCCACTGACAAAGATAATGCACACCTTGAATGGTGCTTGTAAAGTTTAAATGCATTACAGTAATGCACAAGCACAAGTGAGGATTTATCCACTGATTCCAAGGAAGCAACCTTATGTTTGAGGGCACACACAAAGGCCGCCTGTTACAGAGAACTCTCCTGGTTACTTTGCTTTGAATAGTAGGGTTGTGTTTGGGTAAGGCCCTGCCTGAAACCAGCACTAAATTAAGGCTTATTTGAGGGGCTTTGGAGATCTTTAGATAGAATCTATGGGGGGTGATTATTATTGAAAATAGGCTTTCTATTTGCAAGTTATGGATATAATTTTAAACAAGCCCTTTGAAGATCATTTTTATTTTATTTTTAAATTTTTTTTGGTACCGGGGATCGAACTCAGGACCTTGCACTTGCGAGGCAGGCGGTGGCACCACTGAGCTAAATCCCTGGCCCTGAAGACCATTTTTAGATCATCAATAATCAGCTGAAAGAAGGATAGAACCTTTCTGATGTTATAAGTTGCTTTTTTCCCTCCTTCACTCCATTCCTTTACAGACTTGCTCTTAGGGGGTTAAGTGTGGCTGGCAGCAAACTGGACTTGCTAAGGCTGAGACATTTTGTTGGGGGAATTAAAAACATTAACAGGGACTGAATTTGGAATGAGATGGAACATTTGAGCAAGAAGCGTCATTTGAGGAAGGTTAATCTGGTAATAATATGAGGAATGATTTCAGTGAGGAAGAATGATTGACTAGAAATTCTTTTAGAAGTGGGTAGAGGAGGGGAACCAGGAAGGCCTTAGGGCCTTCAGGAGCTTTCTAATAATGAATGGCAGTAGCCAAGGGGGAGCTCCCTTTTCTGCAGTTACCTCCTAGGAACTGCCACAGACCAGGGGAATGGCAAGGGGAAAGGTGAAGGGAGGCTTTTGCAGGTGGGGAGAGAGTTCTGGTAGGGCTAGGTTGGGGCACCAGGCCCTGCTTTGTCAGGCTTCATCTCAGTGAGCTGCTGTTGCTGGCTCACAGGACCTGGGGAGTCAGCAGTCTCCTGGCCCTGGCACCCCGGAAGAGGCTGCTTTCTCTCTGCGGGAAGGCATTTCCCCTGGGGGACTGCAGGTGAGCAGTGAGCCTCCAGCGGCAGCACAGTGGCAGACAAAGCTGAATAACACATGAGAGGTGAGAGGGCTCTTGAGTCATCTCAGTTGGTGGTGTCTGCTGCCTGTGGGCGCAGATGTAAACACAGGAGAACACTTGCCCCTCAGACCCTGAGGCAGGCCAAGAGGGCTGGCCAGTGACTCAGAAGCGGTGGCACAGGTAACCCTCTGATTCACGCTTGGGATTCCTCAGCTCCCCCTCAGACACATCCTGGGTTTGGAGGACAGGTGACTCAGAATGACCCCTTCAGAGGTCTGGGTGTTTCAAGTGTCATCTTTGGTTCTCCAGGTTACGCCAGCCTCCGAGACATCCCCGGTCTGGAGGTCAATCTGGCTATATTAGATTCTCAGCCTCCTACTTAGTTTTCTCACTGGAATTTCTGCTCCATCAGCCTCCCCATTCTAATTACTCATCCGCTCAACACATTTTTAATTGATGTGCAATTGTGCTGGCTCCATGCTGGGATCAGGGACACAGTAGTGCATGAGAAAGGACCCTGCTCTCTAGGAGCTCCAGTGGGCTCATGGTAACTCTTTCTACCTGTGTTAAGTGGAAGTTGGTTCCATCAGAGACACCTCTTCAGACTTCCTGCCCTTACCCAGAGGGCTCAATCTTCTGGGTGGTGACTGGTAGCTTCCCTAGTACCCTAGTCTGGCCCAAGCAGCTGGATTTTCTTCTATATACCCACTTACTATTTCCTGCCACCCCAGGAGAGTAAATCCTCTTTCCATTATGTGGGTAGCAAGCAGGGACTGTTCATATAGCTTGCTGAATGTCTGTACTGAATTTCTGATATACAGTGGCAGCTAACCCTGCACCCAACTCCGGGACACTGTCCAGGCAACAACAGTCACTTCATTTTGAGCCTTTGTGCTTTGCATGTAATTTGATGATCATCATGAACCTATGAGTTAGGTCTCTTATCATCAGGTCATATTATCACCATCATTGCTCTACATGCCAGGAAACTTGGGCTCAAAGAGGTTAAACCACTTGCCTGAGATCACGCAGCTTGTAAGAGATGATGCTGACTCACCCTGGAACCTGCTGCTCCCAGCGACCTGCACTTCTCATGCCAATCCCAAGATAAATTCTCTGCCTTCTTGGGAGCAGTCTCATCTTCTATGCACTTCCTGGTAAGCCCAACCGGCTCAGACTGGTTGTAGTAGGAAGGGACAAGATGTAGGTGAGAGTGCGTGGGTGCCAAAAATGAAAATAGAGATTTCCGTGTCCTCTGGGTCAGGTGACCAGGGCTTGCGGCTGACTGCAGGGTCGTCTTGGATCAGGCTATAAGTTTGTGAGGTTTATCATGAGGGTCTTGGTTTCATGGGCTGCTCCCACTGAAGCTGCCCTGTCAGGAATGTGGGGAGAGCAGGGCCCTCGGACCACAATCCCTGCTTCTGAATTGAATGGGGTCTTGGGGATCATCCAATCCAGTGTCCTCATGAAGTTGGGCTTGAAGTACAGGGACATTACACCCACAGGTTTCCCTTTCTCAGTGCCCTGGCCTCCCTTCCCCAAGTAACCTATCTTACCATTCTATTCCAGGCCCCTGGGGTGCACCCACCCCCACACTTTATCTATACAGTCCTGCAAAGAATCCACAGCCTAAGAGTTGCCAAAAATGACATTGCAGAGTGAAAAGTTTAAGTAGAAATCTGATGGAAGAGCAAGGGTTGTATTCATCCACAGATGTTCGCTTTTTCTCTCTTGGCATGGATAGCTGTTAGTATTTGGTGTTTTGTTTTCCTCTGAAGAAACTGCGTTTGACAGAATGGGCATGTCATTATCTTCATAAAGTAAAGTACATTTTCTCATTGTGAGAGGCCTTGCACAGTGGCTTCTTAGCTCTCTGTTGCTGCTTCTGAGGTGTTACTGACTGGAACCATGCAGGATACCCTTTGGCTGGGCCATGATATGTGTGACATATGGAAAAATTTAGATCTTGAGGTCAGACGAAAACTGAGTGAGCCCCTCCTTAACCACTTTAGAAACAGTGAGATCTTAGACAAATTAACAGCTCCAATCCTTGACTTCCCTAAGCTAGAATTTGGGAATGTTGGGGATTACACATGACGATATGTATGAAGAGATCTTCAGGCAACATGGGTGGCCTTACTCAGTAGATGACTTTAACTTTAGTAAGTTGAGGGGAGTTAATAGGCATTGTCTGAGAAAGTAAAAAGGCTTTACCTTCGGGTAAACCACACAAAATGATGGATATATACATATTTGTGACATAACCTGGTGTCTATGTTATTTTTCTCCATGGCTTCATGGGAGGAGTGGCTACACATTTAGGGGAACGGCAGGGCCCAGTGGTGCCTGGAGGGTCCTGGACCTTCCTCAGCTACCATTCACCAATGTCCTGAGACATTAACTTCAATTTTCTCATCTGAAAAATAATGAGAATGCTTGCCCTTCGTGGGGGAAGGGGTGATGGGAGGATTATATAAGAAGGTGCTACTGGGGCATTAACTGCACAGTGCCTTGAATATGATACATAAGGAGTGCTTATTAAATTGGCATAATTTCTGAGAATCCTTGTTCAGGTGGTATTTCTATATAACTAATGAGGTAATATTTATTCACAAGAGCCTCTGCAAAGCGTGACAATTCTCTTGAGAGAGGAGACCACCCTTCCATAAGGAATTGGGCAACTATGAGTTAACTATGTTATTAGGCAACTATAAGTTAATTAGGTAACTATGGGCTTTGTAGAATGCACCTGAGTAGCCATGACAACTTCTGTAATCTGTCACCAAAGGAGCATAATGGATTGGACTCAGAAAGTCCTGCCAGAACTCTTTGCTGTACCCCTCCACTGCTCTGCTTTGTGTAAATCCTGCTTGCTATATTCCCAGGGAAACTCCAATGGAATTAAGCCTCAGAGATGTAAAAAGAGGTACATAAGGAAGTGCAAACTTCTATTTGAGGCTCTCAAGACTGACAGGAGTCTCTCGATGAGCCACCGGCCTCATCAAAAGCTGCTTTTTGCTCCCATCTTTGTGTTACAGAGTTATCTGTGCTGGTGTCCACACTGTTTCTTGCTTCACCTTGGTTCCCCAAAAGGTTTCCAATTGATTGGGGTATGCTTTTGATTTGGGGAATAGAGGCTGTCTTTAGGAGTAGGGCTCCTTAGTTCTATAGAAGTAACTGTTCCCTCCATCTTTTCTGGAGCATGAGGCTTCATAACCTTGAGACTTGACCCTACAGAATTTGGTACAGCATGTGTTGTTCATCTTGGAGCCCACTTGGGTTTGGAGAGAGAATAGGGTTGATCTTCAAAGTGCTAGAGTGCTTTTGCTGATACTGTTTTCTCTCCTTGGATGGTATTCTCCTTCCTGGTAAAAGCCTGCTTATCCTTTAAGAGGTTTTTTTTTTTTTTTTTTTTTTTTGGTACCGGGGATTGAACTCGGGTCCTTGCGCTTCTTTAAGAGGTTTTTAATTTTAATTTTTCCTGCAAAGCTTTCTCCAGCCACCCTCCGCAAATTGCATTGCTCCCTTCTCTGTACACACTCTGAACCCTGTTCATGCCTCTGTTCATGCTCCTCTTACGTGAGGAGGGTGGTCCTGCAGCTGGCTGGCAGCTGTGCCTCTTCTCTGCCTCCCCTGGATTTGCTCTCTGCACTTACTGTGCTCCCCGTAGTTTCTCACCGGTGCCACACCCTCTCTTGCTTTCCACTTTCACATGTCCTTATCCTCCTGCAGAAGCATGGCGGGCCGCTCCTCTGTCCCTGGTTTCCTTCATTCGCACCTGCAGGAACTGCTGCTCATGCTCTGGGTCAGACGGACTGGACTTGCCCTTTCTGGGGAAGGTGTTCCCACACTCCCGAGTCCGGGTGGTCCTCCTGTGAGCTTCTGTGACACCTTCTCTAGGTGCCATCACACTTTCTGCTGTTGTATTCATTGCCCCTGCTAGACTGTAAGCATCTCAGGAAATGGGCCAGACATCTTGCTCTCTATGCACCCCCAACCTTAGCACAGGCCTGTAGCTATTCATCATATTAAGGAGTCAAATCGATTTTCATGTTTGTGTCTCACCAGAGAGGGTAGCTCCTTGAAAAGGAGCTGATTTTCATTATCAGCATGTCTCCAGTGGTTAGCAAAGGGCCTGGCACTTCTCACTGAGGCCTACTTACAGCATGAACTCCTAGGCCCAGTAACAATGAACTCCAAAATTACTTTTTTTTTTTTAACAATCAGATTTCTTTTTTTAGAATCAGAGAAGCAAGAACCTGGAAGGAATCCCAGATACTCAGCTCTTCACAGAAAGCATGGGTCCCTCTACCCTCACTGGCAAGCAGGCCTGTGCACCTTCTCTCCCTCCTTTCTTTGCTTCCATGTATCCCCACCTCACCCCCTACCCAGATGAGCTGTTGTTGGCAGCCAATGTTTCTGGGCTTTCCTTTGGGCTGAGACCAGCTCTGGTTGCACTTAAGAGCATGAATTACTTGTGTCTGGGCTTGGACCTGCCGATGTCAGTAAATGTTCTCTCAAATCTGATCGTTGCAAACTCAACTCGGTCCTCTTCATTTGATCATATGTTGAGCACCCAGGTGAATGGGAGTCATCCCATGGATTCCTGGCTCATTTATTAAAAATGTGGAACGATTTAAGTTCTTGCTGCTTTGACTGGAAGTCGTTGAACACATGTTGTTTCCAGCAGGCTCTGGGGCTGGGAGGTCAAGTTTCAGATGCTATTAATTCAGTGTAAAGGTGAGCCTGCCAGACCTGGAAGAAAGAAAAACTGACAGCTGATTTATGGTGTGGCTTTTAAACAAATCACCCCTAAAACCCAGTTCATTTCATTATGGCAGTGGCTCAATTTGTATTAAAGTGTCATCTCTGGACACTGAATGCTGTCCCTTAGTCAGCAACTGGTGGAAAGAAATGGAATTGCATTTTTTCCAGAAACATCTCTACGATGTTTGGCAAAGAAATCCTGTGCCTTCAGGTCCCTCTCATAAATGCTTAACGACAAAAAATCTCCTTGTGCCTGGGACAAGGGTGACTGTGAATGTAGGAAGCCCCACTTACACACTATCCTTTGTGTCTGTGTATAGTTTCTGTCCCCCAGAAATGAATGCACTTAGGGCTTGGGACAGGTCTAGAGATGAAGTTGCGCTGTGCCTTTGGGAAATGCTTCTCTGGGTGTGCAGGTGGAGGAGGCCCTCTCCCTAATGCATGAGTATCAATGTTTACTGTGTGCTCCGCAGGAAATAGAGGGCAGGGAGTGTGCCACAGAGTGTGACCAAAGCCTGCTGAGAAGTTGCAGGGAAGGCCTGCCTCCCAGGTATTTTGGAGTTTAATGACAGACTACCTCGGTTCTCTTTGTTCTTTCTGTTCCAAATGTGAAATGGAATATTTTGCCACCACTCACGCACACTGGAGCCTCAGGTAGAGCCCCTCATGTGGCATTGCAGGGAGAGGCGGTCTGGATGGAGACTGGATCACTGTCACAGCTTTTGGTCTTCCCTACTGAGCTCAATAACAGTGACTCAGTGGCAGAGAAAGTGGAGTCATTTGTGAAACTCAGACACGCTGCCGCAGGGGCTTCTGCTCCTGGTTAGTGGTCAAAGCAGGCAGTAGCTGGCAGGAGGAGGGAGGAGAGAGCCAGCTGGGTGGCTAAGAGGGCTGGTGCGCAAGACTAGGACTGAGGTGCCCTCTCTGTGAGGCGAGCAGGCACCCACACGAGCAGATGTTCAGCTGCATCCTGCAGGGCCATGGATCTACTCCCATCCTGGGTTTCCAGGTTGTGCTCTGCTCTTGCCACACATGGAGGGTGACATGTAATACAAGATTGCTCCCACGACAAGCAGCCCCCATTCTGGGCTTTTGCAGACAAAATGTCTGCTAGAGTCTGGAGCCACAAGCCAGAGATGCCAGCATCTCCTGGCTGGGCAAATGGCTCTGTGGACTGAAGAACTGCAGGCCATAAAAGGAGAGTTCATGAACAGGCAAGGAAACCTGTTTCTTTGGTGCAACATTCAAAAGTGATTTTCAACATGAAGTCCTTGCTGCTGCTGTTTTCTGGTAAACAAGGCAAATTTAGTAAAAGTACTGTAGTTCCAAACTTCTACAGTGGGTCTGTAGTGAGCTCACTGCCTCTCCGAGTCTCCCTGAACTCCTCCAGCACACTCTGAACTCTTATCTTGCACACATGACACAGCAGCTAGTGCTTCGGATATTTAGATGGATATCTATGTCCTCAGCATAGCTTGATGGAAGGAGTTTGAATTTTAGAGCAAGACATAACCAAGTTTAAATCAAAATCCAATTTTTCAGTGAATATGTGAACTTGTAAATCTACTTAATTTTTCCTAGTCTAGTTTTCCTTCTCTGGAAATCAAGATCTTCTTATTTCATGTTACAGTGAAAATTAAGAGGGACACTGTATCTAATTCCATTATAGTACGTGGCCTGGCAGAGGTTGGCCTTAGCACTGTATGTTAATATCTATCTCTTTCCCACTCCATCCAGACTGTCCCCCCCCGCCCAGTACTGGGGATTGAACCCAGGGCCTTTGCACTGAGGTATATCCAAGTCGCTTTTTATTTTTTATTTTGACACAGGGTCTCCCAAGTGACAGGGTGACCCAAGTCACTTGGAGACCTAACTTACCCAGGCTTGGCTCCATTTTATGATCCTAGATTTATTTTTACCTCCTCCTCCCAGAGTGCTGGGATCACAGCTGAGTTCCTGTCATTTCTTAAAGCTAATATTATATCTTATTAATTTGTTTTCTCTCTCTTCTGTCTCAGCACTTAACCCATTGCCTTATGTATAGTAGCTACTTAAATAATGAAAGAACTCATTTCATTTTAAAGCCAAAGTGGAGTGAAGGAGAACACATGGAAAGAACATTTGGGCCAGAGACTCCCTACTGCAAGTGGGGTTCAAGGACCAACTGCACCAGCATCATCAGAGAAAAATTCAGAATCTCAGGCCCTACCTTAGACTTCTGGAACCTGAATCTCCATTTTAACCAGACACGGACTGACTGATGTGCATGTTAAAGTTTGAGAAGTTCTAGTCTTGAGCATTGTGTACCAAATACATCATGTACCAAATAAATACACAGAAGTGTAAGAGTAGGAAGCTAGCAGACTAATTTACTAGGACTCTCATGGTTTTAGTTATCAGAACAAAATCTACTACAAAGGCCATACAGTGCTAAGAATATAGGTCCAACAGAACCTGCTCCTGGATGTGATTCCATGGCCACAGACAACGATTCCCTAACTTGTCCTCCCTCCTCTCCCCTCTTCTCTGTGCTTGCTGGTTGTGGCTATGTTGTCCCACCAGCATCTCCTCTCCCCAGCTCTGTGAGCCTGTTTGATACTCATGGTCTTCCTTAAAAGGCCACGTCCCCACTTGGTCTTCCTCAGTCGTCTGAGTTTTTTTCTATCAGGTGACCTCCTTTACCTCCTTCACTAAGACTTCCTAGCCCACTGTAGCCCAGATTCATTTCCCTTACAGAGTCCACTGTTGCAGTGTTCACCAACAAATCTCTCACGGAGGTAATCTTCAGTCACCTAGGCTGTCTGTCTGCGAGCATCCTGTGTGGGGATTATGCTCAGCTGGCCACAGAACATGCATTGTTCTTGTTTGGATCCCCGCCTGAAGTTCAGGTTCATGAAGAAACGCCTAAGAGAATTTGGCTCTCGAATTCACCCTGAAGAGTTGGGAGTACCTGGAGTGCATCTTGGGGACCACTGCTTCCAGAAAGACAGAATATCTCTTTGTTCCCATCTGTCCTTCCCACTGGTATGGGCTGTGGGAGTGTGTGGCCTTTCTTACCCTCTTTCTTTGGATTTATGCTTGGGAAATCAGACACTAGAGATCTCAATGCCACTGCCATGTATACATATTCTATGATAGTAGTGGGGACGAAGTTATGAGCACCTGCCTATTTTATCTCTAAAGCATTCTTCTGTTCTCCACCTCGTTGGCCAGCCCTGGGCCATACCATAAACTACGCTGCCTGGATGACAGTCACACCTCCTCTCCCAGTGCATCCCTGCAGGCTGTTACTTCTCAACCAGGCTTTTCATAAAACACAAATTGGATTATGTCTTTTTCCTGCTTAAAGTCCTGCAGCATCTCCCACTGGACATAGAATAAAATCCAAACTCTCAGTGGTCCAGGGACCTCCAGAGGGAGCCCTGCCTGGCTCTCACCTCTCTGCCTAGTGTGCTGCGCCACTCTGGCTTTCCAGTGATTCATGACACCCAATCCCTTCCCATCTCCCCTAACATCTTCCCTCATCAGCCACGCCTTCCTCAATAAAAAAGGAAGATCAGCTGTAACCCTTTAGCTCCTTCCTTTCTTCATTCCATCGCTTTCTAAATCATTTTATTCACCTGTTGACTTTCTTTTCGGCCCATCTCCCAGCCACATCATAAGCTCTGCAAAAGTGGAGACTTCCTGGGCTGGGGATTTAGCTCAGCGGCAATGTGCCTGCCTCTTAAGTGCAAGGTCCTGCGTTTGATCCCTGGTACAAAGAAAAAAAAAGTGGAGGCCTCCATTACTCAGTACAGGGTCTCCTGAGTCTGAAGGGACTGCACACACCAGGTGCTCAGGAAACACCCGCAGGGCTGGATGAATGAACCTGCTGGTGCTGTGCATTTTCACCCCAAATCCCCCTTTTCCTAATTTCCATCCACACTTGATCTTTCTCACCCCTCTGGGCTTCCTTCGTCAGGGTGAGTGGACCTCCTTCATGAAGACTTCCTAACCCACTGAAGCCCAGACTCATCTTCCCTCTTAGCGTCCACTGTTGCTTTTCACCAACAAATCTCTCACCCTATTGACATAGATCCTCCCTCATATACATATCCACACTTGATCTTTTTGCCTTGATGGGTCACTTTTGCTCTTAGGGTGAGGGACAGTGGCTAAGAGCGCAGGCTCAGGAGCCAGACGGCTTAGATGCAGATCTCAGCTCTGTCAACTACTGATCAAGCAGGTGCTCTGCCCTCTCTGTGCCTTACTTTCCTCATTTGTAAAGCTGTGGCAACAACAGAACCTTCCTCACATGGTTGCTGTGAGAATGAACTGGGTTAAAACAGGTAAAAATACACAAAGCAATGCTGGGTACATATTCAAAGCTATGTAAGTACTCTAGTATATAACAGTGTCATTTAGTTGAAAAAGAAACCAGGGACCCAAGAGATGATTTTGTGCTGTGAGGTTCTTGTGAAATTGGATTTTTCAACCCAGGTTTCCCCCAGACCAAGGGCCTTTCTATCTTGGCCGTGGTCATTAAAGTCTTCCTCTGGGACACATTTCTCCTGGAATCTCCCAGAGTAGCTGGTTGAAAGAGAGAAAAGAGTCTAGTTATTGAACAGAATCACTATGTTCGTATGTCACTCTGATACCTTGGTTGAAGACAAAAAGACAGGACTGGCTGTGATGGCCAGGACAGGTTGGCAGGTTGAAGTGGGTCCTGCCCCAGCAAGCAATACCCCTGCAGTTAGGCCCTGCCCAGTGTCCATATGTGCATCCTCTCCAGCCCCAGTGAGCCAGAATTCTCTTTCCTGGACCCTTCTCTCCCTCCATCTGCATTGCAGCCTTTTGACTTCTTGATATTCCCACTCTTCTTTTGGAATTAAGTCTTCCTTTGGTATTTGTCTTAATTTAGTCTTCCCTCCTTGGTTCTCACTCACCACATTTTCTTGCCCCTACCCCTCCCATCAGCGGAACCATCTTTGTCTCCAGTGCTTACTCACGCTCCTCCATTTCCCAGCCTTCCCTAGGAGAAGGATCACCTGGAAAAAAGGTTAAAGACAGGGTTTCCTGGGCCTCTGTCCTGGAAATTTTGAGTCAGGAGGCTGGGATGAAAGTGCTGGAGTCTGTATTTTTAGCAGTCCATGCTGGTGACTTGTTTTCGGGGACGTCTAGGAGTCACTGTCCAGAGCATGTCCATGTTTCTCCCTCCCACAAAATCTCAGTGGTCCTCCCCTTGTCTTGAATGTAGCTTGTGTCCTTGGGAATGGTGACAGCTCTTGTTCTGTTACCCTGCAAATCCCTGAAGCTTGGCAACCTGCAGATTTTCTGTTCAAGCAATAGAAACTTTTTGAGAGTAGGCATCAAATGTTGGTTTTATTTTTGTTGTTGTTGTTGTTTTGTATCCCATTGGAGATACACAATGGATATTTGGTTGAAATTTTACTTTATTCCTCTTATTATATTCACTGTGGGTGAATATTGAAATTGTTTCACCTAAGCATGTTTGAAAGGCCATGAGGGGTGCCAGGGGAGGTGACACACACCTGTAAATCTCAGCACTCTGGAAAGCTGAGGCAGGAAGATTGAAAGTTTGAGCCCAGCCTGGGTGACTTAGAGAAACCCTGTTTTAAAAGAGAAAGAAGGAAAGAAAAGGGGATATAGTTCAGTATGAAGGTCTTGGGTTCACTCCACAGTAGTGACTGGAATAATAAGGCTTCATGCCTTAGTATTCCTCAGAAAATCAAAACTAGAAATTCCATCTTACCCAGCTATTCTCCTTGGTATCTTCCCCAAAGAGTTAAAGGCATCACATTACAGAGATATCTGCATACCCCTATTCATAGCAGCAAATTCATAATAGCTAAATCTTGGCAGCAGCCTATATGTCCATCAACAGATGAATAGATAAAGAAAATGTAGTATTCACACAAAATAGAGTACTACTCTGCCACCCAGAAAGATAAACTTGAGTCATTTATAGGAAAATAGATGCACCTTAAGGCCATATTGTTAAGTGAAATAAATCAGACACATAAGCTTAAATATTGGTTAGTTTATCTTATATAATTATAAATAAGAGTAAAATAAAAAATAAATAATAGGAAGGAGGGAGCTAGGTCTTTATCAAATAGGAAGGGGATCAAGAGATAGTGGGGAGGAAAGGGAATGAAAAAAGGAATTAAGATGAGTTATGTACGTGTATCAATGCTGCACAAAGAATGTAAACATTTATACTACAAACATGTACTGATAAAGAAAAAAAGAAATACGTTAGGAAAAGAGACACGCTAATTTGCAATGAGACACACATTATTTACTCCTGCTTTGATTAAGTAAAGTTAAATATAACCATCCCTGGTGTCTAGAATAACACGCTGCTGTCTGAAAGAGATGATACCTGGACAGAGCCGGCTATGCTGTGCTGTCTGAAGAACTTGTTCAATTCTTGTTTCTCCTTTGAATTACAAGTGTGTGTGTCCTCAGGTGAGATGTTTCAGTAAACTAAACCTCAGCTTCTTTATTCTAATAGGAGGGTTAAATGCTGATCTCATTGGCCTATTGAGGTGAAATGAGATATTGTGTGCAGAATCTTTTTGTAAACTGTGAAATGCTGTGCATGTGGTAGGAATGACTTTTCATCAGCCTTTCGGTGTTTTCCAGCTCTTCTGCTGTTCTGAATTCCCTTACAGCTTTTCTGCCTGAGTCAAGTGAACTCCAGTTTAAATGCTATGCTGGGCAGCTCAAGAAATGTACTTCCCAGAAAGTTATAAAACCTCACATCTGAAGTGCGAGAGACAATGGGAACCAGTGACTCAGAGCAGCCTGAAGGGAGTTGCTAGCCCAGACCAAAGGCTTTGAAGAGACTCCTCAGGTCTGACACTGTCTTCTTGCATGGGTGTGCCAGGGAATCAGAACAGATTCATTATAAGCTTTGGTTTGTTTCAGAGAGAAATTTGGAAGCTGGATTATGATTGGGTGGATGGTTAATATCAATGACAATAGACAAAATTTGCAGATGGCAGTGCTTAAAATCTGAGAGACTACAGTGAAAAATAATAAAGGCATTACAACAAAAGGGGCTTATTGTCCTGCATGTGAACTCTTATAGAATCAGATTTTCTGAATTCGATAAGAATGTATTATAAGAAGCAGTTCCAGAGTTTTGTAGACTTTGGTGGGGCTGTGTTAGTCCATGTGAGAAGAATGCAACAGACTTTAGAAATCTGTACAAACAGCAAAAGAAATAAACTTGTCATGTTGTGACGTATCCGCAGCATTACAGATTTTGTCCTTACAGCTCTCTTTTAAATTTGACTCCAGGAAATAGATTTGGAACCTGATCAGTCCCATCCTGGACTCTGCCATCCTCTCAGAATTATAAACATAAGATTATTACAGCGCATTTCCTACATGTGCCTTCCAGGTGGCTCCAGTCTCCTCCTCACCAATGTGCCAAGTAAACACTCCCCCAACAATTCTGTAGTGTCGCCCATATGGTGAGGTCTTGGGGAGGAGGGGCTGGAAGCCTGGCCACAGACGCTGTAGCTCCCCTGGGGGGAGAACATGAGGTGGCACTCGGGGGAGGGTGCCAGGAAACTCTCTGGGTGACAGGGCAGTCACCCACCCTTCCTTCATTGCATGCATGTTGAAGCTTACAAAGGAATTTTGGAATTGTTTGCTTTTCTGTCTTTCTTGTTTTAAAATTCATTTCAATGCATCCTATTCCTGGAAAAACCACGATCTCCCCCCAGCAGCCTTTAGGTCCTTCAGTTTTTAAAGCACAGAGCTTCCCTGCTACCCCTTGTTTTGAGTAGCAACTAATTTCAGTGTAGATGAGTTTGGAGCTGAGCCTTTCATTTACGTGTTAGGACTTCCCGATCCTGTGGTTTGACCCTGCTGAAATGCAAAATTGTTAACTTTACGATTTTTCAACGATTTTCTTCTCTCTCTCAAATCTCATATGAAACTCATTTCCCAAGTAACTGACCAAGCACCTCTGACCTCTTGCCTCAATTGCTTAAAGATCTCCAGTTCTTTTCCTTGGGTCTTCTAGTCTATAGATTAGAAGGTGCACTGAACTTCAAAGGGCATCAATCCAGATGTCTTCCTTTGCCCACAGGGACTGGCTTCCTCTTCTTTGTCTGCATTTTTTGTGAATTCAGGTATCCATTTCCTCTGGGCCCCAGCACTGTTCCCAGGTTCCTAGGTGTGAGGCTCTTATCTGATTTGCTGGTGCTGAAATTGGAGGGATTTGACAAAGTTCCTGTTATTTGTGCTGTTCTGACAGGGGTGTGTGTGTGTCTGTGTGTGTCCTCCATCAACAACAGCAGATGCTAGACCTGAGCTATTCTAATAGGGCAATCACAAGCCACAAGTAGCTACTGGGCCCTTAAAATGTGATTTTTTCTGACAGAAGAGCTAAATGTGTAAAACACACACCAGATTTCAAACACTGGGTGTGAGAAATAAAATTTTTATATTGACTACATGTTGACATGATAATACTTTGAATGTATTGGTTTAAAAATATTTTACCAATATTGATTTCACCTATCTCCTTTTACTTTTGAAAGTGAGACTACTAGAAAATGTAAAACTTTGTACATAACCTGTATTCTATTCCCATTTGACATTGCTGATGTAGACTGGTAATGGCGGCCCTAAGTCGCAATGGCTGCTGAGTCACAGGCCTGGATGTAGTTGTCCTGGTGACCTCCTAGCTTTGGGCTTCGCAGTGAGGGAGTGATTAGGCTCCCACAAATAACATTTCATCACTTTGAGTTGCAGGGAACACTCTGTGTATCTTCAGGATCCCACCTCGCTTTTCTCAGGGGGCACTGCTACCCCAAGCAGGCTGGGGACAGAATAGAGACTATGCCCATGGACCTGGGGGCCAGAAGTCGGCTGCTGGAGACTGAAACCTGGTTGGTGGCCCACAGTACACTCTATGTGTATCTGTCCTGGACAACTTCTAGTCACTTTCTTCCAAGTTTGTGCTGGTCACTTTTCTTTTACCTTGGCATTTTTAGGAGGTAGCATAATGAGAGAGGTCCTTAAAGATTATTTCATATTATCTTTTCATTAAAAGAAAGAGAACACTAAGACTCAGAGGTACAGTACTGGAGGAAGGCGATTATAAGCTTAGACTTTGTCAGTTTCAAGTTTAAATCCTCATTTTGCTACTTCTTGGTCAATAGCACTTGGATAGGTCCATTGAACTTTCCTACCCTTATTTTAGCTTTTTATTAAACAAAGACCATGACACATCTCTCATCAAATTTTCCTAAGAATAGAATAAGAAAATAAATGGAATTCACTCAAAGTATAACCTCACAGAAGTGAGTAATTAAGAAATAGCCATTCCTATTATTATTATTATTATATTATTGCATAACTCACAAGGTCTATAGCTGATTAGTGGCTGAGGCTGGGTTTGGAGTTCAGATTGTCACTTCTTACTTTGCTGCTCTTGTTTCAGAAAGGCCAGGCTGGGCACAACTTGTCATTCCTGAAGTTGAAGCCCTTGGCCTTGGAGATCAGTGGCTCACAGTTTTGCCACGTGCTCCTGTGGCCACCGGCCTGCCTCTAGTACAGCCCTCCCTGTTCAGTACTGTGGTGACTGGCTCTTTGGTCTGTGTCTTTCTGGGCACTGTATGGTCCTTGAGGCAAGGTCTACCTCTTCTTTCTTATCATAGTCCTTTTGTTCTTTCAGTGTGCTCTAGACTTACCGAGTGCCAGGCAGGTGCTACTCTAGACTCTCAGGAGGTACGGGGAAACACAAACAGATCAAAGATACTTATATTCTAGCTGAGGGAGACAGACTCCATATTGGAGGGTTATTTGAGTTTTGGTTTATGTAGAGTCAAGGCCGCACACTCACCTTGTCTGGCTGGAGCAGCCCTGGCAGCAGCTCAGTCCATTTCTCTGCAGTCCTGGAGCTGCTGGTGCTTCCTGCAGCTGCTGCCATGGAGACTTCTCAGGCATGTCTCATGGTCCTCTGCCTGCTGCCTGTCTTCCCATCTCTCAGCTCCCACCCCGTGCCCTGGGGCTTTCTTGTGGCCACTGAGGTGAGGGACTGCGTGCCAACCCCCGTTCTCATCACCTGGAGGTATGGCGTGCTAATCCCTATGGCAAATTGAGAGCAATAGGAGGCAGGATTCATTGCTTCCCCTTTCCCCCTAGGCGGAGTGTTTGGGATTCTTTAGCTTCATGTGGTGTTTTTGAAGCTATCTTGTGTAATGTCTTGTTCCAAAGCTATGGTCATTTGGAAAGAACTCCTTTACATTTGCTCTCCCTCTACACTTTCCTTACTTTCCCCTCATTTCTGCCTTTCGAGAATTGTGCCCATCTTTGCTACATTTTCTAGTGAAGTGGACCCAGGTAGCAGGTGATGAGGTGAAATGAAATGAAGAAAAAGGAAAGGCAGAACAGAGTCAGAAGGAGGACAGAGAGTGTTATGGGAGGGTTGTGATTTTCCACAGCATGGTCAGTTGAAACCTCTCTGAGAAGGTGACATTGAGCAAAGACTTAAAGAAACAACTAGCCAGTTGGGGAGTGTGTCTTCTAGGTGGGGCGGGGGGGGGGGGGGGGGCAGTGCAAAGGCCAAGGCATGGCCATGGAAGAGCAGAGTATGGAGTGGCTTTGTAGGAGATGAGCCAGAGAGGTGGTGGAGGGGACATTTTAGGTCTTGTAGGTCCTGTAAGGACTTCTATTTCTCTCTCTAGTGACACGGGAGCTTGTGCTGTGTTTCAGGCAGCAGCACAACTTGGCTTCCAGTGAGGGCATGATTCCTGGCACATAGCAGGTCCTCATTCAGTGTCTGTTGATTTGAAATAAGACCTGCAGTGGCTCTTCCCTGGGTCTCCTGGCTGTCCCCGGCTCTCCAGCAGCAAGCTGTGGTAAGTCCCCTTGCTCTGTGGAGGGCCAGAGCCTGACTTAAATGTTTCTAGCTAAGAGTTGAAAACAGATGGAAACAAAATGCTAGCATTAATCTAAAAGGCAGATGGAAGAAAGATCAAACGAGAGAAGAGGATGAATGTGTTTTCAGTGAGCCTGTGCGCTTCCTTCAGAACCAGATTTGTGGAAAGCCAGCTGAACCAGCCTTGTGCCTCAAGGCAGAAAATGGGTTTCACCTGGAGCCTACAGATGGGAAAAGCACATCCATCTTCCCCACAGTACAGACTTGAGGGTGAGCTCTCCTCTCAGAGCCAGGCGAGTCCTTGAGCTTGGATGTATTGGAAATGTACACAAGTGTGCCAGTTTGGGTTCTGTGAAATCTCCTTGGCTAGGTACTTTTGGTTTGAGTTCTGCTGATTATATTATTTAGGTCCTTGGTGGGTACAGTAGCTGGCTCCCTCCCCTATCACAGAGGCCAGCAGGGCAGGAGGAACATCAGAGTAAAAGCCTGCAGTAACATGCATCCTCATGTCCCCTAGTGGGATCTTTCTCATCTTCCCTTGAAATATAGATACCCAGGAAGATAGCACCAAAATTGTGTACACACCTTAGGGAAAAAACTTGTATAAATACTGTAATACTAAATTTATTGAGACATCATGATATTAATACAAGTTACTTTGGACCTCTACAGTTACAAGAGGTGCTCAAAGTGGTGGCCGTTAACTTCTACGCATTTGTTCGTACAGAACTGCTGCTTGGGTAACCTTAGTCATTGAGATGGCTGCACATGCATTTTCAATTTCTTCTCTAAGGGCCGGCCATGTAGTAGGTTTTCTGTGATGTACAGCATCTTCTAGGGTCCCCCATATGAGGGTGACACCATCTGTGGAAAGAAATCACACTGTTTTTCTTCTCCTGAAGCATGTGTATATTTTTGGCTCTCTCTCTCTCCATATATATATATATACACATATATGTGTGTGTGTGTGTGTGTGTATAAAATTTTAATTGACACATAGTAATTGTACATATTTATGGGGTACAGTGTGACATTTCAATATATTATCTCCTTCTTAGGCGCTGGTGTCCACCATTCCACTCTCTGCTTCTCTGAGATGAACTTTTAGCTTCCACGTGTAAGATAGTACATGCAGTATTTTTTGTGTCTGGTGTATTTCACGTAATGTTTGGTTCCATCCGTTTTGCTTCAGATGACAGAACTTTATTGTTTATTTCTGAATAGCATTCCACTGTGTTTACTTTCCACATTTTCTCCATCTGTTCACCTGAGCACCCAGGTTGATTCCACCTCTTGGCTATTGTAAATAGTGGTGCAATAAACATGGGAGTGTAGATGTCTTTTTGACTTACTTGATTTCAATTCTATTTTTGACCTTTCTTTTATACACACATTTAAGAGATTATGAGTGTAAAAGAGAAAAAATCTTGGATAGTAGGGGGTGTCAAATAAAGCTCTTAGAGTATAGATAAGGAAGTGATCAGGACAATGGAGATATTCCAGACTTTCTCTCTAATACAGGGACTATCTATTTCCCAGGAGCAGAAAAGAAGGGAAATGTAATTATATAATTCCTTTTATTCCGGGAGCTGTGGGCTAGAGGGAGGGAAAATTGTATAGAGCAGTGGTTTCAGACTCTGAGTTTGACATAATATTGATAATTTATTTAATGGCAACCAGAGACTTATGGCCAATGAAAGCAGTTGGGCTTTTTGTCAAGAATCTTGCAAGTCCATCTTCCTGATCATCTTACTTTGATGCCCAGCTACACCCCAGTTATGCTTCCAGAAGCAAAGACAAAGCTCAATGACTCTCAGATATTTTCTAATCAGGACCACACAAATCTTTGGAAATGAGATTAGATCTAGAAAACTCAAGAAGATAATTTAGTACTCAGTGAGGGAGGAGCTTGGGCTCTGTGAGCATAAATGGAAGGTGTGAAGACCTCACAAATTTGGCAACTGGGTGGGCAAGAACGAGTCTCGTCTCTGCTGCAGAGGTCCAATTCCTGACGGGCAGCTAAGGCCACAAGGAGTTTCAGCTGCTCAGGCAGCCTGGCCCAGATGTCATCTGGCTCCATCAGTAGCCAGAGAGTATATAATAATAAGGATTTTGTTTTATATTTGTATTTTTAATGACTCCAATTAAAATGGTACAGTTAATAGAAATATAGGAAACAGCATTCCAACATTTATTTAATATAAAAGCAATGTAAAACCCCATCACTGCAATTCTGGGAGAAGGGGTGGTATAATGTATTACTAAACAACTTATTGTTAGCCAGGAAAGCACCCATGAAATCCAGAAAAGTATAGAAAATAGCTCTTCCTATCAACATTAGTCCAATATCTTACCCCATACAGAATCTTCAGGAATGTAGTTTGGGAAAGGCCCTTCTAAGCTAACTGACCTCTCCCAGACCCCTGTCTGTCACAAGATCCTTCTTCTAAACCAGGGTTGGCAAACCAAACCCCACAGACAAAATCTAGCTTGCCCTCTATCTCTGTGTGAGCTTAGAATGAATTTTATATTTTTAAGTGATCTGAAAATTAGAATAGTATTTTGTGACATGTAAACATTTTATGAAATTCAAATCTCGTTGTCCATAAATAAAGTTAATTTATGTATGCACCTTTACTTATGTATTATCTATGGCTGCTTTTCCATAGTGGTACAGTTGAGTAGTTGAGATGGAGTCTAACTCTAAGTCTAAGTCCCCTTGTAGGTATTTATTATCTTGGCCTTCACGGAAAAATTACCATCAATCACTTTAGTGCTTTTCTCTCACTTTCTATCATCTTATTTTTCCTTCTCTCCTTGGCACAGCTTGTCCATCAATCACATCTGCCCGACAGTGGATGCCAAGGAGTGGGGCTGGTGGAAAAGGATGAGGCAGAAAAAGGGGGAAAGGACCTCTTCCTTCATCTGGTCACAGCATAGGGTCACCATGAGACTGCCAGGCCTTCCAGGCAATCAGGAGCTACTCTATTTTATTTTCCTGGATTATAATTTGGAAGAATCTCTGTATCATTTTCTACCTTGAGCTCATTGCAGTCCCTATGCCTAGGTTTAAGAAAGGAAGAAAATACCCTATCCTGCCACAAATGCCTTCCCCATGATGGAGATGGGAATTTACAGCACAGAAGGCTGTCACATTGTTGGCTTAGTGAATTCCATTTTCTTTCCTTGGGATGTGCCCTTCTTCCCACCTGTTGTCTCCTATAAAGGGCTCTCATGTCCTACTTCCGCCTTGAAGTTTTCCCAGCCTGTGTCTATAACAAATTCTCTCCCACAGTTTAAAGATTTCCTTTCTACACTGGGCTCTTGGAATCATTAGTGATGGTCCTACCATCTGGTTTCCATCCCCCTTCTCCATCCCTTGATGACTCTCCTGGTTCAGACTTAGCTTTCTCTTGAACCCTTAGAAGTGACCCTTAACTGCAGCCAGGCTCGTCTCATTCAAATCCTTCCTCAACAGGGCTCCAGAGGTGCAAATGTATGAAGTGGAAATCTTACTACCTTCTCTCCTGTTTGCTGGTCTTCAAATCTTTCCTTGCTCTCTGGTTGAGGAGTTGTTCCCACTGACCTCTCCAACCTCATGCTCTGCTTTAGATTCTGTGTCCTGGCAAAATAGAACTGTGTGTGGCTCTGCACTGCACTGTTGTATGTTTTCGTCTCTGTAGGGGGTGCTCCATTGTCTTCCACTTAATCCCCTTTTAAACTAGCTTCTGCTTGTGGTCAAGGCTCAGCCCAGGCACCCCCCCTATTCTTCTCAGGCTTCCCTCCTCTTTCCCTGCTGGCTGGAGTAGGTGTTTCTCTGCCTGAGCTTCCACAGCCTAACTTTATAATTATGCTGTCCACACTATATTTCTGTTTCCATGATGTTTTCTTCCTCACTGAGTTACAGTAAGATCTGAGTCTTATTTATCTTTATGTGACTAGTTCTTTTTAGTCTCTGACTTATAGGAAGCACTTAATAAATGTTTATTGGGGATACAAAGAGATTGATGATAAATCCTTGTAAGGTAAGATAGTGTTTTACACATGTTTATATTATGTCCATAGTGCTTGGCTCAATTCCTGTTTTGCTGCTGACAAGGATGATTCCAGGGTGCTGTTCTTTGTTTTAAAAATATCGCTGTGAACTCATGGCCAAACCTGTGCCTCACAGCAGCCCCAGCAATGGCTGTCTGCCGCCAACACACTTCATGGTTCACGCTATTTAATAATGATGATACAAATAATTTCATGTTGAATGTTTTCTGTGTGTGCTACATATCTAGCACCTAATCTTTAATTCTGAAAACAATTCTGCATGACTGGCATTATTCTGCATCAAAGACACTGAGGCATAGATGTTAAGTAGTTTCACCACGATCATACAGCTGTTGGTTGTGAACCTGGGATTTGAATCCAGGCTTGTTTAACTTTGAAGGCCTTAATATTTCTGCTATTCCTTCTCCTGCCCATAATTTATATTTTAGCAATAGCAATAAAACTATAAGGTTAACCATTTCTAGTTTGCAAAAAGAAGGGCAGAGAGAAAAAAGAAATGGGAAGTTGAGCTACAACTCTGCCACCTGAAAAAAAAGTCCAGCTGTTGTTTTACTTTGTGCATGTCCTCCTTCTGTTCCTGTCCACATGTGCATATAGTGGATGGGACTGACATGCCATTGGTGTGTTGCTTTCTTTCTTTTTTCTCCCCTCCAACCCCAATCTTTATATCAAAGGAATTTTCCAATGTCTAGCCATGGTCTCCATGATTATAATTTTAATGATTTGTACTTCATTTCTGGTCTTGGCATGAATAATAAGACTCTTCCAACTCCTATGGTCCCCTGTCCCTTCTTTCTCCTACTCACTGCTCTGTAAGTGCATCTGGGCTTCATTGAAGGCAGCTGTAAAGACAGTGCTGGACTTGGTGCCAGAAGAGTTGGACTGAATCCCGGATCTGACAATAACTAGTTGTGTGACCTTGAGCAAGTCAGGTTCATTTACTCTCAAGCTCCTCCTTGTTCTTCCTTTAGGGGAGGAATTGCTGTGTTTCTTCTTTGTAGGCTTTGTGTCTGACACAGAGTATGAGATCAATGCATGCTTGATAAAGGCTCTCAAATTCTCTCCTCCCTGTAAAATGGGATAAATAAACATATTCCATAAAGATATGGTTACTAAATGAAGCTTTATACATACATGCAGACATACACACATTTACCACAAAACACATACACATACACACACATTGGAGTTGTAAATCATTATATAAATATAAGTTGGTATAACTATTATGATTACTGGGTTTATACAATTCACATAAAAGTCTATTCAATTATCTGGAAGAACAGCAAGCTTCCTGACTGGATGTCACATCTTTCATCCAGATGTTTGGGATTCTGTAGGCACAGTAGACCACAGACTTAAAAGAATCATCATTCAATGTTTATGTTGAGTTGTCTGTGTTTCTTCATTGTGATGTTGACAATGGAGGCTGGATGTGCTTAACTTTCTGGATAAAGCACCATGCTCAGCCAGGACCTTAATAAGTGCACTTTGGTGTGATTAAGAAGAGGAATGTGGGATGTTAAAAGTTCATGTCCAAGAAACATTGTAGTTGGCAAAAACTCCTTCTAGTGGGTGCTGTCATTTGCCTGGGGGCAGAAGCTGCTGGAATTGGTTTGGTTTATCTAGAAGGAAACAGTCCAACAGTGTGGGAGAAGTTTTCCATTCTCCTCCAGGTATAAGGACAATGACCTTACAGAAACAAAAGAAAAATAGTTCAGAAACTTGTGAAACAATTCTTATCTATTCTTATGATAAGATCTTTTTTTTTACCACAAAGTTCTAAGAGCCAATTTTTCTTCATCTACATAATATCAGCATTGTAATTCTCAGTCTTAATAAGGATTAAGTTGTTTTAAGGGCTAGTTGAATCAAAACACCAGAAACATGTTGGTTATACATAACATTCAGAGAGAAAATGAACATTCAAAATAATCAGATACCCAGATAAATTGAATTTAAAGATCAAAGAATAAAGTGAATTAAATCCTAGCTATTTTTAAAGGTACATATTCTGCTTAAGTGGCAAAGTGAATTAGGCTTAAACTGTATAAAGTAAAAGTATATTCTAGAACATTAGAAAAATGAAATTATTTATTTATAATATCATTACACTCTTTGTGAAAAGTTTTGGGTATATAACTTTTTTTTTCTTTGGTACCAGGGATCAAACTCAGGACCTTGTATTTGCGAGGCAGGTGGTGGAACCACTGAGCTAAATCCCTGGCCCTTGGGTATATAACTTTAAAACACTGGTTAGTTTAATTAATGCATATTAAAATCAGTATAAGACTGTGCTTTGAGTAATGGTTGGAATAGTTTGCATTGTACTCATTTTCCTAAAGATAACAGTGATTAACATGTTAACATCAACCTCTTATAGGCACTAAAGAGTAAAAAAAAAGCAGAAACTGGAGGGATGTCAACCTAGGAAAGAGGGTAACTAAATAATTTGGATACCTATGCATGCAACCCAGGCTTATATTACAGGAGGACTGGAGCTCAAGCTGAAGAGTCCCGTGTCACTGCCATGAGGTGTCAAAGGACAGTGTGGGTCTGCAAACATGGCTGAAAATTAGGGAGAAAATCATGGAAAAGAAAGAGCTGCAGAAGGGGAATCACAAATTCTTCATGAATGTTTTACCCTATTATTAGCTAATTTTTAATTTATTCAATTGTGGGAGAGATCCCAGGAGAACTAAATGGAGAAACTAGGAGAAATACTAGTTGGAAGGCCGAAGAAACTGTGTATTTCAGCCACTGCCAATTTAAGGGAGACAAATTTTGGTGTTTCAATCCAGCCAAATTACTTACCTCCCAGAAGAAAAATTAAAATTAAAATTATTTGCAGTGGAAGATAACATTCTTCAGATATTCAGTATGCATCACTCACAATTGTTGCACAATGGAAAATCATTAGATATGCAAAGACATGGAAAAATATGGCTGATAGTCAAGAGGAAAACAATAGCCAATAAAAACAGATTTTTTTGAGATGATTCAGATGTCAAGATGATCAAATAAGAAATTTAAGGCAGCAATTGTTTTTTTTTTCTTTTTTTTCATTGTTTATTGGTACATTTTAGGTATACAATACAGTTACATTCATCATTGGGATCTTGTACCTTTACATGACATATCTTGGTTCTTATTTTTCCCCTCCCCTTGCCCTCCCTTCACCCCCTCCCCGCTTCCCTATTTAGAAAGACTTTGTTTCCATTTTTTTTTTCTCATATTTTTTTCCTTTCCCTTCTTTCCTTTCCCCTACCCCTCCCACTTCCCCTGCTCCTTTAGACCTTTTCATCCTATTTCACAATACCAATTATACATTTTGATGCTTATTTACACTTTTAGTTTTTCATACCAGAGAAACTATTCACTATTTACACATGTATATCCTATTTATTTCACTTAACAGTATGGCCTCAATGTGCATCCACTTAGCTAGTTTCTTGTTCTTTTTGGCTGAGTAGTACTGAATTTTATAAAAAAACCCACATCTTCTTTATCCAGTTTCCAGTTGATGGGCAATTGGGCTGTTTCCAAGTTTTAGCTATTACAAACTGTGATAAGGCAGCAATTATAAATGACTTAAAGGAAAATATGGTTATGAAGAATGAGCAGATAAAGAATCTCAGCAAAGAGATGTAAACAATGAAAAGGTACCAAATGAAAATTCTAGAACTGAAAAGTACTGTTCAATTAAAAAATTCAGTGGACAAACTTGACAGGAGATTGAAGATGGCAGAGGAAAGGATCATTAAATTGAACATGGATCAATATAAGTTACCCAAACTGGATAACAGAAAGAGAAAAGATTAAAGACAAATTAATAGAGCCTCAGTGATCTGTGGGAAAATGTGAAGTGGTCTAACGTATGTGTGCTCAGAGACCAGAAGGAAAAGAGAAAGAGTGGGATAAAAAATACTACAAAAAACTGAAGAAACGTTTCCAAATTTGCTGAAAGAATATAAATTTCCAAATCTAAGACTTTTAATGATCAAATCTACTTTGAAAGTGAAAACAAAATAAAGGCATTTCAGATAAACAAAAGTTGAGAGAAACCAATACCAGCAGACATGATTATAAGAAATGATATAAATTCTTCTTCAGACTTATGGGAATTATAAAGGGATGTCAAAATCATAAATATCAATTTGTTTGAGAAACATTTCAGTTTCCAACCACGACAGAGTAATAGGAACCAGCCTCACCTCCATAAACAGGTAGAAAACTGAACAAACATATGAAACTATATTTTTGACAATGGGCAACAGGCAGCATGGGCCTGGCTGGGGTCCCTGACAGAAGGGAAATAGAAAAGGTGAAACCTATGATCCCTGGTTATCTGCTTAGGGGTACATTCTAAGTCAAAGCATAAGCTAGTGGTCTTGCTGGGCAATTATATAAAGTTCAGAGTTCGTGGAGGCTGAGGCAACTAGAATATGCGGAATAGAGTCCTGTAGAACAGGGAGCAGAATAGAAAAAGAGACCCAGAAACCTGGGTGGGTGTGTAGTTGAGTGTTTGTTGAATATTAACCTGCACGTGCATAGAGTGAAGGCCCACAAAAATAGGCAAAGAGAGACAGTGGAAATGTAAGCTGAATTGTCGCTAGATCCCACACGGGTCTGGGAGACAATTGTGTTCCAACTTTCCAAAATAAAGAATCCTTATTAGTCATCTGGGAACAAAAAGAGACTCTTGAAGGATCATACCTATTAGTGAGGTGAAAATATCTGTAGAAATAGCCTTTGTCTAGTCTTACAAACAAAAAGCTGAAAAACAAGTTCTGAAAGAATCAAGATCATCTGAAAATAACTTCAATCATGCAAAAATAAAGCATACTCATCTTTTTAAAAAGGCAAGAATTTGAGACACTGAACAATACAAAATTAGTAATATACAATAAGCAATTAAATATTTTTAGACATAAAGAGCAAAAGAAAATGTGACCAATAACAGGAATAAAGTCAATCAATGGAAATGAACCTCAGAATGAAAACAATGGTAGAAATAACAAACAAACATACTAAAATGGCTCAAGAAAATATTACAAGAGGAAAATTAATACCAAAAAGAACTAAATTGTACTTTTTAGAATGGAAAAATAGGGCCAGGGATTTAGCTCAGTGGTTCAGGCACGTGCCTTGCAAGTGCAAGGTCCCAAGTTCAATCCCTGGTACCAAAAAAAAAAAAAAAAAAAAGGAAAAATGAAATACAGGGAATGAAGATTCACTGGGTAGAATTAACAAAAGATAAAATACAGCAGGAGAAAATATCAGTGAACTTGAAACCATGCAATAGAAAACATCCAAGTTTGAATAGAAACTATTTACAGAGAGGAAAAAAAGAACAGTGCCTTAGTAATGGGTGGAAAAATATCAGACAGTCTAATGGAAAATAAATATGAAGATGGTATATTTATTCCAACCATATCAATAATTCCATTGGATATAAATGGCACAAACATTCCAATTATAAAGCAAAGATGATTAGACTGGGTAAGAATGTAAGGTCAGGGTATATGCGAAGAGAAACCCACTGAAACATAGGTTAAAAGTAAAAGAGTGGAAA
Organism: Heterocephalus glaber; assembly: GCF_000247695.1. Next base: position 10,918,684 of record NW_004624772.1, read on the forward strand.
AGACATATTATGAATCACTCATAGATTGCTGACAGAAATGAAAAATGATGCAGCCACCCTGGAAAAGAGCATGAGAGTTTTATGCAAAATGAAACAATCTAATAAATGTTAGCTTTTTGTCCCTGTGACAAAGCAACCTGGGAAAAACAACTTAAAGGCAGAAACAATTATTTTGGCTCATGGTTTCAGAGATTTTGATCCATGATTGGCTGGCTTTATTGCTATTAGGCCTGTGGTGAGATAGAAATATCATGTTGGGGAGGGCATGGTGGAGGAAAACTCATTTCATGGCAGTAAAGAAGCAGAGAGAAAGAAATGAGTCAGAGACAAAATATAGTCCCCAAGAACATGGCCCTGGTGGCCTTCTTTAAGCTAGGCTCCTATTGTCTCCATCATATGACTCCTAGTAATGTCATCACATTATGACTACATAGGTGGATTAATCCACTTGATGGAGTTCAATACCCCTATGATTCAATCAGTTCCCAAAAGTCCATCAGCTAACAGTCGAGCTCCCAACCCATGGCCTCTTGGGGTATATTTTGGATCCTAACCATAACAAATGGTATTCACAACCTTCCCATAGCAAACAAAATGCTTAATGGGGAAAATATAGAATTTCCCTCAACATGGTAAACAAGGCATCTTCATTACTTCTTTTCTGTATTTTACTGGAGTACACGAATGATAGAATCTTGAATAGGAAAAATCCTAAAGAACCTACAAAAAAGTTGCTAAAAGTACTAAGCAAGTTTAGCAAGGTCATAAGATAAAGAGTTAAAATATTTGGACATTAATTGGAATACTATATACTAGTAATTAAATTGAAAAAATTGAGTTATCGACATTGAATAATAATATCAAAATGTCAATACTTAGGGATTAATAACAATTATTGGACAAATATGTACAAGGAAGACTTTAAAACATTGTTCAGTAAAATTAAAGAAGATAACAGTGGAGAGATAAACTATGATCCAGGATTGGAAAAGTCAATATTGTTAAAATGGAAGTTTTCTCTAAATTGATCTATAGATTAAATGGAATCCTAATGAAAATCTCAGCATGTATTTTTCTCCAGAAATTATACAAATGAATTCTAATATTTTATGGAACAGCAAAGGACTCAGGTCAAAATAATTTTAAAAGGAGAAATTTAGAAGATTAAATCACATGATTTTAAGAATTATTATGAAGTCATAGTAAAGAAGACGGTGATATTGATAATGGTAGATCTATCTATCCATCTAAATATCTATCTATCCATCTATCTCATACATGGTCAGTTGATTGTCATCCAAGGTGCCCAGGTAAGACAATGAGAATAGGATAGTCTTTTCTTTTTTTATTTTCCTTAAGTTCTTTTACTGGTACAGTTTAGGTATACAGTTCATTTACATTTATCATTGGGTGCTTGTACCTGTACATGATGTATCTTGGCTCTTATTTTTTCCCCATTACCTGTGCGCACTTCACCCCCTCCGCCCTTCCCTATTTACGTGGATTTCATTTCCATTTTTTTTTTCTTTTCTCATAGTTTTTCCTTTCCCTCTTTTCCTTTCCCCTTCCCCTCCCTTCACCCCTTTGTCTTTGGACCTTTTTTCCTATTTCAGATTATCAATTATTCATTTTAATCATTTTAACCCTTGTTTACCCCATCAGTTTCTCACACTAGAGAAACTATTCAGTATTTACACGTGTGTCCTATTTATTTCACTTAAGAGTATGGCCTCAATACGCATCCACTTAGCTATAAATGACTCTGGTCTTTCATTCTTTATGGCTGAGTAGTACTCCATTTTATAAAAAAAAAAACACCTCTTTTTTTTGGTACCGGGGATCGAACTCGGGTCCTTACGCTTGCGAGGCAGGCGGTGGAACCACTGCGCTAAATCCCCAGCCCAAAAATCAACTCTTCTTTATGCAGTTTCCAGTTGATGGGCACTTGGCTGGGGATTTAGCTCAGTGGTTCTGTCTCCTGCACCACAAGTGCAAGGACCCGAGTTTGATCCCAATACCAAAAAAAAAGCAAAAATGGGACTGAGGATTAAGCTCAGAGGTTTCGCCGCCTGCTGCACAAGGACAGTCTTTTCAACATTAGCGTTGGAACAGTTGGGACTCATTTGGGAAAAATGGACCTCAGGAACCTTAAGACTTTATTTATTTCTTATGCAAATATTATCTTGAAATGAATCATAGATGTAAAAGTAAAAGCTAAACGTGTTAACACTTCTATGAGGGAAGTCAGAGCGAATCTTTGCAAAGTAGAGTTAAGCAAAACTTTTATGAATTGAATAAAACTTGAAACAAAAATTGTTTAACCTTTATAAACAAAAACTTTCACTGTTTGTCACTTTAAAGAAAATGAAAAAGGCAAGTCACAGATTGGAAGGAAATGTTTGTTTCACATGTTTCTTAGAAAAGACCTTCATCTGAAATATATAAAGAATCCTTACAATTCTACAATAAAAAAACCACACAGCCTGCTAAAGATTTTAACAGGCGCTTCGCAGAGGAAGATGTAGAAATCTATCCCAAGGCAAGGCTCATGATCAGAGAAGAGAGCCATGTCATAATGATAAAATGAGGGCATGGTACTGAATTCATCATGAAAATATGACAATCATAAATAAGTATTCACTTAAGAGCAGAGATTTTAAATTTGAGAAGTAAAAACTGACAGACAAATTCTTCACCTTTCACCATTTTACAATGTGTGTTTCTGTGGAGCAGCTCGTGGCCTCTGAGCATGTCTCATGCTTGGGTAGAATGAAAGCAGGAGATCTGTGGTCTGGGACTGGATCTGACAATTGGAGATCTCTGAGCAAAGTCAGTCACTCAGCAAACAGCACTGAGCTGCATGCAAGTGCCAAAGGTTCCCTGGAGACAGCAGTGCAGAGCCATCTCCCCTTAGTGGAGCCCAGAGGTGCGTACATCCCTGAGACTCAGCTTCCCAGTTTATGACGTGTGGGTGACAACAACATGGAAACCTCGTAAACAGCAAGCGACCTACGAGTGCACAAGTACATCGTAGTTAATCATCACATTTTATATGGCAGTCAAGATAGATCAACTGCAACACCGTTATGAATAGGGTAAGTAAGTGAAAAGAGAAAATTGGAGAAGGATGTATTAGAATGATTATTCACATAAAATTATAAATTTTCAAAGCAATAATAAGATTATGGATACACCTCATTGTCATAAAGCATGGGAATGATATACCACACTTAGAAAAGTGGTCATCTTGAGAGGGAATGCAAATAGAAGGTATACTCAGGAATTTTCAATTAAACCTGAAATATTTTATCTTTTGAGCAAGCTAGTAAGTAAACCAGTGTTTGTTATATTATTATTTATACTTTGGGCATGTCTAAAATTCATCAGAACAAAGGGATTTAATACCTTGCTGAACATCCAGAGATATTTAATTAATTATTAATTTTTAATCAGTCAAAATAACAGATATACCTAAGCTTATCTACTCCTACCAGAAACAATACCATTTGATTTCTGAAGGATGAAGCAAGACAGGTAAAAGGTTTGACTTCCAGCTTATTTTTAAAATTATTGTGATCAGTGTTTATTGAGGACTTACTAATATGCTGGGCATATAGTCCATAGTCACTAAGGATTTTTACATGTGTTATAACCATTTTAAATGAGAAAACTAAATAAAAATCAAATGATTGCCAAATTACTTCCCATAATTTGGCTTTTTTGGGGCTATTTTGGCTTTAATTCTTCCCTCTAATTCTTCCATATTTATTTTTCCCATCCCTTCAACCTTCCAATATGCTTATAGCACAATTTTGATGAGATCACTATTTAGGATATATGATGTTGTCTATTATGAGACTCACAGCTGAGTTATATTATAAGCTATAGTTAAATGTCCTCCCTACACAACTCTTTGTTTTCTCGGCATTTAATAATCATCCTTTTCCCCATTTTCTTCTTTTCCCAAGTGTCTTACCTTCTCATTGCTCAGTTATCTTCTGACCACTGAGACACAATATTTGATACCCACGACTTAAAGGAGAGGTTTATTTTGGCTCACAACTATGGTCCATGGTCAGCTGGCTCTAAGGCAGAGGTGGTATGATGGAATGGCCTTGGTGGGGGAAAAAAGCTGCTCATTTCATGGTGGCCAAAAGGAGAGAATAAAAAGAAGAGCCAGGAAGGGTGATATACCCTTCCAGCCCCTCGTATCCCCAGTAACCTGCCTCCTCTGACCAGATCTCACCTCCCAGGAGCAAGTTCACCTATATCACCCCCATGATTCAATCACCTTTCAAAAGGCTACCTATGAGTCCACAAGGCATTTGATGGACATTCTTGATTCAAACTATAACATTCTACCCCTGATCCCCAAAAGACTCATGCATATCTCTTTATGGAAAATGGATTTTGTTCATCTTTAAGAGTCATCAAAGTCTTAACAGTTCCAGCGTTGCTGAAAAGTCCAGTCCAAAGTCTCTGAGACTCAAGGAAAACTCTAGCTGTGAGCCCCTATAAAAATTAAAAAGAAAGTTAAACTCTGCCAACATATAAAATGGCACAGGGAAACATTTCCATTCTAAAAGGGAGGAGGATAGAAAGAAACTGGACCAAACCAAAACCAAAACCAAGCAGAACAAACATAAGTCCTATAGCTCCATGTCCAGTACTCAGGGCAAGATGTTGTAATGAGATCTGAGCTCCAAAGGATTTAGGCAGCCCCACCCCTACAGCATTGATGGTTGTAGTTCTTGTGGCTTCTCTTTTGGGGTGGCTTTGCTCACTGCCCGTGGCTTTCCTCAGATATTCCATATTTCTGTGTTCTTCAATGTCTTTCCACTGTACTTTTGGGTTCACTCTCAGAGCTTGATGCATTCCCCTCTCAGGGACACACTGTCTAGCCTCCCAGGCTTTCTTTTGAAATCTGTTTGGAAGCCTCCTTGATCCTGTAACTTTTGCATTCTCCATGCCCATAAAACCAGCAGCAGCACCACCATTGCCAAAGTCTGCCACCAGCTCTAGCAGTGGCCAGGCCCTCTTCAACCATTGCTGCAGCAGCCTCTAAACACCTGGATGGCTTAGTACTGTAAAATAAATCCCAGGGCACCAATATCCTAGACTACCTGCTCTGGAGTAGGGGGTCCTGGGGTTGTCTTCCCAAAGCAAAGTCTTTTACTTTTATACCTTGGAGCCTGTGAAAGGTGAGGTCTTGCTGATTCCTTATAACCCCTCAAGGCATCTTATATATTGTCCTGGTGTAAACTACATTCATAATTCCCCAATTTATGAATGAGTTTCATTCCAGAAGAATGTTCATAAGTCAGATTTATTTGTAAGTCTGACAAAGTTAATCTTATATATACCTTTGACACAAATATAAAATGCATATTGCTTTGTACTTCCTAGCAGCCCCCTCCACAACACCACTGCTCTTCCTCTTGCTTCTGGACTTCTTGGTCTCTGATTGAGAGGAGTGTATTACTGTTCACTATTGCACTGTATCATAAGCACACAACAGCACAACTGTGACAATGTCCAGCAGACGCATGAGCTACTTCCATAATTTGTTTACATCTCTGCATGTTTGTAATGTAAGGCCCATTTGTATCTGTGAAAGTTCACAACTCAAATATTCCTAAGTTGAGGACTTACTGTACTTGGCTTCATTTTAATGGTAATCTTTTCAGCAAAAAATCTGTCATTGGCCAAAATTTTACAGGCCTCAACTTTATAGGCATTTCCTTTCTAGTGAAACCCAAAACATTTAAAATCACTCAGCTGTACTGCTTGCTATTGATTCTTAATATAGAGCTGGCTTAAAGCCCCAGCAGTACCCATACTACAGTCTTAACATTGGGATGCCTTAAAATTTCCTCTGCCAGTTCAGTTAGTCTCCCCTTAGTCTCAGTTTCCTGCAAAGTCTCAGCATATGGGAAAAATGTAGACAAATTTTCTGCCAAAGAATGAACACACATGGCCTGGAGTCTGCCGATGGAGTCCATGTTCCCAGCTGAAACCTCCTGAGCCTGGCCCCTACTACCTAACCAATATCACACATCAAGCTTCTAGGATTTTCCTTGGTGGCAGGCATCTCCAAACCTTTCCAAACTCCTCCTGCCAGCCACTTCCAAAGGATTCTAAATAACATGGTCAGTCACAGCAACCACCCAACTTCTCTGGTACCAAAATTTGTCTTAGTCACTTTCTTGTTGCTGGAACAAAATATACCCACACCTACAACTCAAAGGAGAGGTTTGTTTTGGCTCACAGTTCAGAAGTTTCAGTCCACATTCAGCAAACTTAAACACAGAAATGACACGGTGGAAGGGTCTGTGTCAAGAAAATCTTCTCACATCATGGTGGTCAGGAAGCAGAGAATGAAGGGAGGAGAAAGAAGGGAGATATACCCTTCCAAGCCATACCAGCAACCCTCCTCTTCTGACCAGACCTTACCTCCTAACAGCTATATTGCCCCCATGATTCAATCACTTCCAAAAGTTTCACCTCTGACCACATGAGGGGGATATCTAGATATAAACCATAACACCAGGTAACTCATGGCCAATAGTTTAAATTTTCTCCTAATGTACTACTTAGATACTCAGGTAGTCTTTCATTTTATCTTCTTCCACCTCCTCTTTGTCCTCCTCCCCCTTCCTCCTCCTTTTTCTTTTTCTCTCCAACTCAGACATCCAAAGAAAAATTGGCCAACATGAAGAAAAACCTTTCTGGCAGAAATTTCGAATGTTTGGGAATCCATCATCACAATGACAGTTACATCTTTTTGAAGAATCCTCCCCTGGAATCTCACCTGCTTCTGTTTGTTTTCCTTCCCTCCCAGGTGTATAGCTTTTATCAAAGTATCTTCCTTCACTATAATCCTGACAATTCTTTCCTATGTTGACCCTCCCATTCCCCAGATTTCTTGTCTGCCTCTTGCTTTGTCTTCTTTCTGACTTTAATGGGTCATATTTTCTGGTAGCTTCCTGAGAAAGGGTGTCTAAGAGGTAAATTGTTTGCAAACTTGAATTCCAAAAGTATTTTTATTCTATACTAATCTTTGATTGATAGTTTGGTTGAATGCAGAAATTCAGGTATAAACTGTTTACTTTGAGAATTTTGAAAGCATTACCCCATTGCCTTCTAACTTCCAATTTTGCTATTGAGAAATCCAAAACCATTTTGCTTGCTAATTTTTTTTATCAGTTTGGGATTTTTCTGAAAATCTGTAGGCTTTTCTTTTTGTAACCAAATATTGGTATGCAAAGCAGCAAGAACTGTATCCTTAGACATGCTCCTGAAGGTTTCCCAACTTTGCCGCAGTTGGGTTGAGACCAAGTTCTAGCCAATGACTGGGAGGAGTTAAAAACATGATAAAACTTCCAGGCTAAGGAAGTTAAAAATCAGTATGCTTCCTTAAGCTTTATTTTCCCTTGCCACGACTTCGGGGACATATCCAAGTAGATATGTTTACAAGGTGGAGTGGGACCACCTGAAATAAATAGGCTTTGTATAAAATTTGTGAAGGTTTTCTGCTACAGCAGCCAACATTAATAAGCCTGATAAACATACCAATAATCAAGAATTTCACATGGATATTCCTTGATGTGGTTCTGTTTTTAACTGTTGTGCTGGTTACTCAGTACACCCTGAAAACACAGCCTTCAGTTCTGAGAAATTTTATTTCATTGGTATTTTCCAGTTTTTAGTTTTATCTTTTTTTTTTTCTTGAACTCCTATTATTTAGTTACTAGGCCTGTTGGATCTGCTGGAGGGATTCTCTAATTTCATTTCTTTTTACTCTTATTTTTCATTGGTGACTTTTTACTATAGATTCTGAAAAACTTCTCCAATTTTATCCTCCAACTTTCTACCAAATTTTTAAATTCTTTTATCATGTTTTTAACTTTTAAGAGCCCCTTTTTAGCATAAATGTCCAGAGATTCTTTTCCAAATCTATATATTATTCCTATGCATAATTTATTGCTTTTCTTGAAAAATATGTATCCATAATGTATTATTGCTTTGAAAATTTATAATTTTATGTGAATAATCATTCTAATACATCCTTCTCCAATTTTCTCTTTTCACTTACTTACCCTATTCATAATGGTGTCGCAGTTGATCCATCTTGACTGCCATATAAAATGTGATGATTAACTACGATGTACTTGTGCACTCGTAGGTCGCTTGCTGTTTACGAGGTTTCCATGTTGTTGTCACCCACACGTCATAAACTGGGAAGCTGAGTCTCAGGGATGTACGCACCTCTGGGCTCCACTAAGGGGAGATGGCTCTGCACTGCTGTCTCCAGGGAACCTTTGGCACTTGCATGCAGCTCAGTGCTGTTTGCTGAGTGACTGACTTTGCTCAGAGATCTCCAATTGTCAGATCCAGTCCCAGACCACAGATCTCCTGCTTTCATTCTACCCAAGCATGAGACATGCTCAGAGGCCATGAGCTGCTCCAGGGAAGGCTTTGTAAAACAGCGTAAAGTGAGGAATTTCTTTTCTTTCCAGTGTGTGATTGGGTTTGGGCCTTTGTCAGTCATAGAACTTCCCTCACCCTATAAGCCTGTGTTTTGACAGGATATTAGTGAAAGCAAAAGGAATATGAGAGCTCTGCTTTATCAGGATGAAACCCAGATGACTGGCTTTGATTTGGGTCTTGGATTCCTGCCTACTCCTCATTACCCTGCTTGCTGCCCCACAGGATGCCCACTTTCCAACTTGGCTGACCTATTAAGTCTGTAGAAGAATCTCTCCAGGCAGGGAGGTTAGAGTTTTGGAAGCAACTTCACAGCAGGGACTGGTACCATGTTTCCTGGAAGAGCCAGTGCTGGGATGTGTAAAGGCCTAACTCATTTACCCAGTATTAAGTGCCTGCTTGAGATGGCCAGTTAACAGTCTTGTTTACAGTTGTTCCAGCCTTACTGGGTCCTGTCTTTTCAACCCTACCAAGCCCTTGACTTTCCCAGGCAGCCAGGCTTCCACCTTCTCCGTGGGGGACCCTGGCAACCCACAGAAGGCCTGTGCACTCTTCAGGAAACAATAGGCTGGGATGATGTACTTTGTGGAAACCTCTTGAGTGGAACTGACAGAAACAAATCAAGAACATTCCCTAAGAGTGCTGCTTGCTCTGGTGGTTTGTCTACAGATTTTCCCACCAGGATCCTGGAGCTAGTCCAGTTTGGAATTGCCCCTGTCATGAGAAGGGAACAGGCGGCCATGGAATGAAATAATAACCCTTCCCCCTTCTCTCTTAAACCCTTTTATTTGGGAAATTCTGCTCTCACTGTTAGTGGTCAGGAGTCCCATACCTCCTCTCTGAACTAGGACTATGTGGGAATGAGAGGTCTTCTCGGTAGTTAAAGGGAGCAACAAATAGCCCACAAAACCACTGTCAGCTTGAGCAACCCTTGCCACGAATCTCCCTGGAGCACAGCCAGGGAAACAATTCAAGCCAGGCCCCAAAATAGTCTCTTACAGCACTGTTTTAAAGAGCAAAAAGAGAGACTGAGTAAAAAAAAAATCAATAATATTTATAGAATGCATTTCAACTATTGCTCATGTGGTTCAAGTCTAAATATCTGTGAAAATTATATAATCAGCTGGAAAGTAGCATGACCACCAAGAAATTCATCACTATTTTTTCCCCAAAGCAGCTGACTTTGGATTCAAATGAGGGCTCTGTGGTGTTAATTTTGCCTTTACCAAGTCGGTTGTTAATGTGAGGAGATGGACCTGTGTGGTCTGGGGAGGACTCCCTCTGAGGTGGTTTCCATATTAGTCCTTCATTTTCTAGATCTTTCAGGTTAAATAGCGCACATAGCCATTTATTAGAAGAGGCCTACTTTGTGCTCTAGATCTTTTGCAAATGTTGGATCCTTTTGTTATCAGGTTTTGGGATACTGAGGTGTCCTTCTAGAGGTGGTTTCTAGGTTTTTTCTGTCCCGAGCAAAGATTTGGTCAAGACAGGCACAAATGGTAGCAAAGTTTTATGCTTATTAAAGGTAGGAAAAGAAACAGGCTTTGCAGAATGAGTTTGGGTCACATGAAAGGAAAGTAAGTACACTCTCCAGTGTGGGAGTGGGCCACTGTGCAAGAGAGAACACAGTGGCAGTGAGCTTAATGGTGGTCCTTTTGCATCTCCCACTCTTCAGGCTGACGTCAGGTCTAGACAGTCCTATTGAAAAACCTGCTCAAGTTCTTGCAAGAAGAATTGAAGGCAGCAGTCTCTGATTGGTTCCATGTGCAGAGCTTTGGGAACTGTTCTGCACATGTGTCCTGGAACTTTGTAATTAACAGATCACATCCACTTCTCCAGCCAGTTTGCCATGCCCTAATCTCCTGTCTGACTTTGATTCTCAGACAACCCATCTTATTAGAACTTACTCCATTTAACAGATGAGCAAAAGTTGGAGGTTGGAGAGAGAGAAGTGGTTGGCTCAGGAAGTAGCTGTTGATTCTGATTGGGTGAAGCCAAATTCCTCTTCCTTACTACTTTACTCACTTTACATTTGACAACTTAATGATAGGAGTTTTAAAAGGATTCCACAGAAGGCTAGGGAGGTAGCTCAGTGGTAAGGTGCTTGCCTAGAATAGTATGAAACTTTGGGTTCGATGCCTAATATTGCCCCCCCCCCCAAATCCACAGAATCACATCCAAATCCTGCCGTCATAGTCTTGTGCCTTGCAAACCTGATCTCTGGACTAATTTCTAACTGTCTACTCAACATTTCCATTGTCTATCTAGGAAACATCTCCAGTTTGACAGGCCCCAAACAGATCCTTTGAGATTTACCTCCAAATCTGTAATTCTTATAGTCTTCTTCCTTTCAGAAATCTCCCCACCACCCGCCTATTAGCCCAAGCCAAAACCTCATCCATCAGAAATCCTGTTTAATAATCTAACAAAATCAGTGCAACTTCTTTCTTCTCTACTGCCCTAATTCTTCTGTCTCTTACTGAGATTCCTGCAGTAGCCTGTTCATTGCTCTTTCTATTTTCACTCTCGCATTCAACTGCCTCCTCTGTTTTGAAGAGAAGTCCAAAGTCCTACAAGGCTTCCTTACCTGACCTTCTCCCCACACCCATCTGTTATCACCCACCATGCTCCAGCTACTCTGGCATCATCTTTGTTTCTTACATTTCCCAAGCTCAGATCACTCCTGGATCCTCAGGGCCTTTGACACAACTTCTTTGCCCTCGATTTTTACATGTCCTAGTTCCAGCTTGTCGTTAACATATCACCTTCAATGTCACTTCTCAGAGAGGTCATTCCCTACCACCCAACTTAAAAAAAAAAACAAACCCTCACTCATTTTCTATTACTTCATCACCCTTTCCTAACTTATCTTTATACTACTTATTGCTCCCAGTTGTATTATGTGTTTATTTCCACTGTAGACTGTGGATCAGGACTGGTCTTTCTTTCTTTCTTTTTTTTTTTTTGACTGGTCTTTCTTATATATCTCTAACATGCAGAATAGTTGGTCCTAATACCTAGAACAATGCATGGCACATAATAGGCACACCATCAGTATTTGTTGACTGAATGAATGAATGCTTTTGTGAGTTGTAGCCACAAATGGTTTCTGGAAGATTTTTGTAGGTTTCTTTCTATGAGGCTGTCTTCAAAGGTGGAGATGTACATGGTTTTATGTTATCCATAACCAGATAAAAAGATAACAATTCCAGAGAGTAACATTGCATCCAAGGATGCAAATCCAGTTAGTGGTAGAGTTACGACTAGACCTCAGGTCTCTTTTCCTGAGAGCACTATCATGGTTAGTTTACTCTGTTTTCATAATGTCCAGGGCCTGCTGTATGAATAGTGACCCCTCTTATTCCTTAGATTAATTCAAACAGCTCACTCATGTATTCAGCTCCTCAAGCATCCATCCATCAATCATTTACTCAATGTTCAATATTTCTAAACACTTTGCCATGGTGATCAAAGAGGTCCTGAGGTTTCTAAGAGAAAGAGGCACTAGTCGCCTTCGGGCAAATCAGAAGAAACACTTGACCTTGGAGGTAAGAGTAAGAGTGGGCCTCTGGGAAGGTTGTGGAAAGTCTCCGCTCTCCCACAGCACCTCCCTGACTGTGTTTGTCACCTAGAATTACACGGATCCGGCTGTGTGTTGCCCTATGGATCAATGGTGGATTGATGGCACCAGGTCTCCTCCCCGCACCCCCCAGCTTGGAGTCATCTATTTGTCACTTTTCAGGTGTGTACACATGAAGTCAAGTAAAACAGTCCACAGGATGCCCATGATAGAGATGGTGCTGGCTGTGTTGGTCACTTTTTAAAAGTGCTTGTGCCCACTTGTTCTAGTCTATCTTCCCTTCTTATATAACCTGAATAGAGAAACTGAACAATACTTTTTGGTCAAATGTCACGTGAGTGAGGCTATCCTGATGACCTTATTTCCATTTATAGCCTTCCCCCTACCACAACACTCCTCACCCTCAGCCTGATCCACTGTACTTTTCTCTACAGCATTTATTACTTTCTAGCCTAGTAGATAATACTGAATCCTCCCTTCAGTAGAAACTAAGCTCCTTCATAGGGACAGAAACTATTTTGTCTGCTTGGTCACTGCTGTATCCCCAGCATCTTTGAGAGTGTCTGGACATTATAGATGCCTTGTAACTTCTGCTGAGTGAAGGAATGAATCAGATACCATGAAATATGCAGTAATTTTTTGACCTGAAAATTCTATTTCTAGGAATCTATTCTTCATAGATAGCCTGAATGAGAAAATGTGTAAACTAAATTATTCCTTCCTTTCTTCATTATTTATAAGTGTGACAAATGGCAAACAATCTTTCAGCAATAGGCTGTTTAAATAAATTGTGATATATTTATATATAGAATGTAATAAAACCATTAAAATTAATCTTACAAAAATATTTGATAACATTTCAAAGATATTTAAATGCAAATAATTAGCATTCTATTGTTTGATTGCAGATTTATAAAATGCCTTTATAGGTATGCATAAAAAATAGTGGAAAGGTTAGCAATATTATCCATGGGAGATAGGACTACAGGTTATCTCAATTTTTTTTTGTGCTTTCCTCTGTTTTGAAATGTACTGAGAAGAGGGGAGGAAGTGCCTAGAGGCCATTTCCTCCAAGTTATCTAGTGGTAATCATACCCATAGCATGATTCTTTCTGACTTTGAGTTTGGTCATGTGACTTGCTTTGGCCAATGGGAATTTGGCAAACATAAACCCTTTACCTTTTTCATATATTTTTTCCCCCTCTTTCCTCTCCCCCCTCCCCCCTCCCCCGCCCCCCTAGACCTTTACTTCCTATTACACAATATCAATTACACATTCTTAAAATTAAAATATCAAGACCTAGGAGACATTACCACAGATTTTACAGAATTTAAAAGGATACAGAAAGCATATTTCAAAAATCTGTTTTGAAATAAATTTGACAACTTCTAAGAAGTAACTTGGAAGACAAATTAATGAAACTAACTCTGGAGGAAATATAAAATTTGAATAGCACCTATTAAAGAAAGTATATTCCTAGCTTGAAAACCTACCTATATGACAACAGCAGACTCATATACATTTTAACTGATAAATTATATCAAACATTTAAAGCAGAAAAAAGAAGGAACACTTCTCTCCTCATTTTAGTAACTCAACATTGTGCTAATCTTAAAACTGGATAAAGATAATAGAAGAAAAAAGTATGAACATAGATAGAAATTTGTTTAACAAAACAAACTATTGGAAGTCAGATCTGGCAGGATGTAGAAAGTGGTTTTTTTGTAGGGATGGCAGTGTTGGTTCAGCATTGGAAGATCCATCCCCAAAAGTCATCCTTTTTACAGAGGAAAGGAAAAAGCCATATGATCCTGTCACTAGTTGGAGAAAAAGTATTGGACTAAATTCTACAGCTGTTCATGGTAAAAGCTATCAGGAGACTAGAATTAGAACAGAACCTTCTCAACAGATTAAAGACATGTACTCCATATTTCCAGTGAGAATGCCTTATATGAATGAAGAAGATACAATGCTTCCTCGTTAAAGCGGGGAACAAGGGCAGATATGCTTACTCTTTATCTGTCCATTAAACTTTGAAACCTAGGCCCCACCAAAATAGTCTGGCAATAAAATGACACAACTAGGATAGGATTGGCATGGCAGAAGCATGATCTTTATATGTAGATGAAATGATCATCTACAGAGAAAATACTAAGAAATCTCTAGGAGCCCCTAGAACTTGTATTTGAATTTAGCAGGATTAAAAAACACAAGGTATATATAAAAATTCAGGTCTGTGTATACTTGGCATGCATAAATCAAATAGAGGCTTAAAAGGCACTGATTCACTGGGACTCTGTTGCTGACAGGAAGTCTTCCACCATTGTGTGAGCAAACTTAAGCTTTATATTAATTATATATTGAAAAAATATTTTGAGAATATAGGGTTAAATTTCAAAATATTATTAAATTTTACTTCACTTGTTTCTTTTAATTTCTTAAATGTTGCTACTAGAAAATTTCAAATTATAGTATATATATATATTTTATATTATATTTCTACTGGATAGTTATGGTCTAGACCACTAGGCACAGCCAACCCAACCCAGACCAGACTCACCAAGTTAACCTACAAAATTTGAACAAATAAAATGGTTATTGCTTTAAATCACTAAGTTTTGAGGTGCTTTGTATGTGGTAAATCCATCTATCATCACAAGTATACTATGTTTTACATTTCCGACCAACTCAGCTGCTCGGCCTTACAAGAGTGAGCCAGAGTTGCAGTGAAGCTTGGGGAAGTCAGGAGGTGGCAGAGAATAGTGACCAATGACCTGATGCTGGAGGAGGTGCATCTGTAAAAAGGCTGCACAGTCCAGGGTGTCAGAGATAGTGACAGATTGGAGAGTAGCCATTCGGGAAATCGTGGAGAAGCCCTTCCTGCCCTCTCCTGCTAGCTCCCACCCTTCCTATCTACTCTGTCTGTGCTCTGCTGTCCTATCCCACAGAGTTCTGTGAGGAAAAACACTGCATCAACAACAAGCAGATAATAAAGGCCATGTCCATGAGAGAGCAAGGCGGGGTGGGGGAGGGTGATTTTGGCAGCAATATCCTATCATCAAGGGCCGTGGTGCTTCCCTCAGATGGGCCTGGATGTAAGAGCTGAAGCAAGCCGTGTGCACCATCCACCCTAGCCCCTTTCTCTTATAAATGAGGAAACTAAGCTCCAGAGATGCCACATGACTTGCTGTACGTCAACAGGAAACAAATGATGGTCAGCTTAAGAATCCTGTCTCTAGATTCTCAGTCCAGTGGTCCTTCTGCTGCTTCCCACGATAAGGTCACATCATCACCCTCAGCCTGGTTTGAAGCCTAGTTCCCCAAAGCAGTATGAGTTCCATGGTTTCTTTTTGCCTGAACCCCATTTCTCTCCCTGGACTGCCTCTTCCTGGACTACTGAACTTTTGTTCCAAGATGTCAGAGGCATAGAGTTCATTCCTATGGGGCCCCTCTCTGCCTACAGTGCTCTCCTTGGATGGAGTCTCACTCATGTCTCTTCTTGCCTTCTGTTGTGTGCTGATTAAATAAAACTGTGGGGCCTGGAAAGTTTCTGTAGCTGGCACACAGAGACTGATCTCATAGCACATGGGCAAGGACCAAGCACTGTGCTCAAATCACTTGGGCAATAGGGCAGAACTGGATTGGTTGGAAGTACTAGGGAAGAGAGGGAGGAAGTCCCAGAGGCACCACTCGAAAGACGAGCTTTGCTGGAATAATCCTGGCATCCCCTTGTGCTTTAAGGCCATCATTCCACCCTTTCCTGAGCACAGTTCCTCTTGGGAAAGCCAACCCCCCCATCATACTGTCTAATTTACTGCCTTGTTGCTTCCTTCAATTGACTCATCGTGGCTGATCTCTGGGTGGTCTCGGTGACTCAAGCCCATGGTAAGATGCTGTGATGGTCTTTAGGTCTTCAGCATCTATAGCGAGGTTTCCTGATGTTCCAGCTCAGTTCCTTGGTGGAGTCAGCTCCAATGACTTATATCTGTTTCTCTTTAGCTGTCACCAGCCAAATCTTGGTACTGTTTGCTAGACAATAGCTGAACTCAGAATTGCTTATCTTCAAGACTCCACTCTGACATCTGCCAGTGCAGTTATTCTCACTCTCCTGCTCCTACAAAGTCTTCTCTTCTTCTCAGGTCTTCTAATGACTCGGTCCCCTCCCCAGGTGGAGGCATCCAGTGCCTTTCTTCCAGGAGCTCGCACTTCTCCTTGGGATCAGAAAATGCATACTCAAAAGGCTGCTTAATGTTGACCCCCCCCAAATGCAACAAAACATCAAAACCAATAACTCCAAAAGAATTTGTATAAAAGAATTCAGGTATTTGGAAACTTGTCACCCTGATGCTAAACATCTTGATTTTTTTTTTAAAAAAAGACTTTCTACTTTTCACCCTGATGTTTAAACTCAGGAAGATTCACCCCATTTTGTACAATCACAAGGCTGCTCACTATCTCAGTATCAAGAGGTAAAGAATGAGACATGACCCAATCCAGGGAATTTAGCTGATGGCAGATGATGGCTGTCAGAGATCTAAGAAGTTGGCCTTTGGGTTATTTCTCATCCACATGACAAGTACTCAAGGTGAATCCGAGCAGAAAAGCTAAATGAGGTGATGTGAAAGTTGAAAGAGGAAAGTGAGATGCTATCCAGGAATCATCTAAGGAAAAAACTCTTCAAGGCAGATTGAGAATTTTAAAACAACACTCTGGGCCCCAACTGCCCCATGACATCTGTTAACACAAGAGGCAGAGCTATTTCCTGGAAAGTCCCTTTCTGTTTACAAGGGTGAGACCCTCTTGATGTTTTTGTAACTTTAACTAAAGAGCTGAGTGCTGGGTTTACATCCCCAGAATTTCCCATGGGAGAACATGCAGGCTGGTTGTACACAATGCTTCACATTCAAAGAAAAAGAATGTCAATCAGTTATCCAGATGTTTTTGGATTTTACATGAATATAGCCACAGTGGGGATTTGGTCCATGATAATAATGTATTATTCTTGCAAAATGGTGGTGGTGGCGGTGGTGGTGGTGGTGGTGGTGGTGGTGGCGGTGGTGTGTGTGTGTGTGTGTGTGTGTGTGTGAGGAAATGTTCCTGAATGGAAGAAGAGGATGTTTTCTTAATATCTTTTAATATTTTCTTCTCTTTTTTGAGTTCCTATTTAACAGTATCAAGCAAAACAGAAGATGGAGACTGAGGACAGAAACTAGAAAGCAGCATTGGGCATGACTCCTACCCAAACTGCAGCAGGTTGCCCCAGCCTTGGGGTAGGGGAGGAGGAGTGGTGGGGACAGTGCTTCAGCAGAGTGGTTTCTCCAGGGTGAGGTGAGCCAGCACGGAGCAAGTAGGTGCTAGGAAAGTATTAGTGACACTTGACAAAACAGTTTCTCTTAGGTCTGAAATTTCACCGTTAGAAATCTAGTTCTTTCCCTTAAAGAAAAGGTTCTCAGACATCGGTATGGATGGGAATCATTATAGAAAATAGTTAAATTTCAGATTTCTGGATCCCTTTCTCAGAGACTCAGATTGGGTAGGTCCAGGTGGTGCCTAGTGCTGCACACTATGAACAACGCAATGCTTCTAACTGGTCTCTGCTCTGTGAGGTAGCTCAGGCCCTGCCTGCTCCAGCTGTTCTCTTTCAAGGCCCAGTATAAGAGCCAGGTTTCAGAAAAATTTGGCCAAACCCTGTCATTGGGGACCAGATGATGAAACTCTAGCTACTTCAGTTTTGTGATCCATAAAATAGGGAAGAAAATTTCAGCTTAACTATCTAACTAATGGACCAATGTAAAAATATTATCAAGTGAAATAACGTAAAAGCCCTGAAAACTGGCTAGTTCTCTGGAAAGCATTTAATTCTATATGCACAGAACTCAGGGAGCAGGCAGGGGTTGTGCCATTATGGCTGCCCAAGGAAGCCTGGAAATCTCCAGTAGGGAGAGAGGCAAGGAAAGTGAGAGCAGTTGGGACACGTACTGGAGAAAGTTGGCTTCACAGCTTTGCTTAATTTTCAGGTTATTGGGCACTAATAATGCTCTTGGGGTGAGCTCTGTGTATTTTTAGCCTAAAGACATTTTAATGAACCTCAGGAATCACAAACAGTAGAGTCTAGGAGGATAGCTCTTCACAGAAAAATAGAGAAAGAAAAGAACATTTATGGAAATTGTATTGGAAAAGAATCTGCTTTGATGTAAAACTTAAAGTATGTATTCAATCCAGCCACAGAGGCCTCTCACCTTCTGGATATTCTCACTCTCTTTTTTGGACAACAAGAATGGTCAGTTATCTTTCTCTCCCCGAGGCTAGTTTAAAATAGCCACTTCCTCTGGGAGTTCAAAATGAGAAAGAACCCGCCTTCCAATGATAGAGAATGAAGCTATGTGCATGTACATTTGTCTCCCACAAACATGGAGAATGTCTCCCTCTCCTCTGTTGTCCATGATTAATAAGTCTAGGGACAGGAGAGTCATGCCCATCACTTCCTGAGCACAGAACACTAAAGTTTTGAAGACTACATTCTTCGGGGAAGGGGAGAAAGTTCGAGGGTGGGGTGTGGAGCAGCCCACAATTTAAAAGGTAAGAAGGAGCCCTCAGTGGACTCAGCAACCCCCTCCTTACTGGACAGACCACTCTGAGTCAGGTCCATCCCCAAATCCCTCCTGCCAGTGCTACCAGTCCAGCACACCAACTAGAAATGGTGCTGCCATTTGGCAAGGCACTGGGGCTACTGCAGGGCATCTGGCCCAAGTGAGAAGATGAAGCAGGAGGTTAGGAGCAACACATCTCCCATTTAAATTTTTTGGAGAAAGGAAACTAATGGAGTTTGGCTTATCAGCTTGGAATTTGGCCCGGAATAGAAGAGTCCAGAAAGCTAAAGGGATGTGGTCCAACCTGGCTGCAGAAGGCCAAGGGGGCTTTTTGTGGTCAAGAGCCATTAGGAGGCCGAGGCTGATGGGCTGGATAGACTCTGCTTTGCTGATGAAGTCCCCAGTGAAGTCTCTTGTGCATTCTGAACTTGGGGAGGGAAGGCGCCATGCAAATGCGGAGCTGTTTTCACATCTCTAACACATCCCAGATTTGTGCTGCTGAGTGTTGGGTTCAATTCTGTGAAATTCCCACTGGTTTTCCCTTTAACAGAACCACAGGGCCTGCTTCTTTCAACTGGAAAATAGAATGGGCCACAGTACAGACTTGAGAGGAACAGGAATTTGGATAATCCCTAGCTCTGGAAAAAACCCCAAATCACAGAGAATTAGCTTTGGAATGTGAGTGCGTGTGTGTGTGTGTGTGTGTGTGTGTGTGTGTGTGTATCTGTAGGAATGGGGGGGGAGTTGGATAACATGTTCATCTTCACGTTAGGCTTGCTTGGACTGATAATTGCATAAGCTTCTCTGAATCCTCCCTAACTAGTGACCGGTACTGGGACACTCTCCGGGATTGGTAGGCATGGGAGGGTGGGAGGCTGGATGTCACCCTGCAATGGCAAATTGAATGGAATGTTTGTTAAATATTAAAGTCATACAGGTATTATGAAGTACTGATTGCATGGGATGATTCTTTCAAAGTGAACCCGCAGCAAGCCCTTGGTTACACTTCTAATCCTTTTAGTTCTCTTACCGGTAAGGGAGCAGGAGAGGCTTTCTTCTATATGTAAAGCAGGTTCTAAGCTCCCTGGGAAAGAGCTTTGTCTTCTGAGGGAGCTGGTGATGCAAGCGCACTAGGCTGTCTGATCGATGCAGGGGAATATTCCTGGGAAGGGGCCTGTGGGGGGTGCACAGATGGGCTTCCGAGAACTGTGGCCAGTGTCCCCCTGAGAAGCATGGGTTTTATGACATTTTACTTGGGGAAGTTCTTTTATATGTGCCAGGGATGCTTGCTTTCTACTTGCTACTTAGAATGAGAGACATTTTATGTTGCTGTAGCTTTGCTGCTTATCCTAAAGGGAAGAAATCCTTTTGTTCTCACATTGCTTCTGGTGTTGACAATTCTGGGCTGAGTGTGGAGTTGAATTCCCTGGCTGATCAGGATGGTCTCTACCTTGCCTCTTTTTAAATGGGCTCTTTGAAAACGCAGTTGCATGCTCCCTTCTCCTTTGTCCACATTCAGCCCTTTGGGAATTTCTGGACAGGGAAACTACAGCCCCTCTTAAGTGTCCTGTACTTCAGTCCACCACAGTCCACTAACCCAGATGCATAAAAGGAGGATCCAATTCATGATCTCCTAAGGACAAGGGGGAACAGAAGTATAACCCATGGCCTCTGCTCCCCATGAAATGATGATAAAGATGATGATTATATTATTATTATTTTGAAAAATGGTCTCCCTATGTAGTTCAGGCTGTCTTTGAACTCAGTATGTAGCCCAAGCTGGCCTCAAACTTAAGGCAATCCTCCCACCTCAGCCTCTTGAGTGCTGGAATTACAGGTGTGCACTACCACACCCAGCTCTCCATAAGATTATATCATTAAGAAGATGATATATTTAGTAGACATGAATAATTATTTTAAAAATATGGCCATGTTGTATTGCATTCTAAGGTAAGAGATCAGTAAGGTCTCATTTCCCCAGGTTATGTGTGAGATTTCTGTGCGTGTGAAGAGTCTTCATGGAAACTCACCATATCTTCTAATATCTCACAGTAACAGAACAGAGATGTGGATGAGTTCAAAGATCTGATCCGTGGTGGCACAGACCTGTAATCCCAGCACTCAGGTGTTGAGGCAGGAGGGTGGCTGCGAGTTCAAGGCCAACCTGGGGTACATAGTGAATTCAGAGCCAGCCTGAACTGCAAAGCTAGAATTTGTCTCAAAAAAATAAAATCTGATCCTGATAATGGCATCCTGAGTTGAAGTCCTTGAGACTCCAGGATGTTTATGATTTTCCCAAGGTTATCTGATGGAATTTTGATCCTGGGGAAGAAGGTGGCACAGCGGAGGTCTAAAATCTCCCTCCATCCTTACTCATGCAATGGACCACAGCCTTTCTGCTCTATAAAAGGAAGACAACACCATCTGCTTACAGGGCTGCTGTAAGGATTTAATGTACATAACTCCTTCATATGTGATTCTTAGCAGTGTTTCAGTTGGTAACAGCTATTGTGATTATTTTTAAATCCTACGCTCTTGAGACAGGCTTTTCTGCAACTGATCACAGAATTCAACAGCCAAAGGTGTTAGGGAATCACCTCAGTAGAAAAAAGTGAATCATGCCATTTTTATCACTTAATAGCTCCAGGACTGAGAAAATACTCAATCTGAGTCCTAGCCTCCTTGTTTATGCTACATACTTCATAGGTTTGTTGCAAACATTGAAACAGAAACTATGAAACTATTTTCCTCCTAATGTGTAAAAACCCCTGGCATCATCCAACTCGGTGCTGGTAGGTATGTTCCTTTAGGGAAGCTGGAGAAATCCCAGGTGTGTCTTTGCAGATCTGAAAGCAATTTTCTGGGTTAGGAAGGAAATGGAGCTTTGCAGTCTTTTCTTATATGAATAGGAAAATTGAAACTTGGAAATGTTGTGACATGCCCAAGACTGTGACAAAGTCAAATAGGAACTCGATTCTCTGATCTGGCAGTTTCAGTCAGACAACATTGTAACCAGGGGCCGGACCAGTATGACTGAGGGAGGCTTCCCACCCTCTCCACTCCCTGTTTTCACACGAGTTTCCTCTCATGCTTACTGAGAATAAAACACCACTCTGGTGAGAATCTGTCTCATAGCTACCCAGTCCCAGAAAGTTTATAGTAAGTGGGGTTTCAAATAATCACAGGGATTGATTTTATTCTCAGGTATTGTATAGAAAGTACTTTTAAAGCTCTTCTAAAAATAAAGCTCCCTCTGAGGAGATGTTTGGCCTGTGGCTAATGTGTTTGGAAGCATGTTTTCTATAAAACTCAACCCCATTAATCTACTTGCAATTCCAGAAAGACAGCTTTCACTACACACATCAGGGCCTGTCCCAAAGGCTCCCCATTCACAGCAGGAGATGCAGAGAATGAACCACAGGCTTTGGTGCCTCCTCCCCACAATTCAGGAATTGTGGACTTGAGTCCATTGTCCAACCCAGCCTCTGGATACTGGCACCCTGGGCCTAGGCACTTCTGGGGAGACCATTTTCCTTCCCCTTGTTCTGCCACTGTCCATCCCCTACACCATGTGGCAGCTTGGAAAGGGCCCAAGCTATCACCTTCTTACAAATTAGAGAGTTCCTCCTCTCCAAGAATGGCCTTTGCCTCCCTTTGGGTCCCAGCTCTTTCCATGTCTCCTGAGAAGTTAGCCTCTGATGTTTCAATTTGCCTTCATCGAAACAGTCCAACCTTGTGAATCTCTTCTTTCCTCTTGTTGACTAAGGAAAGAATCATCTTAAACAAATTTTAAAATCACTGAAGAAAGGGCAAACTACAAAGCTCCATTTGAAATAACA
This sequence comes from Heterocephalus glaber, assembly GCF_000247695.1. The sequence continues at coordinate 10,941,181 of NW_004624772.1, forward strand.
GTGTCATTATTGCTGTGTCATTGGGATAGTCATGGTTTAGTCAATGGCAGTAAAGATGACTATCACAAGAAAGAATGTAAGTAATAAGGGGAACCAAGGACCTGGACTGGGGCACACATTGTCTCCCCTCTTTGCCTTTTATTCTATAAAAAGATTGCTGATCCAGGGAGAGATGGATGCAATTCACAGGACGGAGGTGAGCCTGCAGCAAAATCCCTGTTGCATCCTCAGTGAAGTCAGGGTTGAATCCCATGTTGTAGAGACTGCTAGCTTCATAAACCTTGTTCCCAACACTCACTTCTAATATCACGCCTCAAAATGATGCAACTAGTTTCTTTCAGTAAAAGGAGTAAAATCTATCCTTTTTGACTTACGTATTGAACATGCATATCATAGAATTGTCTTGGGAGTGACAATTTCTTATAGGGAAATTTGAGCATGGGCTGTGTGTTAAAAAGAGCTTTATGAGACATTCTACAAGGTCTGGGCTTTAATTTTGCTTTGATTTTGATGTGATAAGATCTGTTGGGCTGAGATATCTTGGGTCCTTGCACTGAAATTTACAGAGGATGCTGCAGGGCTACAGCAAGGACAAGGCTGGAAAAAGTCATTACACACAAGGCTTCAGTACTGTAATGAATGAAAACATCTGCACCTACAGCACACCCAGTGTCCAATCCCTGTTGAGTTCTTATGTCTGCCTTTTTCCATAGTCTGGTGGAAGTAGGAAACTCTTTCACTGGTATTCTCCTTTCTTTCTTCCTTCGTCCCAGAAGCAAAGTGAGTGTACTTCCTCAGCAATACCTTTGTGTCCACCTATTGTTGGATGTAACTCATCACTTCTGTGCTCTCTTTTAATTTCTTCTCTGAGCTTTCCCCTGAGCTGCCTTGAAGGTAGCTGGTAACAGATTGGCTTGGCCAGAAACAAATACAGTTATCCCTGGCTGCCACCTGTCTCCCTATGGCTGCCTGCTCTGTCTTGTTACACTCTCTCTATGTGTCTAATTTACACTGAAAGCCCTCTGGGCAGGGGCCTTTAAAAAAATTCTCTGCTCTTCTCTGTGGTTGCATAGATGACTTACATCTGATGTTTAATTTCTCTACCCCCATTCCTCCTCATCCTTAAAAAATAGCTAACACGAAATTATTTAAAATGAACATGTTTGATTGCTGCTAGAAATGCAGCAAGGAAGGTAAACTGAGGCATGAGAGGATTTGGGTGGGTATTAGTGGTGATTTGAGAGTAGCTGGTGATGCCAGGGAGAAGCTCAGAATTAGGTAAGGAGGTGGTCTCCTCAGCCTTTGTTATGTTTAGATCTAAAATGTTCCCCCAATGTCTCATACATTCAGAGGTGGGGCTTTTGAAAGGTGACTGGATCATGGGGGTGCTATGCTCATCAATGCATTAGTCCATTGATGAGTTCATAGCTGAATGTGCTGTTGGGAGATGGAACTTTTTTGGAATAGGTGGGTCACTGGGGGCATGATCTGGAAGGATGTATTCTTGTCTTGTCCTTGGCTCCTTTTCCTCTCTGCTTCCTGGATGCTTTACTGCCAGGCCCTCCCACCATGCCTTTATGGCCTCAGAGCCAGTCTACCATGGACTGAACCTTCTTAAGCTGTGAGCCAAGTAAACCTCCCTCCCTGTAAGTTGTGGGTGTTGAGTACTACGTCCCAGGGATGAAAAGCTGACAAATAGTCTTACTAAGGGTGCTGACCAGGCACAGAACTGGGTCAGGACAAAGACCACTGGTTGCTTTGCTCAGAACAGAAAATATTTTATTATTTGTGTCTTGAAGTTTGGACAGTTTCTTGTAGCAGAAATACGGCTTGGCTTTATGGCCAGAGAAAGGCACCATTCTTTATTGTTTTATTGAGTACTTGAGATTCTTGTTCCCAGCACAGGAAATTGGCATTTGATAAGGTCCAAGGCCTTGGAGAAGTGATTAATTATTTCTTTAACCCATCCATCCGTTCTCTCAGTTATCCATTCTGTTCATCCATTGACCCATTTACCTACAGTGGTTAACTACAGTGAAACAGAAGACATTTCCAGACAATAAATCTGTCATATGTCCTTAAGGTTTATCCACCTGCATATGAATAACTGTGATGAACATGGAAGAACTGAAGCAGAAGGAGAAAGGAAGGAGAAGGTGATGATCTGAACTCTTGGCTTTGGAAAGTAGTGTGGGGATCCTACTATCACTCCCGAGAAAGTCCTGCTAGGCATCTGCAGGGGTTTTTAATGGAATGAGATTATGGCAGATAGAGTTTTCCTTCTTTGAAATCTGACATTAAATGAAAAGAAAGAAAGAAAAGCAATACAGAGGAGAGAGCAGTGGAAGAAGGTTTTCTAGAGAAGTGCTTGAGATAGAAAAGGTAGGATAGGAAGGAGGCAAAGCATTTAGCTTGGGAGAAAGACCTATAGAGTGCCTCATAGGGATGGGGGACCAAAAACGTATTCTAGGGCTTGGAATGGGCCATCCATAGGTGGGAAATGAGAGCAATAAAGACAACTGAAAGAGATCCAGAAGATTAGATGAAGGTGGTGGGATCTGTCAAGGTGTTGTTGAGTGTCCAAGAAAAAGTCACACATCACCAGCCTAAAGTCCCCACTAGGGAGGTGGGAAAAATGGGAAAATAGTGTTCCATGCAAGCCAGGATGAACAGTCCATGTCAGGGGGTCCATCCTTGTACCTCTGAGTCTGTAGTGGAGGTGGAAATGCTCCAGTGGAGATAGTGACATTGTGCGATGTGCTTGTGCCCACAGGGTCAGGTACGGCTCTTGTGGACAATGAAGGCATTGAGAGTCAGCAGTCCTGAGACTTAGAGCTCCAACTGGATGCCAAATCCTAGAGAAACAAGAGCTGATCACTTGCCACGATGGTGCAGGGAGCTGTGGTCTCAACCCTTGGAAACATCATCAAAATAAGCTGTTTGGTGCAAAATGCATTCCATGTGTTGGCTCTGCCCATGTGTTTCTTATCAACGAGGCTGATCTTCCTGGGTTCAGAAGGGTTTCTGTTTGAAATTTTATGAGGCTTGGCGAGGAAGCAGCACTTACCTCTAAGTTTGTGGGAGTTAATGGTCTTTTCTGGTGACACAACTCTGGGGGCCTCAGGGAGTTCCCAAATGCCAGGAAAGGAGAAACCCATAGCCCATATTTCAGCTGAAAATTATGCTTTATTTATAGGCAGCTGGGGACCAAAGAGTTCCAGAGCAGTTCTTCACCATCACCTCAGAATTTGATGTGGTCTGCCTGCACTCACAGGACCTTATCGATTCAACACCTCTGCTAGCATTGTCATAGGGAAGATGCCCAGGTTAGGGGCCTTTCAGTCCTCAGTACCATATACAGATATCAGCCTATACCTGGAGCAGGAACTGCCCTGGCTCTCTTGGTCTTTTATTGTTGCTATTTAAACTGAGAAGTCAACACTAGTTTATGACACGTTAATTTCTCCTTCATTTACTTCAGCCAACCCTCGTAGGGCACAGACTGAGAACTGATCATTGTACTGGGTGTCAAAGTGAAAACAAATGAACAAAAATGGGATAAACCATCCAGAGGCCCTTGGTTCAACCTGGGCCCTTCCTTAAGTATCAAGTTCCATCACTATGATGCATCTTTTCCTTTCTCTGGATGCTTCCTCCTCATCTGTAAAATGAGGAGTTTGGACTAATGAGTACAAATGCTGAAGAAATTTAAAACAAGGGTAAGTACTAGTCTTGAGAAGGTAATCGAAGGAGATTTGCAAAGTTTTTTGAAAATACTAGTGTTTTTATGGGTGACACATAACTGCATATTGTCTGTGGCAGATTGTCTCCCCAGGACCCTTCCTGCAGCCTAGCTTGGCCTTTCTGGAACCCCTTGCCATTCTGAATTGTGCCAGCCTGACATCTAGTATCCTAACTCCCTGCAGATCCTGGTGTTCACAGCGATGATCTGGACCAGGTTCATGACCTCTACCCATGCCAGTGCTTTTCCGTCTGGGCCTGACTCTTGGTTCAGCTCTTGTTTACTGTCTCCTGCCTTTCAGACTTGGAGTTGCTATTTGTTCTTCCTGACTTGGTTCTCAACTTTCCCTGAAGGTGTTGGCTGAGACTCACCTATGGACTCATCTTTTTTCAAACTATCTCAGATGGAGTTCAAGTGTCCTGTTTGATTCCTTGTGACTCAATTTCTGATGCTGGGCTAAAAGGAAGGGAAAACAAGGGAATCAGAAATGCTAGAGTGCCTCACTCCTAATCAAGCAGTAAGGACTGCACCAGAATCTTTGCCAAAAGGACTACATATGAAAGAAACTTCCATGATGGAGCTAAAGTATGACTTACTGAGAATTCCAACTATTGGGCCTAGAGTTATCCTTTGTGTTCACACAAGCCCAATCCCTTCCTTATGTGGTAGATCTTCACATGTTTAATTACAGTGCTCAAGCCCCCAGCTTTCTGTTTTCACCTCCTCCCCTGCCAAGTCAGATCTTCTCCAGACAAAGCTTGTCAGTTTCTCCAGCATTCCTCAAATGTAATAGTTTTGAATCCTTTTGCCAGTTTGACCATTTTTGCTAATTCTGCCCAACTAACCTGTTTCCCTCCTTTGAGGTTCCTGGTGTGCACACTATACTCTAGATGGCCTGTGATCAGCCCACAGAGCAGAATTCCTTTGAATTAGTGTATCCCAAAGTGTGTTTCATTCATCCCAGCAGGGGTCAGGGGTGGGTGGTTAATTAGTTTCACAATCAAATATATTTGGGAAACCCTGCAGACTAGTAGCCCTCCCGGAAATTTCAGAATGTATGTTAGAGAACTAAAGGATTTGAGTACCTACATTTGCCTTTATCTACTCTAGTGTTTCCAAGTTATTTGACCAGAAAGCTGTTTTTCTAAAAATGTCACTCATTTACCTCCCTGTTGTGCCACAAAGCTTTCAGTGGCTCTGCTCAGCTTCCAATTATTCCACCCTAAACAATTTGTTCCTTCCCTTCATTCCTTCTTTCCTTTCTTCCTCTATTGTTCTATTATGACATATGAATTCAGTGTCAATTAAAACTCGTAGATATTTTTCAAACACATTGCTGACAAATCATGTGCCTACTCCTGCCCCTCTTTCATTTATTTGGGCAGGTGTTATTTGTTATTCATCACTTATATACTAAACATGCCTTGCATACATTTACTTAAGCCATTAATAAAATGGGGCTGTATAAATATTTGTTGAATAGTTTTGGTCCAGGACTAAGGCCCTCACATTTTGGGTGTGGAATTCAGTTAGTTATTAATTATCCTGTTCTTTCTGGTATTCAGTCCTTGTTACTCTATGCTTGTCCATGAGGCTATTTTGAAATGCTTGTCAAATACCCTGCTCTGATCAGATCCGCTACAAAGTCAGACTCCCTAACCTAGCAGTCTAGAATAATCCTATCCAAGCAGGGGATGAAGTTAACATGGCAGGACTTTGCACATTAGGATCCCATGCAGAAGTTTAGAAACAGAGATGAGCCTTGAAAGGTGGGTAGGATTTACCCAAATAGAGGGGATTGGAGAGGGCATTGTGAGAGGTTGGGGTGATCGCTAGCCGTGGGCTGTAGGCATATGCAGATATGCTGGGAATGATTGGGCTAAAGTCAACATGCATTTATCCAGAGTTTACTCTTGTGAGGCTCTGAACAAGAAGGGAGCTGGTGGGAAGGAGGTTGAAAGAGATAAATAGCTAATAATTTAGGTTTATAACTACCACTTAAATGATAAAATATGATAAGCATTATATAAAAGGAGTAAAGGAGGGAGTAAAGTAACAGAGCTTTTGTTACTGCAGGAATCAAAGAAGGCTTTACAATAGAGGTGGACCCCAAGCCAGCCATGAAGATTGGATCAGCTCCAGCAGGGAGGACAAGAGAGCTCTAGAGTCAAAACACTGGTGATGGAACAGATGACGAGGTCAATGTGGCTAAGAGAAGCCAAGACTTGATAGGGACAGGGAATTACTGGCATGAAAAATCTGTGTTTAGCAAGATGGGCAGGAGACTGCATGCACATAGAATTGGAGGAAAGAGGCAGGGGCAAGGGGAAAAAATCAAGTGCAAACTAAATGTCCTAAAAGGAAATAGCAAGACCAAATGGCTGTGGGAATTAGGAATAACGGGGGGAAAAGGCAGGAACACTTTGTAAACTCTCATCATATCAGGCTGGAAGGGATGCAGCGGGGGGTGGAGTTGTAGGGAAGGGCAGAGAGGGCAACAGTTCAATCACCAGGAGGCGGCTTCTGCTGGTAAGGGCCCTGGATATCCAGGAGTGGGTAACAACCTTGGAATTAAACACTGTGAGTGTTTAGAGTTGGTTTAGGGCCAAATACAGCTTTTGTTCTATTTTGGACATTTCTGGATATAGTGAGATTAGCTCATGTCTTTTTTTGGTTTTTTTGGTACCAAGGATTGAACTCGGGTCCTTGCGCTTGCGCAGCAGGCGACGAAACCACTGAGCTAAATCCCCAGCCAGCTCATGTCATTTTTATTATCCAGTCTCACAGAATGAACCCTTTCTTTCTTTCCTTCTTTCTCTTTCTCTTTCTTTCTTTCTTTCCTTTCTTTCTTTCCTTCTTTCTCTCTCTTTCCCTCCCTCCCTCCCTTCCTTCCTTCCTTTCCTCCTTCCCTCCTTCCCTCCTTCCCCCCTTCCCTCCTTCCCTCCCTCTTTCTTTCTTTTTGAACCCATAGCCTTCACACTGAGGTACATCCCCAGCCCGGTTTTCATTTTGATTTTGAGACAAGGACTTGGTAAGTCGCTAAATTGCCCAGGGTGGGCTGGAGCTTATGATCATCCTGACTCAACCTCCCAGGATGCTGGGATTATAGGCATCTTTAACCCTCTCTCGAGCAAGCATATTTTTGTGTTTGTTTTGTGTTCAAAGTTCAAGAAGTAATTCTGGTGTATATTGCCCCAAAATCAAAGAGCTCCACGAGCTCTCTTCTTTGGGGGTTTTCCCCCGTGGGACTTTTAAATATGCAAAAACTGTGGCTCCTGCTCTGGGCTGAAGTGGGTCCAAAACAAGTCCTTGTAGATCCCTAGAACCTCCATGCTGGCTTCCTTTTACTCTTCCCGGAGCAGGCCTCTGCATCAATTATCCAAAAAAGCAGCTGGTGTAACTGCAATCCATTGCAGTTATTGCTTCTTTCTTTCAAGGACATTCTACCATTAATTTCCTATTGACCCTTGTGGGAAAGAATCAGCTCTTGCTTCCCCCTGGTCTTTCATTGTTCCCATCTCCCTTGGAGCCTCATATCCAATTTTCAGTCTTCTTGATGGCTGCTGTTTTCTGGTGAGAACCTTTCAAGAAGAAGCCAGCATGTTGGGCTGTGGAGGAGTGAGAGCCACCTACCATCATCTATCTTTCTACTCCACCATATACTCGTCTCTGCCCTCCTCCTAAACGTGCCTGGGGATTTTACACCCCATGGAGGCTGGAAGAAGACAGCCATGTATGATAATGAGCAGCGGCTCCCTCTGCTCCTCTCTTGAGAAGTGACAGACTGGCTCTAGGTGCCATCCAGGCCAGTAAGCCATTCAGTCACACCATCAAAGGACAGGGGACCAAGAAGTAAGGGTCAGAGATGCAGAACTCCACCCTATAGCTGCAGAGATTGGTCTGTTGCTCTCTAGCCAGGAGGATGCTGTTCAGCTGGTGCTGTCTGTTCAGCAGCATTGGTCTTCACGTCTAACCCTCCAAGGCAGAGCTGTAGCCCATGTCCCCCGTGGGTCTCTGCCCCCAGCCCTGCTCCTCAGATGAGGGGACCAGCCACTAGCCCTTTAGTCAGCACTTTTTTATACAGCTGTATAGGTCCTATCCAATATGCCTATCTTGCTCATTTTAAGGAAAACAAAGTTCTTCAGACAGGAAAGTGTGAGAATCTTGAGATTTATTTAAGAAGATTTGATGTAAAAGAATCTAAATTTCTCTGCCCCATCTGGTCGTGTGCATGACTGTATTTCCAGCACTCTGGAGGCTGAGGTAGGAGGATTGCAGTCAGTTCAAGGCCCGCTGGGGCTACATAGGGAGATCCTATTTCAAGGAAAAAAAAAATCTAAATTTCTCAAACAAGATAGTTCAAGCTTTGTTACAGGACCCATAGTTCCCCCGAAATAGTAGTTATAATCTAGTCATTATTGACTAAGTGAAAAGCTCTTTGACTGTTTCATTTAATGCTTACATAAACCCTGTATGATAAGCGATTTGCCCATTTCACAGATCAGGAAATTTAGGAAAAGGTCAGACAACTTTCTTGAGGTCACAAGTCTCATAAGTGGAGGAGGCAGGGTGCGAATCAGAGGTGTGCCGCTTTGGGAGTGGGGGAGTATGCTTTCAGTGTCCACATGATGAGGCAGCCTTGGGTACACCTGTCTCCCTGGGAATGCATTCTTGAGGAGAGCCCCTCCTCTCTCCCTCTCCCTTCCCATCAGGTTACTCTGGTGCTGGGACAGTTAGCACCACCAGCCCCGTGTGTCACGTGGAGTATTGAGACGCTGGCGCAGGGTTCTCAGGTGAGAAACTTCACACGTAGTTGTGTGTGAGTCTCCTCAGCACTCCTACCCCTTTGCTGCTCACAGTGAAGGTTCACAGTGAAGATGAGACCCGTTTTTTTCCCTACAGTACTAGAACCCAGGATCTTGGAGATGCTAGGCAAGGGCTCTAACGCTGAGTTATACGCCTGCCCCCCTTTTATTTTGATATGGGGGTCTCATCAAGTTGCCCAGGTGGTCTCAAACTTGTGATTCTCTTGCCTCAGCTTCCCCAAGTGCTGGGATCACAGGCGTAATTCATCATGCCTGGCTGACCCTAGGGTTTTTTGGTTAAATTCTCTTATTGGTACATTTTAGGTATACAGTATGTTTACATTTATCATTGGATGCTTGTACCTATACATGATGTATCTCGGTTATTTTTTCCCCATTCCCTGTGCTCCCTTCACCCCCTCCACCCTTCCCAATTTACAAAGATGTTGTTTCCATTTTTTCCTTTTCTCATCATTTTTCCTTTCCCCTTCCCCTCCTACTTCTCCTACCATTTTGGACCTTTCTTCTTATTTCAAATTATCAATTATTCATTTTAATCATTTTAATCCTTATTTACACTTTCAGTTTCTCATACTAGAGAAACTATTTAGTATTTACACATGTGTGTCCTATTTATTTCACTTAAGAGTATGGCCTCAATATGTATCCATTTAGCTATAAATGTCTCTAGTTTCTCATTCTTTATGGCTGAGTAATACTCCATTTTATAAAAAAAACACATCTTCTTTATCCAGTTTCCAGTTGATGGGCAACTGGGCTGTTTCCAAGTTTTAGCTATCACAAACTGTGTTGCTATGAACATGGGCACACATATATCACTGTGGTATGATTCTTTTAATTCTTTGGGTAAGATACCCAGCAGGGGAATAGCTGGGTCAAATGGAACCTCTAGTCCTAGTTCTTTGAGGTATCGCCATACTGATTTCCACAGTGGTTGCACCAGTCTACACTCCCACTAGCAGTGGAGCAGGGTTCCTCTTTCCCCACAATCCCACCAGGATTTGTTATTGGTTGATTTCATGATAGCAGCCATTCTTTGTGGAGTGAGGTGAAATCTCAGTGTTGTTTTCATCTGCATCTCTCAAATGACCAGTGATGTTGAACATTTTTTCATAGGTTTATTTGCTGCTTTTACTTCTTTGTCTGAGAAATGTCTGTTCATTTCAGATGCCCATTTTTGAATTGTGACCCCAGGTTTTGAAGCAGTTTAGATTCATGGAGAAAGTTGGAGGCTAGAGTTGCCGTGTTGGAGGTCGTCAGGGTGTGTGTGGTTCTGAGGAAGTCTCTTCAGCAGTTAGCCCCTGAGTCTTTATGGGGCTGAGCAGATGGGGTGGGATGGGGAGGGGTAGGGGAATGGGCTGTGGTATCTTTAGGTCAAACATGAAAGACATGATTTTCTTAGCCCCAGGACATTTGAGGATTTGAACTGTTAACATTGAAATGTCAAAGGAAATAAATAGCAGTTAACATGACTTAGTGTTACCCCAGGACACTATTAAATTTGCATTGTCCCCTGTAGTTGAATGTGTAGCATACAGCAGAGGGATGTAGGCATTCACTCCAGCTGGCCGAACTGTGAGCCTAGGTGTGAGAAAGAAAGGAGAAAATGAAGAGAAGGGAAAACAGCTCTGTGGACAGAGCTGGCAAGCGTTCACGTAATGGGGCCAAGGTGCCTTGTACATTCTACACCTAGGCCCAGAGCTCCGTAGGTGAGGAATCTTCAGAGAGGAGATAATTCTCTCCCAGTGTGCGAGACCTGTAACCAGTGCTCTGCATCAGATGCTCCTAGAATGCAGACATGTTGTCCTTCACAGTCCTCAATGCCTTTGTCTTGTTTTATATATGAGGAAACCTAGGTCCCTGGAAGCAAGGTGTCATGCCCAAGGTCACCCAGTTAAGGGCAAACAGCAACTACAATCCAATATTCTAGTCAGTGTTTTGTTTTTTTTTTGGTACCAGGGATAGAACTCCAGTCCTTGTGCTTTTGAGACAGGTGCCAGAACCACTGAGCTAAATCCCCAGCCCAAGAGTCCAATATTCTAGACTTCTAGGTTCATATGCTTTTTGTTGGACTGGGGTAAGCTTCTCGGGTATCTTAGACAGAGCTGGGTTTTTTTTTTTCTTTGAAGATTAACTTTATTGGTACATTTTAGGTATACATTATGATCACATTCCTCATTGGGACTTTGTACCCGTACATGATATATCTTAGTTCTTGTTTTTTCCCATTCCCCTTCCCTCCCTTCCACCCCTCCCTTTTTACAAAAGCTTTGTTTCCATTTTTTCCTTCTTTTCTCATGTCACACATGTCTGTGCTTGTTCAGTCACTGACCAGCCTTGCGACTGTGGGCTCTGCCTAGACCCACTTTCATCATGTGTAAATGAAGGGACTAGGGTGAGGTGAGGCTTCCACACGCAGTGGAAATAAATCTCCTGCCACTGGGCCTGCTTACTAAGCCTTCTTCCCTCCAGCTTCTGAACTCCTCCAAAGAGGGAAGAACAATTAGCAAGCAACCTGATCTGTTGACCCAAAGATTCTAGACCCAAAGTCACTTAGGTCTTTCACTTCATTCAGCATTGACCAGTTTACTGGCATATTATTCTTAATAACAATGGGTAATAGGTGCTAATAATAGCAATAGTTAAAAATGATGGTGCATAGGTGCTATATTAAGTAACCCATATTATTATGTCATTGCGTCTTTATACAAAAGGTATGAAGCAGAGATTACTAGTATTCTCTTTTTAACAGAAGAGGAAACTGAAGCTTAGTTAAGTAATCTGCATGTGGTTGTGCAGCTATCCAGTGTCAGAGTCTGCATTAACACTAAGAGTCTGTATTGTTGTATGTAACACTGCAGTACGTAACACTGCAGAGTCTGTATCATTAACACTAAGCTCATATGAAATATTTAATGCTAAAGGCTCTGAGGAAAGTTGACTGTGAGCTGAACCTGTTGAGGGTGGGTCCACACAGATCCTGTCCCAGGGCTCCCTTGCCTCAGATCCAAAGCAGGAGGATCTGAAGTTTCAGCTGCTAGGACTTGTCCTCATCACTTCCCTAGAGACTGTGCCACATTAGGAGCATGTTTATGAAACACGAAGAGAAGGCTTTCCAAAGCACCCAGCCTCCCCAGTGGGGGTGGCTGTTTTAAATCCTTCAGCCACCATATCAGGGTCATAAAATGGGAGGGCTGCAATTTCCTGTCTCCTACACTGGCTTTTGTGGCATAAGGAATTGATGGAGGAAGCGGACACTCCTGCTGGTCTGGACTCCTCTCTCAGTGGGGCTGGAATGTTTCACTGGCTGGGAGGTAGTTTTGAAATGGCATTTCCATTTCTGGGTTCACAAACTTGGCAAGTGGTACCCCAAAGAAAACAACCATCAACATTTGGCAGAGTTTAATAATTTATAGAACATTTGTGCTTTATACCTTGTATCTGTAACTCCTGATTAGTTTTCAAATTTCCCAAGTCAAAATTTATGAATCTTTTTGAGCCTAAGGATTGAAATTTGAAATAAAGCCCAGAGAATTAATCCAGAAAGTTGTCAAATTATTTTGGGTTTTTTTGTCCTTGAAGGAGCATGGGATTGGGAGTCAGAAGAATTTGATTCTGATCTTTATTTTCTCATCATAAAAAGGAGATACTATTGACCTTTTTTTTTTTTTTTTGCTGTACAGGGCTGTAATGAATACTTAATGAGATGCATCTAAATAAGTACTGGAATCTTCTAAATCCTAAAATCATGTAAAATAAGAAAAGATTCTTATAGCCACCACTTAAATGCATGTATGCTTCTTCATATTTGTGCAGTGCAAATGTACCTCACTGTCCATCCCTAAAATCTGTCCCTTTTCTAATAATCCAATAGCAATAAGTCACATATTGTTTCAAGCTATTTCAATTGTTATCTTGACTCATCATTTTTCACTTCAAGTGAAAATAATTCCTCCTTTCCAATTATCTTGTGAATGCCAACCTGATGGAAACTGAATTCAAAAAGCTTTTATATCCTGTCCAGTGTCTCATGCAGCTTCATCTGGGTTACGAATCCTCTAAGGGGACTGAGCTGAGTTTCTCTTTCTTGGCATAGATTTTTCATAGCAAATATCAGTGGAGCTCATTTCAGGTATTTCTTCACTACATCTTCCCCAAATGATTTTATGCTAAATTGCAATAACGGTTTTAGGAAGATGAGGTGACAGAAGCAGAACCATACAATAGAAAAAAAGAAAAACTCTGCAAAATTTATTAATTCAAAAACATAGTTAATGTGTATGTGAGTACACAAAAAATAATATACATTAAATAAAATAAAACGAGAGTAGTACAGTTCTGGTTCTGGTGTTACTACAAAAAAAAAAAAAAAGAAAGAAAAGAGGAAATCTGTTGTGTAGTATACTAATGAAATCCTGAGCTAGGAGTGATTAGAAAGCCTTTTTCTGATGATATCTGGCTTTAGGCCCCCACCTCTATTCTTATCTTCTGAGTGAGTACCAAGATGACTTAGAACAGTACATATCCACCTGGTCACTTCCTCTGACTGAACTCAGGATTTATCCCAATGGCGCAGAATGCTCATTGTCTGCCCATGATCTGTTTAAGGTACAGAACTGTCATTCCCTTTATTACTGCAGTCTGATTTGACTCTACTATTTATTGCACACATTTCTGCAATGCTGGACCTGAAAAAAGAAGGCCTTTGCTTTTGGTCTTTCCTGTAAAGTTTCCTGAATGCCTGCTCTCTATGATTTATGGCAGTTCAAGAGGATTTAAAAGCTCCACAAGAGAAGCTATTCAGACTGAGCGGTGCTACCTTCTGCCTCATCACTTATGGTGACTTGCTGTGAATCCACGACCTCCCTCTTCTCATCTGCTGAGCTAGGCTGAACCTGCTATAGACCTTGCACATAAATTAATAAATTTTGTTAATGTGGTTCCTATTCTGGTTTAACAACTTCTATTTCATGTATCCCACACAGAATTGACCTTAGGAAAACTCTGAAGGAGATTAGGTCTATCTGTGTGCTCTCCTACTTGTTCCTTCTTCTGTCATTTGCTTCCCTAAGGTGAGCATGGGGTCCACACATATAGGAGGCCAGGATCTCCTGTATCCTCCCTAGATAACAGGCTGTGGGTCCAAATTAACTTTTCCGGTAAATCTGTTCTCACTAGGTCACAGAGAAAAGTTAGTCAGTACTATGTGGGCCCTGAGTAAAATGTGGTCCTTTTAAGAGTAATGTGCCATTATGCTCCAAATTATCAGAAAGAGCAAATGACTCCTAAACTCCTACATAGGGAAGAGAGAATATAGCAAGATAGAAGAAGTCAGAAATGAAGATGAAATCACAATGAATGCAAGGGGACTAGAAATGAAGAAAGGCAAGCACAGAGAGAGAGAGAGAGAGAGAGAGAGAGAGAGAGAGAGAGAGAAAGAGAGGGCTGGGCCTTTGGAGACATATAGCCAAGATATGTCGGGGAAGTTGGAATGTCTGAAGAAGTAGACTATTGGATAAACTCTAGTATTACTTTACAATTTTCTGTCTTAGAAGATGAAGGAAGTGGTGAAAGGAACTGTCACTCTATTTCTAAATATATTTTATTTTGAAAACAATCCCGGAAAATCCTGAAAATAATCTACAGCATTGTAATAAACAAATATTACTACTTTGAGACTTTTATTGAAGAAATAATGCATTATAGGTAAAGTTGAGATTCCCTTCTCCCTCCTTGGTTCTTCTTCCCTCCCCAGATACAGACACTGTTTTAATCTGGGAGAACCCTTCCAACCTCTAGACTAAAGCTATCAATAAGAAATACATGATTTTAAAGATGAGAAAATGATAGACATAGTCTTGGATAGGAGCTGAGGGTAGAAACTCAGGTACTTTTCTTGGGTTTAATGATGCAAAATGTCATAGAAAATCAGATGGAAATCTAGGGGTCTCAAAGTGGAAACGGATACAAAAATCTGGAAGGGCCTAAGAATAGTCTTTGTGGCTGTGCAGCTGCAAATGGATCTGATACAGAAGAAGGGAAACTACCTCCAGACAGCACATGGTAGCCTTAGGAGATGCCCTTGAGTTCAGCTTTCCAAGAGCCTAAATGGAAACGGAAGGAAGTAAACAGCCCAAGGTCAGCAGACATTTGCAGGAAGAAAGTCAGAATTCCTAAATTGCAGAAGGAGATAAAGCTTTCATGTACGCTGAGAGTAAAAACCAAAAGGTGTTTTAAAACGATGATCAGAGCAAAAGTAAAATCAAAGGAATCATAGGCCCACTGCTTGGGACAACTGATAAAATGTTAACATGCAAGAGAAAGAAACCAAAACTCCTCAATTTCTATCTTTGTTTTCATTTTCTCTGTTAAGGGAGAATATCTTCACATAGAAAGATTGTGAACAATTGCCATGAAAGAGTAGTTGGAGGCAGAGAGAGGTGAAGAACTGGTAATGTTATCCGGTTTAGGGGTTCTGGGGGGACTCCTCGAGGTGGTTTCTAGGTTCTTTCTATCCAGAGCAAAGACAAGCATAAATGGTAGCAAGGCTTTACATTTATTAAAGATAGGAAAAGAAAATGGCTCTGGGAAGTGAGTTTGGGTCAAGTAGAAGTAGGAAAGCAAGTACACTCTACAGCATGAAAATGGATCACGCCCAAGAGAGGGCACGGTGGCAGTGAGATCACTGGCCCCTGTCCTTTTATATTTCCCACTCCTCAGGATGGTGTCAGGTCTAGGTCATCCTACAGAAAACGTGTTAGAGTTCTTGGGAGAAGTCCACATGCTGGACTTTGGGAACTGTTCTGCACATGTGTCCTGGGATTTTGTAGTTAACAGCCCACACCTACTTCCCCAGCCTATCTGCCATGCCCTAATCTCCTGTCTCAGTAAGAAGGCACTTAGTATCTTTTAATGAGTTTTTATTCCCAGTGATGATGAATTGTATCACCTTGGAGTGGATGCAGTTACAGATGTGATTATGGAAACTTAAGTGATTCAAAATTGGTAATGGCCCTGTCTTAATTTTCAGAATGGTGGACAAGTATATTTAGGAATTTAGAGACCAGAAAATATGCTTTCATTGGTCAGCAGAATGTGCAAGTTGTGGCATCAAGGGGAGTGCATACGAGCAGAACTTCACTGAGGCTTTCTCCCCTTAAGGCCTTCAGTTCCTTGTGGCAAATGCCGCCAGAGATGTAATTATGAGAAAACTCTACCTCCAAAGGGAAGATTTGGGGTGGGAACGGCCAGAGGGTAGTGACTGGAGACATATCCTTTCTGTTCATCCTGTAGGGATTCCTTTCACCTCTAGAAATCCTTTACCAGCTCCTTAATTTTACAGACATGAAATCTTGGGTACCTGGATTGGCAAAGTCTAGAGAAAGGAAGCAATCTGTCCAGTTGACACAGCTGAGTGTGGCTGTAATCCATGGGAACTGAGTCACAACCTGGGCATCTCCACACTCGTTCCCTACTCACAATCTCTCAAATGTGCTCTTAATTCTCACCACCTCAGTCAGACTGTATTTGCTTCACACTGACTGGCATTTAATGTGTATTAGGCACTGTAAGGGCTTGGTGGATGTAAAGATGGATAAATCCTGGTTCTTGGACTTAACGAGCCTCTACTTTGAGAGACATAAGCAGTGTTCCGTGTATGGTGTAAGACTTCCTAGGGGTAAGGAGAAGCTCTTATACAAGTTTGTGTTCTTCCTGGAATTTTTCATAACACAATTGAAGCTTGGAGCTCTGTGCTGCACCATGACCCTGGCAAAGCTTTTGGTTGTAGAATTTAGAGAAGGAGCCTAACCTACTCTTTAGCCCTACTCTGAAGGACATCAGGGACCAAGACACTCCTTTGTCCTCTCCTCTTCTCCACACTCCCACCACCATTTTTTCTTGTCACTTAATTCTCCTAGATTTAATGAAGATTAAAAATTCATTTTTGAGTCAGGATGTGTCACTAGCTGGGAAACCAGAGCCCAGTGAATCACCCTAGGAGGCTGTGTTTCTGCCACTTGCACTGGCTGAAGGTTGGATTGGACCCAGGGCATCTGTGATAGTGCAAGCCAGTTATGGGTGGAAAGCATTGCATCTTGGGCCTGGTGTGAGGTAGCATGGAAGCATCCACATCCCAGGCAGGAAATTCAGAGAAAGAAATAGAATCCATGACACGGATGTTAGATATACATTCTTTCCCACTGAGCCTTGCTCCTGGGGGGATTCAGGCCTGTGGGATGGCTTGGAACAGAAACAGCTCTCTTAGTGCCTAGGCTGGCAAGGACTGAGACATTGTTTGGAGCTGCATCAGGTTCCAGATTCCAATGGGGAGCCTACCATAGGGGAAGTCTTCTGTGGTCTCCGCTACCACAGCCAGACACCCCTTGTTTCACAGTGGATGTCTTCTTCAGGTTTCTGGTCTCAAATACACAGAGAAGGTTAGGAAGGGCAGAGTCATTAGGTTTAAAAGTTAGCTTCATTCTTTTCTTATTAGGTTGACCTTCTGTCCAAGGGCACAAACCCAATTCTCCAAGACTAAGGACTCTGTGTCCTCGAGGTAGTTAAACTGTAGAACCTCTAGGTCTCTTTCCATCTCAGAGACTCGGAGTTCCATAAAAAGGATTTCAGAGAGCACATTTATCTTCTTTTCTGTCTTTGTCGTTATGTTATCATTGTTACTTACTCCGCTGTGTAACCTTTGATTCTTACTTTCTGTGATACATCTCCAATTGTAAAACTGATGTTATACTACTATTGAAGGTTGTCTTGAGGACCCAATGATATATGTGAAAGTGCACATTTAGTTTAACAGTGGGGGTTTAATAAACAAACTGTCCTCTCTTCCTTTCTTTGCTCCTTTTGCCCAACATCTTAAAAAGATATGGTGCATGCAAGCAAATAAACCAAATCAAGCCTTATCAGCAATGAAATTGTCTCTGAAATAGCATTAAGAAGATTCTCCTTGCCCTACCCCAGACAAAAATTTTATCTCCCAAGCCCTGTGATAGTGTCTGTGATAATTCCTGGTGTGGTGCCATTAGTCATTACTTTTAAGATATGGTGTTATACTGCTCATATTAGTCATTAAGACTTTAGTATGAAACAACTTGATAGTCAGAGATTCTTTTCCAATTCCCACCCATCAAAACATTATTTTGATGATTCCCCTAATAGTCATTCAGACACTTACTGAAAGATTTCAATGATAAAGAGCTCATTGCTTTGCAAGGTAATGCACTCCATTGTGGTACAGCTGAAGTTGATTAGACATTCTTTTTAAAGTTGAAGCAAGTCTAGCTCCTCAAAACTTTATTTCACAGGCCTGTGAGTTCTGTGAAATAGATCAGAGACAAATCTTCTCTGTTATGCATTTGATAGCACTTAAAATATTTGAAGATAATGATCTTTTCTTTTTCAGCCTCTATTTTCTGGTTTACCAGATAGTTTCTCATGTGACAGCGTTTCCAGATCTTTTGGATCTTTTACCGCTCAGGTTGCTCTTCTCTCTTCTCTTAGGATAATCACTTATTCAGTGTTTTCAACCCATGGCATGTGCATCGGATTCTAGGAGGGGCCTCAGTGCAGGGAGTAGAAGCTTAGTCCCTTCCTTGGGCTGGATTTTGGTGATAGAATTGCAGCTTTTTCTTTCTTTACAGCTTACACAGTTGTTTAATATTTAGTGTTTAATAAGTTGAAACCTCAAGATATTTCTAGTAACAAACTATAGAAATGATCTCTGAAAGTATAGCCTTTACTCAAGATATTTCTAAATGAGCCTGTAGAAACTAAGATTTCTTTGGATTATTCTATTAAGCAATTCAGTGTCTTAATATAAATGTGGCTAGCTTTAATTTTTTTTCCAGTACCAGGGATCAAACTCAGGACTTTGTGCTTTTGAGGCAGGGATGGAGTCACTGAGCTAAATCCCCAGCCCTAGCTTTATTCTTAATTAAAAATCTTTTTCTCTATTTTGTTTGATTCAAGCCATTGTTCTCATCTGTTCATTGAATTTTAATTTGTTAGTCAATTCACCAATTAGTGGTTCCTCCCAGCTTTGATCATCTGTAATTTTGCATAAGCAGCTTCTATGATAGAACCTTTTAGTCCAACACCAGAGGCTTTCCTAAAACTAGCACATATCCATCATCCTTGCATAAGGTTGCCGAGGTGAAAATTATTTAAAAGTTCATTTAAAGCTACAATCTTGAGAACTCCCAAACCTATTTATTTCCAAAGTCTTTTAGTTAGTAAGTGAAAGTTCAGTTTTACTGGTGTGAGTGGGGTTCTCAAAAGGCATATACTTGGCTGACAGTATTAACTAGCGTAAGTCTTCTGGATGCCTACGATGTCACCTGCCCAGGAAGAGTGTTGTAAAAATTCTTATTCTGGCCAAGAGCCAAAATACTCTTTCACTTACTATCAGGACCATTAGGAAACACACATGGGAAATTCTTAACTTACTTTCTTGTCTCAGAAAGTTGACAAAGAGCTCCATGGACCTAAGCCTATAAGCAAAAGATTTCTTGACCCACTCATAGGCCAGGACAGCCAATATTCATGACCACCTCTGTTTTTACTTTATCCTATAAACCAGGGAAGAACATCTGCAATTACATAAGCAGCTGCTAATATTGTGAAGAACTGTTAAGAAAATCAAGGACCTGGAGATTGGGGAAGGAGGAGGTCTGGTCTCAGAGAGGAAACCCAAACCTTAGATCAAAGGAGGAGTAGAGGGGTGAGGAGCCTGGTATCAGAGTTAGGTCAGAGGGAGAAGGAGGCTGTGTAAATAACTATTTTCCTGGGACCATAGGCTCAGCTTGGCCACTTGAGTTAGTTTTTCTCTCCTATCAACAGGTGTACATTGTTTGGGGAGATCAGCATGAGCCAGTCAACAATTTCATGTTTGGGATTTCTCTACCAGGGAGGTCAGCTATGAGGGTCATAGTCCATTTGCCAACTTCTGAAGGATGTGAAAGATAGGAACTTTGTGTGAAAGTATCATATTCATGTAATTGTGATGGCCAGCGAAGAGGCTTCTTGTGCAGTTCCTAATAAAGCTTGTCAAACAGCCCCATGATATAAATATCCCTAAAGGACCAGAAGAAAACATAAAATTTTATAACACCAAAAAAAGGAGTGATGGACAATCTAATGCTATCAGCTAAGAAGATTTTCCTCAGTATAAGGGAGAAGAAACTAAAGAGAATAAATCCTCTGCGGGCTTTTCTTCGTGGCACAGCCAGGCATCACTAATTTCATCAAACAGAACACTTAGGGTAAAAAGTCACCTTCTAATCCCTTCATGTCTGCCTCATTGATCAGAGGCTGAGGATTTTCACAAACCAGAAAACAAGGGAGCATTGCTTTAGGGCATGAGGTAGAGCATCTTGAGGTTTCCTGAAAGCTGTTCTTTTGACAGTCAGTTATCTTTTTTACTCACACAAAGATAGATATAACCAAATCAGTGGTAAAAATAGTATCAGTTTATTGGAAAAAGCTACTGTACCCCTAGAAAATAATTCTAATATCAAAAATGCACAGAAACTGGGGGAGAGGGGAAGGGAGAGTTGAAGAAACTGGTGACAAAATGCTACATTTTTGTAGGTGAAGTTCTCGTGAGAAAATTAGAGTCATAGAGAACAATAACACTGATAACAGTATATGCTGGAAACTATAGAGAGTGATGAATTATGTTTGTTCAAAATGTTAGAGACATAAACAATGAGTTTAGGGGAACATATCAGTGATGGTGACCTAGAGGGAAGTCTGTTAGAAATGATAGAAACTCAAGCTGCAGACTCAAAAAAGTCCACCTTGAGCCTAGGCGTTTGAGTGGAGTCAAAATGATTTGTGTACTCCATTGTTTGTAAGGACCTGGAGTTTATAGATACTGCTCTGTGAGAAGATGGATGAAGAGGAAATTGTCCATGGACAGCACCTTAAAAAATACTACATAATAAAGAAAATGTAATCATTGTGAAAAGTCAGAAAAGACTACTTTTAAAGACATGTCAGAGACTAGAGGAACCCACTAAGTTTAGAGCATTAAAGAGGCTGGATAATTTAATGTTTTGATGAGATGGTTGGAAAGTAAAAGAAATATTCAAATCCTGAAAATAATAAAGTTATGGTCTTATTCTCCGTAAGGGTCACGTGGATTCCAAATGTGGCCTGGACTTTAGCTAGGGAAGACAAAGTTCATGAAAGCTGAGAGGCAAGTCAGACTTGAAAGTTGGCCATAAAGCTGGAACCACCAAGCCAACATCCTCAGTGGGGAAGTAGGAGAAAACCCCACACCATAGAGATAGATTGTGGGGATCCTAGCCTGCCTTGGCTTTGATTCTGGGGGAGCACAATAAGGTACAAATGTTCTGCAAGAACTCCTAGCCCCCAAGCTTACCTTCATAAGTACCTGGAACCAAAATCCACAACTCTAAGACTTGAAAACTAACACCCAAAAGTGCTCAATATTCAAGATTGGTAGTCCACCTAAATACCTGGAACATTTTAAATGAGAGAGAGGGAGAGACAGAGAGAGAGACAAAGAGAGACAGAGGAGATTGGAAATCATGGAGGTTAGCATAAGAACATAAGTAATTATTCTGAGGACAGTTCCATAAGGAACTTTTATAGAATATGGAATAATATTAAAAGAAACAATGGCTGAGAATTTTCCATAATTGATGAAATGTATCAGTCCTTACATCATGAAGCTCAAGTAGGATAAACAGAAATCTACATCTAGACATAGCATAGTAAACTAGTACAGAGTCATGTGGAAAACACTGAATCAGCCCGCTGCAGACAGGCAGGTCTGCTGATGTGGTCCCGAGGACGCCAGCTGTGCTGAAAACACCGAATCAGCCCACGCCCTGGCAGCAATCCACTGGACACCCCCCCACCCCCCCTCCTTTAGCCTCATCTCTGTACAGCCACCTGGTTCCACACTACAAAGACACAGAGGACACTGGACCACTAGACCACTGTACTGGAGCTAATCAAGTTCTCAGCATTTAAAGAATTCCTGCCCAGAGGTAGGGGCTTCTGAGCTGCCTTCCCACTGCTCCTGGTCCAGAGGGAGGGGCTTCCGGGCCATCATTCCCACTGCCACTCCCGGCCCTTGGCCCACCTCTCCCAGCTCAGAGGAGGTGAGCCGAGCAGACGTTAATAGCACCCCACCTGCCCCCACCAAGTCGAAATGAGAAAACATGTAAATAAGTCTCAAAACCAGATTTCCAGATCACCTACAGCAACCCCAAAGGGAAATGAGATGGAACACTCTGATACTCAACCACCTGGACCCACTGA
>NW_004624772.1:10976000-10997883 GCF_000247695.1 Heterocephalus glaber
AATTTAAAAAATGTATAACTGATATTATGTAACAGGAAGAAAAGGTCTAATAGAGCAGGGGAATTGGGAGGGGTAGGGGAAGGGAAAAAAGGGAAAGGAAAAAATATGAGAAGAGGAAAAAAATGGAAACAAGTTCTTTGCAAATAGGGAAGGGTGGCGGGGGTGAAGGGAGGGCAAGGGAAGGGGAAAAAAAATAAGAACCAAGATACTCATGTAAAGGTACAAGATCCCAGTGATGAATGTAATTGTATTTTATACCTAAAATGTACCAATAAAGTTAATGGGGAAAAATACATAAAATGTTCAATTTTCTCAGGAAGATAAAATAATTTTAGATTAATATGCATCTAATTACATACAATTATACATAACTATATATATGATTTCAATACATATTTCAGCAATTCTTAGTCAAGACAACAAAGTAACTGAGGATGCAGAATATCTGAACATAGTTATCACCGAAGAAGTCCATAACATATATTTATTTTTAACATACATAGACCATTTTAATGTTTCATCATACACTAGTCCCTAAAGAAAACTTCAAGAAAGTTGAAAGGATTATGTCCTACAGAAAACAAAAATTTACTACAAAATAATCTAGAAATTAGTAATAAAAATCATTTTTCTTTGTTTGGAAATGAAAAATATATATCTATGGGCTAAAATAAAAGTAAAACATTGGAAATTAAGTTATACATAGGTGAGTAATATTGAAATATTACACATTAAAACTTGTGAGTTTGTAGGAAGATGGTACCAGTGGTGGTAGCCTTGTGTTAAGATCTCTCTGATTATCCACATAATTAATACAGCAAAGAAACTAGAAAAAAAATCCCCCCAAAACTCATGGACAGGAAATGCAAGCAACTGAGATACTATCTTCTTGAATTCTGAAGAATGAGAAATGTGACCACCAACAACCATAAGATAAGCATTGTGTGTGTGAGACTGTACAAAAGGAAGGACGAGCAGAGAAGTCTAGGCATGGAGCAGAACTTAAGAAACAGAACTTCCAGGACTTCTCAGATGGAGTCCTACTCTGAGGGGAAGGAGTTGCAAGTGTAATGAAAACAAAGCAGAATAAGGACAACAGAGACAAAGGAAGAAGAAAAGCCAGGCCTAAGTAAAGGAAACAAAGAGAGGTAGGAAGTCTCTGAGAGTAGTTTCTTAATGTGAAAATAATGGAAGAGGAAATTTTGTGAAATTAAAAAATCTGCCCTCAGTCATATTTCCTGGAAATGAGTGTCAGAAATGTTTTAAGGTTTAATTCTGTGCCATAAGAATGGGTACAAAGAAAGTAATCAGGTCAGTATTCATTGAAAGTTATTATAGAAATAGATAAAATATGGAATAGAATAACAAACTTCCAGATACTGGATGCACACTAGAAAGATACACATATGAAAAGACCCAAAACTGTTAACTTATAAATTCTAAATAAGTCAATCTAACAATGTTAATTTCCTGATTTAGATGATTGTAGGTATGTAGGAGAGTAAGAAAATACAAATAAATGTATTTAGACATGACAGGAATATCAAGTAGGCACTTATTCTCAATGGCTCAGATAAAAAGTTCTTTGTACAGTGCATACAACTGTAAGTGTGATATTGTTTAAAGATAAAAATTTCTAGCCAGGCATGGTAGCTTATAGTTGTAATCCCAGCACTCGGGAGGCTGAGGCAGAAGTGTGAGGCTAACCTGGGCTACATAGTGAGTTCAAATCCTGCCTGCACTACAAAGCAAGACCCTATCTCAAAAACCCCAGTAAATAAATAAATAAATAAATAAATATTTCTTAAAGAAAAAAAAAGAAAGCCGAAAAAGGATTTTTGTAAAATAACAAATGTTGATGCTTGGCAACCAAGATACAACAACATAAGGATAATAGTCCCAAAGCAAAGCAAAACAAAACAAAACCCAGAAAATAATAGTAAAATTATAAATTAATAATTTTTAAATGAAAGTATATATGGGAAGAGTATGTTTCAGGCATTTGAGAATATTTATTAGGAATAAGAAACACGAAGACATATAGAATTATGAACTTTACAGAATAAATCCTTTAGACATCTAGACAAAAAAAATCTCTTATTTATGGAAGAAAATAAGAGTATTATTAGTTTTTAACAGTAAAAATTTATGCTGAAAGAAAGCAAAAGTAACAGTTAAGTTACCCTAGAAAGGATATATAAAGGGTTTTATAGTCAGCAAAACTGACTCTCAAGTAAAAACAGACAGGATTTATGTTCTTATAAACTCTTTCTGAGCAACATACTAAAGAAAACATCTAAATGATTAGAGAGACGTCAACAGAAATGCTGTTACCTGCTTCTGTTATGTCAGAGTCTTGTTCTTACCATTGCTAGCAGTAAGCTAAGCTTGTACAAACCCCTTTACTAACCACCATGGCCTACATAGGAAAGCCTCCATTTGGCTTCACAATTATTCTGGTACCTGTTTATTTAGTTGATTCCTTATGGTCTTTACAAACAGCGTTCAAAGTGTATTCTGCTAGAACATAAACACCTAGCAGGTCGTCTAATTTTACACGATATGTCCATTCCAGCACGACCAATTCCTTAAATTTTTCATCTCTTCATTCACCATCTATCACTTTAATCCTACTGTGTGCTCTTTCATTGCTTTCTCAGTGCTTCTCTAAACCTTTACAGTAGTGCGTTTGGACCAACTCAGGGGTCTTTGCCAGTGTATAAAAGTCTCAGGGTGCCTGAGGGGAGTGTTTCAGGGGAGTGTGGCTAAGTCAATGAACCTTTCTTTATCTAATTTCAACTTGTGAGAAATAAATGAGAAATAGGATACATTTAAATTCTCAACTTTATAAATATATTTTAAGAAACTAATGAATCACCTTGAGTGATGACAGAAAATCAATACAGTATCTTAAAACTTAGGTAGGGGAAAGAATAAGCATTTAGTCTGCATTCTTAAATACACTGACCCACAGGGTAACCAAGTAAATGAGGGAAGGATGTCTTCATAAAATTCTTCCCTGTAATAAAAGAAAACAGAATTGCAGAATGAGAACATCTTGCAACTGCCAGTGAATTAATGGTTCTGGGCAATGAACAACAGCGGTTGCTAATACCACAAGCAGAGAGATAGACAGTACATATCTTCTAGTAAATAAACATCACACAATCTATAGTCTGGCCAAAGAGATCAAACCAAAATCTGATTGAGCTCCTAGAACTCCCGGGGAGAGAGAACTGTATGGAATTCTACCATGAGTATACAGTCAGCAAAGTCCAGGCCATAGGAAACTCTAGGTGTCAAAATCTCTGGTTTTTCAACATAGAAATTGCAGGGAAAAGAAGAGGATGGAGGAAAAAATGTAAAATAAAAGAAAATTTAAAGATCTAACAAACAATGCTTTATAGATGGGAAAAAATTACTATTATGTCTAAGGATCCTTATTTGGGTGAAACAAATGTCTAAAAAGAAAAGAATGTGATTATGATAAAAATCAGGATATTGTTTTGGAGGGAGGGAAGCTGAAATCGAGCCGGGGCCAATGGACAGCTCCCGGATGCCCATAAAGTTCTATTTTTCTGGCCATCAATGCAGTTACAAAGATGCTGATTTTAATAATACTTCAGTATTCTATGCATTCATTTATGTAATTTCCTGTATTTTTGGTTTGTTTTACAATAAAATAGTTAAACATTTAAGAGAAGTAATAGCAATAAAATAGGAACTTGTGAAGTATAATTAAAGCTTTACTCAGAGGGAAATTTATAGTTTTAAATGTTTACATTAGAAAAGAAGTTAAAGAATAATTAGCAAATTGTAGTAGGAAAGTCAAAGCAAGTCAAAGAATGTAGAATGAGGGAAGTCATGCAGATAGGCACTGAAATTGATGCCACCCCCCATCAAACAAAGAAGACAATGAAACCTTAGCGGAATCACTGAGAAGATTTATAAAACTGAAAATATCTGAGAAGACTAATCATGGTGAAAAGAGAGATGGCATATATAAATAATAGTAGCTATAGAAATAGGAACTATTTAAAAGATAAGAGCATAAAATGAAAAATGGCCAATAAAATTTGAAAACATGGATGAAAGGGAAAATTCTTTGACTGAACATTGTAAAAACTTTCCAAAGTTGTTAAAAAAAGAAAGTAGGAATGGGACTAAGTATTTAAAGATCTTCCTAAAAAGAAAATATTATGCCCAGACAAGTCCTCTATGATTTTATAAGACTTCTATCTATTTAGCTTTTTGCCAGATGACCTGCTTATCAAGTAAGAAAATAATTATAAGTGAAACATAAGGTTTGGAAAGGAGAAATATAAAATGAAAATGTGGTTTGAGGGGATAGAGTTATCAATTCAGAAAATGAAAATTGTAGGCACATTAAATTAAAATAAGAAATTTATGAAGCTTGGCAAAGATGTAGACATATATATGTATATATGTCTCTACATACATATAAATGAAAGTCTATTGTGTGTTTATACAGTGGAAACATCTAACTAGAAAATGCATTTATACTGAGACTTGAGAAAGCCTAATTAATAGCATCAATATTCCAGCCTGTGTTCTGAATGAGACAAAAGAATAGTGGACAGAAAACAAAAACAAAAACAAAAGCAAAAATCCAATTAAAATGGTTACAGGAACTGATAGACATTTTTATCAAGAAGACATATGAATGGGCAATAGGTCTGACAAAAAAATTCATCACTAATCCTTCAGAAAATGCAAATCTGAACCACAGTGATATATAAATTATACCTACTATTGTGGGTACTATTAAAAAGTCAAAAGTTAAAAAGTGTTGATGAGAATGTGGAGCAAATAGTATCCTTTTACACTTTTAGTGGGAATGTTAATTTGGACAGCTGTTTTGTAAAACAATATAGAGGTTCCTCAAAATATTAAAAATACAACTGCCATATGATTCAGCAACCCCACTTCTGGGAATATATACAAAGGAAATAAATCACTATATCAAAGGCATATTTATACCCTCATGCTCTTTTTAGCATTATTCACAATAACCAACATATGGAAACAACCTAAGTGACCATCAAAGATGAGTGGATGAAGAAAATATGACACATACACAATTATTATTTACCCTTAAAAATGAAGAAAATTGTTTCATTTACAACAACACAGATGAAACTTCTGGATATCATGTTAAGTGAAATGAGCCAGACATAGAAAGAAATGTTCTGCATGATCTCACTTACAGTGGAATATAAAAAATTTTTTGAACTTATACTATTAGAGAGTAGAGTGGTGATTACCAAGGTCTAAGCATGGGGGAAAAGTAAAGAGATTGGTCAAAGAATACAAACCTTCAGTTATAAGTTGAATAAATACTGGAGATATTAAATACTGGAGATATATTAAATATATATATATATATACACAGTGGCTATAGTTATTAATACCATATGGTATGCTTGGAACTTGCTAAGAGAGCAAAGCACAAGCGTTCTCATCACACACATGCACACACATACATACACAGTTACAATAATAGCTTTGTGAAATTATGGATAAGTTAATTAGCTTGATTGTAGTAGTCATTTCACAATGTATACGTATATTAAAACATCACATCATATACTTTAAATCTATACAGTTTTTATTTGTCAATCTTACATCACTAAAGCTGGAAAAAAGAAGAGGCAGAGAGATGCCAAAACATTTTTATTTTCATTACACTGATTTTGCAGAATGTGGTTTATATCTGTGCCTAAGAGAGATTCACAATCCTAAATTCCAGAATCAGACAGCCTTCTCCAATGAATCACTAGCAACATGTGAACAGCAAAAGCCTCTCCTATAAAGGAAGGGTCATTTCTGTTAGGCTCTCTTCATGTCTTAGAGTAATTTAGACCACATGTTCTCATAGAGCTGCTCCCAAGAGGATGGGAAGAGGAAGGAGCTGGGCATGAAAGCCAAGTTTATTCTTCCAAACCATTAATCAGATTATGTTTCTTCTTCTCCCACAGGGCCAGCATGAGTGAGGGCTGGAGACAGGTCAGGACTGTTCATAGGTGAAGCCCCCTCCAAAAAGAGGGAAAAACAATCATCCCTAAGTTCCATGGGGGTCTGATTCAAAGCCCCCTGGTGGGTACCAAAATCAGCGGATGCTCCAGTCTGTTAACATAATGTGGCACAGTATTCCATGTAAACTGCAGACAACTTCCCATACATTTTAAATCCTCTCTGGACTATTTATAATACCTAATATGATGTAGACGCTGTGTAAGTAGTTGCTCTACATTGTTTAGGGAATGACTAAAAAAAAGAAGTCTGTACACGTTCAATAGTGACAGTATCTTTCCTGAACAATTTTGAGTCTGGTTACTTCTTGGATATGGAACCTGTGAACAGAAAACCTGACTGTACAGTCTCCTCTTCACCAAAAATGAACTTAGAATGCTACCACTTTTGAGAATCAGCCTGTAGGAATAGATTTAGTAAAATATTTTAAAGCAAGACCTTTATGGAGAGACTTACAGAACTTGATTGAAAGATATTAAGGAATTCTGAAAGAGACATATCACGGTCACTGACAGAAAGATCGAACATTGTGAAGTTGATAATTTTCTTGAAGTCAGTTCACAGAATCAATGTAATTCTAATAAAATTCTGAAGAAGGATTTGGTTAGCTATATCTAACATGTACATGGATGAGCAATATGTCATAAATAGCCAATACACTCCTAAAAATATCAAGGTAGAAGGACTTTCCCTACCAAGTCAAGTTTTATTACAAACTATTGTAATTAAGGCAGAGTAGTTTGGGTGCCAGGAAAGGAAAAAGCCCAAATGGAACAGAAAGGGAGTCCAGAGATAGAGTAATACATAGCTGATTTTTTAAAAAAAGCACTATATGAAGAGCTAGTATTAAAAACTATTTGGAAAAATAGTTTTTTAACCGGTGACATGAAGATAATTGGTCATCTATATGGAACAAAATAGGATCTTTACCGTACATACACAAATTCTAAATAAGTATAGGGATTCAACTAAAAAAGAAAAAGTATAATTTTTAGAGAAAAATGAAGAAAATATCTTAATTTTGGGAATGAAAAATATTTCTTAAATAAAATTCAAAGGGGGAACCCTTATACACAGAAGATTGATAAATTTGATAGCATTATAAGTAAAAACTTCCTTCAAAAGACATATTAAGTAAAAAGACAGGCCCTAAGTTGTTAGAAAATAGTTGCAATATGCTAACCAATAGGGAATTATTATCAAGTTTTCGTAACAAAATCCTGCCACTTGGTAAGAAAAGGACAAAAAATAAGTAAAAGATATGAACAAGCATTTCATAGTGAAGGAGCAGGATAGGTTAATAAACCTATGAAAAGATGTTCAACCTCATAAATAACATCATAATTTGGTAGCACTTTATATCCACTACATTTGCAAAAATCAACAAATCTAACAATACTACATACAATCAAGGATACAAAACAATGGAAATATCCCCACACTGCTGGTTGGAGTATATAAATAGGCACAAATACATTTGAAAACCATTTGGTATTCTTATGTATGGTTGAAGATGCATCTTATGACCTAGAAACTCCACCCCAGATTATATTTCCTAGAGAACTTGCACAGGTGTATTAGGAATTAGGCACAAGACTACACCTGTAGCATTGTTAGTATTAACAGCAAAAATTGGAATCAATGCAAGATCCATCAACATTTGAATGGATAAATTGTACTATATTTTACATTGTAATACATATAATGAAGTATTGTACCCAAGTAAAGATGGAACTACAATTATATCTACTAACTTGAGGCAGGGAAGAGACCCACATGGAGTTTCCAAGACACTTATTGCTCTGGTCTGAATGTTGATGCCCATCTGAGTCCTATGTTGGAACTTAATTTTCAATGTGATAGTACTAAGTGGTAGGGATTTTAGGAGGTGATCAGCTCATGAAGGCTTGGACTCATGCATGGGATTATTAGTTCTCTTATAAAAGAGGTTTGAGGAAGCCTATTTGTTCTTTATGCTACATGAAGACACCTAGAAGATATAATCAGTGAGGAGCAGGCCTTCAGCAGATCTTCTCGTGCCTTGATCTTGGATTTCCCAGTCTCCAAACTGTGAGCAGTAAACTTCTGTTGCTTATAAATTGAGTCTAAAGTATTTTGTTATGGCATTAGGAAAAGACTAAGACATTGATTATGTTTTATATTTAAAACAAAGTAGTACGTTCATTTGTGCTTATTTAAAAATATTGTTTACATAACACATAAAAATTACATATTTTGACAGGCATAGTGGTGCACATGTCAGTAATCCCAGAACTCTGGGAGGCTGAAGCAGGAGGATTGCCCTGAGTTTGAGGTCAGCCTGAACTACATACCAAGATCTTGTTTCAAAAAGCCAAAAAAAAAATACACATACTCACTTACAGGATACTATATATTATTTAGAATGAAAGAATATTCCTCTGAAAATTATGTACTGAAGAATTAGGAATAAAACTTCAGCAGATTACTTGGCATCTTCAATGAAATGCAAGATGACATGGCCCATATAGCAAAGAAGCAGAAAATTCTAAGAGAACAATAGGGCAAGATGAAAAGAGAGCAGATTGAGATATAAAGACAAGAGCATACAGTAAAGTTGGAGGGGGTGAAGTAATTTCAAAAATCATGGGAAAATAATACAGAGTAGCTGAGTCAAATCCACATTGAAAGCAATAAGCAGGTAATTTATAGTTTAGAAATCAAATCAAGAACATGAAGAACAAACTTGTCATCTACCAGAAGGTAGATAAAAAACCAGGAAGTATGACCATAAATAAAAAAACCCCTGGGTGTTGTGCTGGACCCCTGTAATCCCAGCACTCTGGCCTGAACACCCTTTTAACGTATTTGAATGTCTGATGGGGCAAAGAGAGATTGGATGTGTCTTTTGCACCTTCAGAGGGTGAAGATGCTTGGAGT
This sequence comes from Heterocephalus glaber, assembly GCF_000247695.1. The sequence continues at coordinate 10,984,974 of NW_004624772.1, forward strand.
GACAGGAAAGCAAATTGGAGTGAATAGGGAGAAGTGATAATAAAAGAGAGGCCTGTACCACCAGATCTTCTATTGGCAGGCCCCATCCCTGAAGACTGGAGTGGCCCCTAGCTCTGTGGGCCTAAGGACAAAGAAATTCCTGCAGCGGGGGAGGTTAACCTTGTAGCTCACCTGTTAAGGTCCCTGTTGACTCTGAGATGTCCCATCCTGCAAGTCTGACAGTTCCAGGAGAATTTTCTTTAAAGACAAACATGTCCTGAGTTCACGTCCAGAGGAAAACGTGTGGGGGTATGTGGGAGCCAGCCTGCTGAACCCTGGAAAAGCAGCAGTGAGAGAGGCAGGGACCCACTTCTCATTCCAGCCCACTCACCTCTAGCTCCTGCCACATCCTGGAGAGTGCCTTAGAAACAAAGCCATTTTTGGAAAAAATGCAATAAAAGAGAAATGAAGCAAGAATGCTTGCTTGGAGAGTTTGATTTTTTTTCTTTTTTGGTTATTTTCTAAACTGCTTGGCAACATACCTATTGGCTTTTTTATGTGGTGGAGCATGAGTTTCCAAGCATTATAGGAAGATGTTTTGAAATCAAACCAGCTTGTCTGAAGCTGCTTTTTATAGTGAGGCACTGTTTTCAACTAATGTGGCAATCCATTTCAATTAAGAATTTTAACAGACTTTGTGTTTATATAAAGAACAACTTTTAACTTCATGGCCTGACCATAACTTCTTCATGGAGATGTTTAGAATTCCTGTGCTGTGGAAATTCTGGGCCACATATGACTGATCCTACAGCACAGGAAGAATCCCCTCACCCATCCTTTGTACTGTCCTATGGGACCCTTTATTTAATCTCTCTCCTCTTGGGTGGATTTAATAAGGCTTCTGTTTCCCTTGTCCTGAGTGATGACACAGTAACAGAAAAATGGGGCCAGGTCTTCAGAAAGCTTGAAATCCACATTGCGAAATGGTTCCACCCACTTGAAGTGACTTGAGGGTGACTATAAGGCAATTAGCAGGTGTCAGGCAGGTCTGGTGCTGGCAAGGGGAGAGACCATGTCACTACCTCACATGCCAACATGGCTTTTGCTTTTTTTGTAGAAAGACTCATATTATGGCAGCTTCTTAGGAAACACAATTACAGAGATGGGCAGTTGCAAAGTCTGTTACATAAACCACAAAGTACCATAGCTAATGTGCCTGCTCTAGTTTCCTTTTCTTCTAGGAGGAAATTCATTTGGGAGCATCAGAGTGGAACTTGGTAGGAATTTACTGGCAACAAATGTGTGTGTCTTCCACTTGGTTTTGAGCAGAATGGAAAATAATAGTTGAAATGATGGCATATAGTTTCCTGGTAAATTCACGCTCAAAAACAAATTGATATATATTGTCACTAATAATCTGTTTTTAAATCTCTATATTTCATGGACTAACATTTGCTAAGTGGCACCTGACTGCAAGAAAGATCTTGTTCTTGTAGAGAAAACCAACATATGGACAAAAATTCCAATATGATGAATATGATGAATCAACCAAGGGACCCTGTTTTCCACTGACAGGCCAAAAGGAATTCTCCAACACTGCATTGTTTATCAAATGTTTCCAGTTAAACTTTATAAGTGTCCTTTTAAAAAAAATTTTAGTAAGTGCATAGTGATTTAATAAAAAAGGACCAAAAAAGGGAAAAACCCCAAACACTGTCAGGAATTGATAAACACTGTATTTAATTCCATATGGAGAGAGTGAAGAATGTGTCTCTTCTTTTTTGGTAGTAATTATCCGCCTGTTGTGATTGTGTCAGTATTTGTCCAGTCTTCAAGAATCTCACTAAGGACACTGCTCCTCAAGTAGAAAGTGGTCTTACGATGCACCCTCTTAACCTTTGTTTTAGTTATTCTCGTCTCTGAGACACACTACATGACACCCACAGGTTAAAGGAGGAGAGATTTATCTTGGCTCAGTTTGTAGAGGGTTCAGTCCATAGTCAGCTGGCTCCAAGGCAGGGTGGCAGGGCAGAGGGGGACAGCGGAAGAGAAACAGCTCATGGCATGGCAGACAGGAAGCAGAGTGCACCATCAATGAAGGAAGAGGGATGTATATATATATATATATATATGAAACCATGGGCCTGGCCCATATAATTAATCTTCCATACCTATTAGATGTTATCATCATCATCATTATTATTAATGAGATAGGACAACCATGACCTGAAAGTCAGCTAATGTAAGACAAAAGGAGCTGGTGGGACAAGAATACTGTGTTTGAGAGTACAGATGAAATACTTTCCAGTGATGACATGAAAAAACAGAAGAATTTGGTGGGAAAAACCAATTTATTCCTGTATTGGGTCATAGCCAGTGTGGCTTGGAGAGACCAATTATACTTAAAGCTGTGGCCATTTTCCTTATCATCTGCCTATGAACACCAGGCCATCTGTGTTCTGTTCTTTCCTTGCTACCTACACTTACAGTTACAGTGTTTCCTATCTCCACACTTTGTATTTCTGGTTCTGAAGCAGTAGATTCTGCCAGTTTTGCAGTGGAACTTTTTTTTTCTTCCCTAGAAACTTTGTCAGTTCCTAAAACGCTGTGAACCTCTCACTGATATTTATCTCAGCTGCAATGTTACAGTAGTAGGTATTCCAGAAGTGTATTATGTGCTGGGTGTGGTGGTGCGTGCCTATAATCCCAGCACACAGGAAGGCTACTCTAGACTACACAGTGACACCCTGTCTCACGAAAACAAACAAACAAAAAAAAGTGTGTTAAATATGCTTGCATTGATGGTCAGTTACACTCCACTGATCATCTTATCAGCTCCCAACTCAGCCCCCAGCGAAAATCCTCAACTGACTTCATCTTCCACTATTCTCCAGGGTTATTTTAGGTCATCTCATGGTCCTGGGAAAATACAATGCCTATTGCTTTCTTGCAGTGTGGAAAATATCACCCACTTTGGTGCCAAGGGGAATAACGTCTGAATGATGACTCTGTTTATTATAAGTGCACAGGAGAATAAGCTTCATGATTTCCCCAAGACCTGAACTTATCTATAAAATGAGATCATAAGATGTAAAAGGCCCTACAAAGTATCTGGGAAATAGTAGATGATGTGTAAGTCTCAGTTCCTTCCCTACTTTCCTCTGTCATCCTCATTTCTCCCGGAGAATCTGCTTTCTTCCCTGTACTTCCTACCTACTCTCTTGTCTCTTTCAATGGTGTATCCACATCCAAAATCTTTCCATATTATTGACTTCACAAGGATTTCCCATTCTTTCATGAATTTGTGAAACCTTCGTTTAGCACTTTCTCCATGGACACATTGGTACATCTTGTCCTATATTGTCACCCAGCTGTGCCATGCATCTGTAATATGAAAGCCTTTAGTCATGTTCTTCAGTATTTCTGGTCCTCCTCCTTCTGGACACATTTGAATGGCACTCTGTTACCTCTTCAGGTAATTCATGCTGTGTGACTTGCTTTAAGTTCAGCAAGTGTAAGTAGGTGTGTGATGATTCAGTACATGGTTGTCCTTCTTTCCTTCCAACCGTTGCATTAACCTATGGCACTCCACAACCTTAAGCCTTTGTTAGTCTAGGTCCCTGACAGAAGGTAATGTAGGGAGCAGCCCTGCCTCCTTCATGACTTATGAAAGACATGGGAATTGAACTATTTATAGTTTTACATCTCTAAAATTTGTGTTACTAGATGATCCTAACTGGTAAGGGTATGGAAGTATGAAAACTGTGTCTTCACTTATCTCCCCATGTCAAATGGATTGTGCACATACCAGGCCCTTACTCTTTGTTAGGTGAAAGTGTTTTAATTCAATCACAGCACTTTCGGAATGGAAAGGGATAACTAAGATAATCTAATGTCAACATTCATTTGTCTGGGTCTCTTTTATCAATTTCCTGCCTAATATTTGATCTGTTTAAATAATTCCAGGGACAGGGAACTTACCGTAGTCCAAGTCAAACTGCCCATTTTTTGGACAGTTGTGCTAAAATGTTCAGCCTTATGTACGGCACAAATTGATTTCACTGTGGCTTCCTCTCCTTCGCCTGAAGCAACTCTCAAGCTGTAGGGAAAAAGTTGGCCCCGAGCCCCACTTCTTGCTGTCTGGCACAAGGGAGAAGAATGGCTTCCCTCATGGGACCCAGGTGGAAATTCCCCACCATTCTCGGGAAACCCCAAAGGCCCCAGGTCACTCTTGCAACTTTTAAACAGAGGTAGGACCATCAGGAGAAAGAAACTCTTCCCTTTGGCTACCGTCAAGCTAGGTAGGGGTTTGAGGAAAGGTCTTTGTGGCTATAAATTGTGAGGACCCATAGCCACGGTGGGGGATTCTGCTGGCTTTTCCCTCAGATGTGATAGAGCAGTCCCAACTGTTGGCCACAAGATCACACAGAGGCACTCACCTCAGCAGCTCTGAGTGGCTCTGTTGTGTCTGCCGCATATCCTACATTTTCCCCTGGGAAAGGCCCATGATTAAAAGGCATCAGAGGGCCCATTTGCAAGGACTCTGCTGACGTCTATCTGGATAAAGCCCACGGAGGCAGTGAATTATTTCTGGGACCCATGTGTGACGCCAGGGCTCTGCAGCCAGCGGCGACGCTGTAGAGTAACCTTGTGTTACACACGCAAGAGCACACGCAGCCTAGGAGTGACTCCAGCCTCAGAGGAGCAGGAGCTCAGAAAGTTGAAAGCTCAGCAGAAGAAATAATATCACAAATTGAATGGTTTTGAACCATAACAAAATTAATTTTCCTTGGAAACTGCTTTGTTTCCTTAAATCAAAAACAAAATCTCTCAGACCGCAGAAAAACATCATCTTAGAGACTTAGGCAATTTGGGGAGCTTGCTCCCCTCTTCCTTGCCTCCGCTTTCCCCTTCCCCACTGTTTGATGGGTCCAGAAGGCATGGAGGAGGGTCAGATGTAAGATTTGTGAGGAATGGTTTTCCTGACATATGGACAGTCCCCAGAAGAGCCCATGGTTTTTTAAGGCCAAGAGACTGAGTTTTCTTTAGGACAATAGAAGAATAGAAAATTTGGTGAATCTATTTGGTTCATTTCCCAATCATTTAGCCCATCTACTAGACCTTGGAGAAGTGAAGAGGAACAAGACTTAGTCCCTAGGTTCAAGGCTGGAGAACTCTCCCTTTGATAAACAATCAGGTATGTCATAGCCTCACAGCTTCATATACAGCATTAAAGCAGCCTTCTTAGAATAATCAACATTTGTGGAGATGTTGTGTCGAGAGCTAAGTTTTTCTCACTAAATCTCAGTGGGAGTAGAGGTACCCATTATAATTTTCTGAGGTACATGGGGAAACTGAAGCATAAAGTGGCTAAATAACATGTTCAATGTCACAGAGAATATGAAGTGACCATCATTGCTATACCAGATCCATCTGCTTCTATCACCAGTGAATTGAGCCGGAGTCATATATACACACTTGTTTTTAAACCCTCCTAACAGACCTAAGTAGGTAGAAATAAATGTTTGTTTTACTGAATGAAGAAATAGTGATAGACAACATTAGGTGGTGATCTGCTCAATGTCTCAGGCCTAGTGAGTGGCAGAATCAAGGCTCGGCCAAGGTTTGTTTTCAGGAGTATTCTTCCAAGGACAGTTCTAGGCAGCTAGTTAGGACAGACCCAAGCTGTCTATCAGATACAGAAGAGGCTTCTTTACAAGTAGCATCCGGCATGGTGCTTGGTGCCCACCATGCTCTCTGGCTGGTATTGGTTCCCTAAAATTTAATCTTTCCCATGCTCTTCAGTGAAAAACCTAAAATCCAGAGAGACGGGTGCAATGATTGAGTTTGTATAGCTAATAAATAGAGTTAACCAAAAATTAGAGTATAAGAAAGTATTTACAAAAATATGAGTAATATTGTAACTGAGGTGAGACAGTATAACTGCATTTATTTAGCTAGACTAAATTATACTGTAGGTTTATTGTTTTCCTATAGCATAAACAACTCTCAGCGGCTGAAAGGCTTATAAAACAAAGGCTTACTTCTTGTTCATGGTTCAATCCTATGGGTTCATGGGAGACTCAATTCAACCTGGTCTCTTGGGACGTAGGCTGACAACGTCTCCATGATTGTATGATTTTTTTCACCTCAATACAGAGATTTGGGGTTCATTACATCAGGGGAGGGGAACATGGAGAATTATATACACATGTTCACATTCTCCCTCCAGAGCACTGTCAGCATCATTTCCACCCACTTCTCAATGACCAAGGCAACTAACATGGCTGCTCTCGACTTTAAAGAGGCAGGCAGTGTCACTCTCCCTTGTGCTTGCGGGTGCAGAGATCTGGAAAAACTGGTGAGCCTACTGATATCTTCTTCAATGGCCTAATGGTTGAGTTCTTAGGGTCTAATATTGGTTGGTTACATCTTTTAATTCCATCTGAGACACTTATATTGGCTGTGTGATCATGACTAAATTCCTTTTTCATCTGTGATTTCCTCCTCTGTAAAACAAGAACAATAACAGTAACATTGGAAGCAGTTAGCTCAGGGTCTGGCACTGCAAGAGAAGCCCTAAATAAATGTTAGATATATCTATGAGGTAACAAATAAGCTGGGAAGGATTACAGTAATGTTTATGTCTTAACTCATATAAGCTAGGTGGGAGAGCAGATGGAGTTGAGAACAAGAAGACTGGGCACAAACACAATGGTGAAGAAGCTATTGCTGTGTTCCAGGCAAGAGATGATGAAGACCTGCAACAGGGCAGTGGTTGCAGGGAGGGAGGGATCAGACCTGAAAAAATAAAAAGCTTAAATTAGTGAGGCTTGATGATCCTGAGTATATTAAGGCTACATAACTTCTCACCACCATCTTGGAGGTGCAGAGATGGCAATGATGGAAGCTCAGCACTATTCTTTCTTGACCCCCATCTAAGCTTGAGAGAAATGGAGAATGAAAAAATGAAAAACACTGGAAGTCATGGAGGATGCTATGGCCTGAATAGTTGCATTTCCTAAAGATTTACGTGTTGACATTGAATGCCCAGTGTGGGGGTGGTAGCAGTTTGAACCTATTGGAGGTGCTTAGGTCATGAGAGCTCCAACTTTATGAATAGTACCAGCCCCCTTATACAAGAGCAATCATGTTTGGTCTTCTATCATGTAAAGGAATCATCCTAAAACAGAGGGCAAGACTTCACCAGGCAGAGGATCTGCTGGCGCCTGCATCTTGGATTTTCTAGCCTTCAGAACTATCAGCAATGTATTTCTGTTGTTTATGAATTACCCAGTCTGTGGCTTTTGTTATAGAAGCCTGACCTGACTGAGACAGAGAAGCAATGTCTCCAGGAAGTGTCACTTTTGCTAAGGCCGGTGAGATAGTGTAGCAGCATGCAATTTCCTGAGAATAGCCGGGGATGAGAGGATACCTGTGCTGGTATGAATCAAGGATGAGTAAACACAATGTCTTGCCTGCTTGGATTGATTGCAAGCCAGCCTCTTGGTAGGGTCTAGCTGTCTAGGAAAGGCTAGGTGTGAGTTTTGAGAGGCGGTGATGTCTTTGCCTTGGGATTTTCTCTAATTTCTCTGTGTGGTCTCAGGAACTAGCAAGCACAGAGCATAAGGTTGGAAAATGTCTGCATAATGTTTCTTACACTGGAAGGTAAACTTCACTTCAAGTACAGGGAGCCTGAGAAAGCCTGTCCTGAGACTATCCTATCACTAATGCTGGACTGAGGATATCTACCAGCAAGGAATACCACCATCTGAAGCTGGAGATTTTATAGGTATATTCTTATACATTGCTCTTCAGACACTGAGTTGTCACTGTTTACCACTGAGCAGAACAGCCTTCCCATGGCAGAGCTTAATAGAGCTTCTGAGAATACCTTGGGTGTGAGTATGTGGAAGTCTCTGTCACTTGTGATGGTTGATTGATTGTGTCAACTTGAGTAAGAGAAGCTCAACTAAATGGGCTCAGTAATCTTCCTCCTAAAGGTGAGGAAGACCCACCCTAGGGCAGCTAGTTGCCTGACTAGTATAAAGGAGAAATGAAGAAGAAAAGACCTGCTTCTGTTTCTTTGGAGGAGCTCCAGTCTTCCCCTTCCCCTTGGATGTCATCTTCTGGCTTCCAGTGAAGACTCTTCAGCTTTAGGCACAGACTCTTCAGCCTTTCATCACAGACTGTCAACCTTCTGATAAGGACTCTGCAGTGAGCTCCAGGCCTTGGACTGAATCCTTCAGTCTCCAGTGTGCAGATGGATTGTTTGCACTCTTCCACATCCGACTCTGTGAGTGGCCATTGTAAGCTAACCTTGTGAATTCTTATATAATTGTATATCTTATGTTATATCTGTTTCTCTAGTAAACACTGACTGATACATCATTGTATTCTAGAACAACCCTACCCAGACCACACATACATGCTGTGGGGCAGGGGAGGAATGTGGGTGAGTCAGATGAGCTTGGTATCAGTCTTGTGGGCAGTTGCACAAATAGCCTACCTTCCTGCCAGCGTCCATCAGCTTTATGAGTTCCATGTGGCCTGTAGCATCTCTCCATCTTTTATAGGACTTAGTGCAAGACAGCACTCTTCTCTTTTTGGATATGTATACCTAGGAAGAGCATAATTATACCTAGGAACACAGTTTAATTTATTTCTAGAGTTTAGACTTTTCTTTATAGAACACTAAGCCTGAGTTAGTAGTCTCACCAAGCATTTCCAAAGGTCTTGTTTGGAAGCTATGTTATAGGCTTCTGTTCCCTGCTCACTCAGCTTCCTATCCAGTTCAATGTTGTAATGAAATAGAAAAAAGGGGAAGAGAGGTTGGCATGTTTCATTGTTTCTTTGGGTTGCTGTTGCAAAAATATCTTAAACTTAATGGCTTATCAACAACAGATTTATTTCTCATAGTTTAGGAAAATGGGAAATTCAAGATCAAGGTGTCAGCAGATTTGGTGCCTGGTGTAGAGCCTCTTTGTAAGGATGGTGCCTTTTCCCTGTATCTGCACAGTGGAAGGGGCAAGACAGTTGTCTTAGCTCTCTTTTGTAAAGGTATCAGTGGTACTAATTCTATATGTGAGGCCTCTGTCCTCATGTGCTAGTTATATCCCAAATGCCCCATGTCCTAATGCCATAGACTTGATGGTTAAGATGTCAACACAGAAATTTGTGGGTACACAAACACTCAGACCCTCACAGGATGTGTCATTTTTAGTGTTCCACTAAGAAGTAACTTTGCCAACTTGGGTCATTTCTCTTGAGATTGGAAGTCAATATCACAATGGACATAAGGTCTTCCCATCTTTTTGTTGAGATAAGGGTTCACTCAGAGGGTCACTCTACAAAGGAATTTTGTTTCCAAGTAGAACTTCCTTTCGAACATAAAAGTCATGAAAGATTGTCATAGATAGTTGTAATGTGGAGGGAAGTGGAATTTAGAGAATTTGATCAACTATCTTTTCAGCAAATCTTACTTGAGCACCTATTATCATAACAAGTTCTGTATAGGATGCTGCAAGAGCTAAGATGAATCAAATGATTCCTTCCCAGTAACTTATAGACTAGGAAGATGACTTTGCCCCCTAAATACTGTGGTTTTAATGTAGTGATTCTTCCATTCTTTTGTGCCATGCAGCCAGCATTTCCTATCAGGATACTCTGCGGCACCTGTCTTTATTCATGGAAAAAGGTCTAGGCCTTTTTGTTTCTCTCATAATTTGTTCTCAACTTCTTCTGTTTCTGCACTGAGACCTAATCTCTTTCTCATCTACCTTTCAGGCCAAGTATAATTTCGTATTCAACATCTTTATCACATACTCAAGCGTTTTCCCATAGTTACTGTCTTACACTGAGTCCTGGATCTCTCCACTCCTCTCTGCCCCTGGTTCCACTTCCTTCTGTGTTCTCCTGGTCCTTTCACCTGCCTCCTTACTTTGATCAGCTTGCCTAGTAATACCTGCCCAGCTTGGACCCTTCTCCAAGGATGGTTAGGTGGCTGCACAGCCAATTTTCAAAATATAAATTAATTTCTGTTTGATGCCCAGGGAAGGGAAACTTCTGTGGGTAGTTGTGTACTCAAGAAGCACCAATACAAGGCCTCATTAGCATTAGCTCAAGGAAAACCATCACAGAAAGAAAAGCAAATGGCTATGTCTGTGTCTAGAGCTACTTGCCATGTATGTTCTTCAGTACTTTTTGAGGGATGATGGAAGTTGTTTATTTGCTCAATCTCCTTTGGGTTACCTATAAGGCCACTCTATTCCTTAAGTGCAATAACTTAAAGTATAATTTCTTAGAATATAATCAGAAAACATTCGTCCTCTCAACACTCTTAGCACCTACTAACCCCTTAGAACTAGTATACTGTAGAACATACTTAAGGGAAAACTGAGCTAACTCTAGCCCTCTTTCCAGAGATTCTATAATTGTCATTAAGGTTTGCATTTTCTGTCAAACAAATCCAGGTAACACCATCTGCACACTGCTGAATATATATTGACCAACCAATTTACTGATATTAAGATGAGTTAAAATTCTCTTTAACTCATTACAATTACAAATTATCCTCCACATGGCCACCAAGTGGTCTTTCTAAGATGGAAACTGGAGCTTCCCAGGTTTACCATTTGTCTATGGGATGAAGTCTAAATTCTTGAGAATAATGAACAGAGCTTGTCATAAGCAGTTCCAGCCAGCTCTTCCAGCCTCTTTTCTCTCCTGACTCCTAAGGCCATCTTGACCCTCTCCATGCTACCTTCTTTCCATCACTCACTGCTCCATGTTTTCCTGGGCCTCACTGGCTTTGCAAATGCTGTCTCCTCTACCTAGGACTCCCTTGTGCATAGGTCATTGCTTCTACTCCTACTTTAAGCTTCAGCTCAAATGTCCTTAACTGTAAAATATTCTCCTTGCTTCATACCAAAAGTAAAGAGCTCTTTCTTATCTCATGTTACTATTTTTCCCATTCACATTGATTCATAACTTATCGTGTTGTGCCTGGTTTTCCCACTTGTTTGTGTGCTTAAAGAGGGCAAACATTCTGTATTATTAATATTTTTCTACTGAACATCTCTCTATATGTTTGTTGGAAGAATGGGTGATTAAATGAATGGACAATAGGAATAAAAGATGCCATTTCTTGGGTATAAATTATAGTTGGCAGTCAATAATTCTGAAATTGAAGATTCTAGGCTTCAGTTTGTCTGCTCATCAGTTGATATTTCTTATCAATAAGGAAAAACACTGAAAAATGAAAAGTGTTTCTAAATCATGTGATCCTTGAGGATTAAGTGAAGCTATTCAGAGAGAGAGAGAGAGAGAGAGAGAGAGAGAGAGAGAGAGATAGGAGCAAGGCATCTAGCATCTTCTTATGAAAGATTTTGCTTTTCATCCACTTTTAATCTTCTCTAGCACCTACAGTTTCACCCTCTTTTCTTCCTTATGTTTCTAAGTATGTTTGAACACTTTCTGTTAAATAAAGAAAGCAAACAAAAGTCCTTTTACTCTCTCTAAGTCTATGATAGAATCACTGCTCTTCGGGTTTATGATATGCACACAGTGGATTATGGTTTCCTCAAGGCATTTGACAGTGTAGTCTATGAAATCCTTGTAGACAGGATGAAAAAGGTGGGTTAAGAGTTACTGAACAGTCATATTCAAAAAATGTTGCCTGTAGATCAGAACTACTCTGGAGGCAGGTCATGATGGTAAGCCATTCATCCACACCTTCTCCACACCTTCATCTTCCTACAAACTTCCTCTCTGTATTTGAGTAGAGCCCTGTGGCTTCTTTTCAGCTTCTAGTATTTTCTGGGCTCCCTTCTCCATCAGATTCTTTGCAAAAGGCATCATCTTAGCTTGGAAACTTCTTCACTTCCATCCTTATGTGGGAGATTATACCAGTCTCTCACTTCACACATCACTTTGTCTTCTCCACCAAGGTCAAGGCCCTTATGTACCATGCTCAGAGCCTTATGTACTTCTGTTTGTAGCAATTATTATGGCTACCGCTTAATTTATTTGCGGGTTATTTTTCTTTCTTTCTAGACTATAAATCCCATGTCTGATATATTTTTACCAGTGCACTTCCAGCTTCTACACAGCCATTGGATTGGATATACAAAGGAATAAATAAGAAATCTAAAGTACAAGTTCAGCAAGCACAGAGTCTGGTAGTCTGTGGCAGGCTGCCTGGGGGCTAAAGCTGATTAGAGGGAAGCAAACAAGGCAAGTGACTTGAATTTACAGTGATTTCCTTAGACCATGGCCACATATATAGAAGTTTCTTCTAAAAGTTTGAGGTGGGCTTGATCTTGCCTAAACTCACAGTTCTCTGATAGTTGAGAGGATCGATCAATGTGTTGGATTACTATGTCAAGAGTCAGAGAGCACTCAGAAGGAAGCTTCCCTGCCACCATCCCAAGCTCCTAGGGCAGAGAAGGTGAGCAGGTCCCAGCACCTGGAAGGAAGCTCCCCTGCCACCATGCCAAGCTCCTAAGGAAGAGAAGGTGAGCTGGTCCCAGCACCTGGAAGAAAGCTCTTCCGCTGCCATCCCATGCTCCTAGGGCAGAAAAGGCAAGTTGGTCCCAGCACCCGGAAGGAAGCTCCCCCACTGCCATCCCATGCTCCTAGGACAGAGAAGGTGAGCTGGTCCTAGAAACCAGAAAGAAGCTCCCCCCCTGACATCCCACACTCCTAGGGCAGAGAAAGTGAGCCACGTGAGTGCCAGAAGCAATCCCCCACCCGCAGAAATGAGAAGACACGTAAACAAGCCTCAAAAACAGACTTCTGGATCATCTACAGCAACCCCAAAGGGAAAGAAGATGGAACAATCTGATACCTAACCACCTGGACTTTCTGAACTGGCAACAAAAGAGGATCTGGGAAAAATGAAATCAGAAATAATTACTCAGATAACAGCAAA
>NW_004624772.1:11000678-11015615 GCF_000247695.1 Heterocephalus glaber
GGGGGGGGTGAAGGGAGGGCAAGGGAAGGGGAAAAAAATAAGAACCAAGATACTCATGTTATGGTACAAGATTCCAATGATGAATGTAACTGTATTTTATACCTAAAATGTACCAATAAACTTAATGGGGGGGAAAAAAAAAGATTCAGAACACAAAGTCAGTATCATTCAAGGTATACTCTTATCAGTCCCAGGCTCTAACCTCTAGGGGGAGCCCAAGGACTCCCCCTCCTCTTAAAATGACCAGAAAAAAGTGCCCTAGCTCTTGGCAGAAGGAGTAAGGGAATCATAAATGGTGCTAGACTGAGCAAATACTAATTTATTCATCCCTTGTTTTGCAAAGTTTGCTTTTATTTTCTTTGCGTTTTCTTCCTCTCTGAATTTGTCATCAGATGGGCTTGTTCAAGTGGGTTCATAAAAGTCCTATAAAAGTGTTCTGCTCAATCATAGGATTTGGTGACTAATGTCGTAATTAAGAGTAAAGAACGAGCTTTTGTTTGGCAAAATTCTTGATGTCATTATTCCTTAACTTCTTAAAATCATAATTCCTTAACTTCTTAAGGAGGCATCTAGCAGAGGATACAGCTAATACATCAGCTGAGCAGGCTCTCTGGTACCAAACTCTGGAATTATGATGATTTAGACATAGTTCTTGGCCACAGAGACCTTAATGTGAAAGACCTCACCATTTAATAAGCTAGATGTCAATTTTTAAGCTATGTAATAATAATTGGCAAAAAATGGAGTCCTGGTTTAATAATAGTAAGAAAACAAAACAAAAATACCCCCAAGGAGTTATAAATTATCATAAACTTAGAATGAAAATCTAATATGATGTGGCAACTGAAAAAATCTATGTAGTTTCAGGCTCCATTAATGGAAATATTTTTATGAAATAAAAAGGAAAAAAGGAAATATTTTTGTGGATCAAAGGAATTAATGGTCCCATTGTAATTATGGCTGGTCAGACCACATCTAAAGTATGTGCTTCCTTTTGGACACCCCATTTTAAGAGGAATATGGACAAATCAGAGCATTCCAGAGAGGGCTGACCAGGATAGTAAAGAGGATGATTGGAGGACCTGGGAATGTTTAGCTTGGAAAATAAAAGATGAGGCAGGGCACAATAACTATTTTCAAAGATTTGTCAGGATCTAAGTACATGTGTTGCTCCAGAGAACATTTCTAGGGACAGTCATTGAATGAATGGGTGGACATATTGGGAAAGATTTTTAGTTTAATGTGGGGAGAAACTTTCTAGATGTAGGCTATTCAAGAGTGGACTGGGAAGTCTCCTTTCTTAGTATTTCACTTTCTCATCTCATTTTCTACCTCTCCTTCTCAAGGTAATAACTGATTTGTAGGTTCTCTTTTCTTCCCCAACAATCTCACTTCTTTGCCCCTTCTTGGTCAAAGCAGGTTTACAGAGGTGATTGAATCTTTCACACAACAAATCTTCCCATCTTACAGATGAAGAAACAAAGCTCAGGCAACTTGCTCCAGGTCATATAGTTATTATTATACGGGGGAGCCAGGATGTGGATACAGAAATACCATTTCCATACCTTATTCTTCTTATTCTGTAGCAATTCTCTGCTATATTTGCTCCCCCCCAACCCTAAAATATATTAACAAAAACTAACAACAAAAACAGGTGGGGGCTGGGGATTTAGCTCAGTGGTTTCACTGCCTGCTGCGCAAGCGCAAGGACCCAAGTTCAATCCCCGATACCAAAAAAAACCAAACAAAAACAGGTGGATCAGTAGATTGAACCAACATGGGCTTATGGAGTAGGGTTTATTTCCAGTGAATAAGGGGCAGAAGAAATGGGAAGGAATATACATGTCATTTAGGGTGTTGAGGGTAAAGGTGTTCATTGTGTCCTCCTGGAACAAACACTACTTGCCACCTGAACTATGTACAGGACATTATTTATTTATTTATTTATTTTTACAGGACCGTTTAAAGAATCAAACAGCACTTAGGTCCATCCCATAGTCCAAAGACCTGTGTACATCACCAGGCCAAGCCCTCTTTCATTCTGTGGCACAGCCAGGATTCTGACATAAACATCGTCTTTTCTTTTTTCTCACGCTCTCCCCTCATTCCTCTGGGATTTGGGTATTTCGTTTTAATTGTGTCCTTATTGCTTTACTCAGGATAAAGCCTTTTATAGTGAATAAAACAACTAAAAAGCTTTTTCCTCTAAGAAACTACTGTGACTCACCAAATATAAACCACAGCCCAATAAAGGCATGATTAAAGTCTGTGTAGAATAAATCTCTCAATGAATAGAGTTTCTCTTTCTGTTACCACAAGTCATCCGAGCCCTTTGATGTATGTTGGGCCCTCTTGCTCATAGACCTCTGCCCTATCATCACTCTCCCCAGCCATGAATCTTATGCCTATGAGTACTCTGGAGAGAAGACATATTGGCTAATAAGAGGCCAAGGGAAGGCTTCCTGGAACACATGGAGAAAAATCAGGAAAATGACCGAAGTGAAAGGTAAGCCCAGAAGAAGAAAATCAGCAGCAAATTGATGGCCTTTTCCAGCTGGAATCCTTACCTGTGCTTATTCCAGAGGCTGCTGGAATAAGTGAGCAAGACTGCTTTAGAGGGAGTTTTAGCCACACTTTGGCCTTCTGGCTCCTGCTCTTTGTAGAATCATGTTGTAAAATTGAAAACAACAATAACGACATCAACAAAACCTCAGTCTCCATTCCAGAGAAACGTGTACTTACCACCTGAAGCTGGAGGACTGTGGCATCAGATAACCTAGATATAAACTGAAGAGATTCACTGGGTGGTGTGAATACATAGCTTCTGATACAGAGAGACATTTGTTTTACTTCTATTGCTCTGAGTAACTGTTGATTCCAAGGACTCACTGGTCATCTGGCCTGATGCACTTAAGGTTGTTTGAATTCTTTGCAGCATTTTTTTTCTAGCAAAGGTCCTCTCAAAGTAACCATAGGCCTCATTTTTATTGTGTTCATGATCTTTTCCCCCCAAAGAGTGATATTTTTATGTGATGGACATGGGAGGATAAAAGAGAAATTGTGATTATACCAGTAACTGTTAATAGACACAAGAAGGAGCCAACTAAAGAGAAAAGGAATAGAACTGGTTATTTTTAAATGACATTCTTCAAATATGACAACTGTAAATAAACCATATATTGCCCTTTTCGGGCAAGAGTCTGAGGGGGAAAGTCCACATATGGCCATTAAGAGGTCTGGTATGGGGCTTTCAAGTGCTTCAAGTCATTCCAACATGAGTTGGCAATGGAATTGATCTTTTTAAAGCTAAAATGAGACAAACTTTTTGAGGCTGATGGGAGCTACTTGTTTTATACAATGGACTGTGACATTTTTCATTTTTACAACCATTGCTGATGACTGTATCAAGTGTTATATAAACTGTTCTGGGTATGGTAAAAAACAACCTCTCTGGGAAGTGTTAGGACAGTCCAAAATGTCTGTCACTGAGTAGCATGACTTTTCAGCCCTCATTATCAAGAAGAAGAAATTCTTCTTGAGGGAAGAAAGGAAGCTGGCTCAGGTTTATTTGAAGAGGGCAACACTGCATCAGGTCTCCACTGTGATGCTTTGCTTGTCAGCAAGTCTTTTTTCCCCTACAACCGGGACCAGGCCTGGTGCTGTGTAGCAGGTGCTTTACTTTCTTCCTGTCTCACCTGCCTCACACTCTGTCCCCTGCCTGCCTCCACCTCCAGCTCTCCTTTGGAATGAGTCGCAACATTCTGAGAACTTGGTTGTAGCCCCCATCACTTTCTTTCTGATATGATATTAGTGGGATGGGCCCCTTTCTAGCTCCTCCTCAGGAAGGGAAGAGAACAGAGCTAAACTGTGGGACATGGGCCAGGTGTTTAAGGCAGAGTGGTTGGAGTCCCAAGGGCTGGACCTAGAGTCAGGATTACTCTACCCAAGACAAATTCAGATTCCAAGAACCAAAGAAATGAGGCTTGTGAAATCCTTAGGTGAGAACCGAGGACCAGATCATGGGGAGGCCTTTTGTGATCCAGGACTATGCTGTTCAAAGTGCGGTCCCCAGGGGACCACCACGGGGAGCACCATGGCTATCACATGGGAGCTGTTAAAAATGCTCCCTGTGCTGTAGGCACGTGGTCTACAGCCACTTTCAGACTGAAAGCCGAAAGACCCACATCTTCCATTCAGCCTCCAATGTGAGCATAAGAGCCTGGGAGACAGGGGTCCATCTTACTCCTCCACCTGCTCCAGGTTGCTCATGACATTTTGAAAATTTCACATCAAAGACTCAGTTTTTGCTGAACTGCACAAGGGCCTCAGCCTCTCCTATCAGTCACCTAGCCTGGGAGGATTCTAGTGAAGAGTCAGGTCCTCTAGGAATCTCCTGGTGAGGTAATGACATCTGATATTTTTTCAGCAAAACCCAAAATAATACAAAACACTACCCTGCTGGCTGAGTGAGGATCCAGCATCACATCCCTTGACAGTCTACGCAGTGTCCCAAAGGACACCCTGGGTGTCAGCCTGTCAGTGTGCTGTCTCTGGAAAAAGGAAAGTGAACCTGCTAGTTTGTGCTGTGGAAAGTTGGCGCTCAGGTGCCAAACCCAGAACCTCGCTGTGCACTTGGGGGCCTGTGACTGCCAGCCTCTACAGAATCTTGGGAGCGAGCCCTGTATGCAGCAGCTTCTCCTGGCAAGAGTTAACACTAAGGTGCAGCTGAAGGAATGTGAGGCTGGAGAGCCAGCTTCAGGAATTGCTATTGCAATCAGAAGACAGCCCAAGTTAGAGCTCCCAAGCCCTTTGAAGGGATGCCAGAGCAGACACATGTTTCCAATTATCATATGCAATCTCGACACAGTGTGCAAGTTGCACTTTTATTATGTCAAAGTGAAAGGAATGGTGAGGGTGAGATAAAGGCGGAGAGGCTGCCAAGCCCGAGACTGTGCTAGCTGTGGCACTGGACTTCAGTCCAAGTCCTCACCCCCCTTCTCTCCAACACAGGTCTAACCCTAGAGCCAGGGAGCATGGTGCCTCCTTGGAGAGCCTTTTTCCCCTTCTTGCTTTGGGGATTGAGGAAACCCAGATGAGTTGGCTGGAGGAGGTCTCATTTTCAATAAGCTATTTGACCAGCTCTTGGTATTTTGATCCGAATACAGACCAGATTTTGTGGAAACCATATGGGGACTTTGTGTCCATCCAGATTTCTCTGAATTTCCCCAGGCTATTTCTGATTTAGCAAAAGTTACTGCCTCTTCCAGTTGTAACTCAGAACCAGGTGAGAAAATAGAGAGACAATTCTTCTCACTCTCCTATCCAGGACTGGACAATCTAGGTTGGACTATACCTTGTTTATAATTCGGGACTGTGTCTTAGTCTAGGACAATAATTTCACTTAATTTCCATTTTCCAAACACAGTTCAAAAGTTGTTACCTCTAGGAAGTCTTCCCGGAATTACTCTTTCTATCGGATTGCTTCTTTTCACTGTGGTCATCATTTGGAATGTGACCTGCTCATGACTAGCTAGTGGTGAGCTAAGCTTTGACCCTGGCAGTCAGTCTTATTGTGCTCCTACTGTGACACACTCCTCTGAAAGGAACTCAGATGCCTGCCATGCTGTGGCCTCCAGAAGGGCCTTGTCTTCGCTCACCCCATTTACACAGGGTTGGTTTGGGACACAGGACACAGGGGTAGGTGGTGGCTCTGGAGAGAGATGGGAACTAAATTCTGCCTTACCTGTTCCAAGATACTGATTGAGTATTTGCGGCATGCCACATGAGGTTCAGTGCTGAAGGGACACAGATGTAATGCATCTGTATGTTAGGGAGCAGCCCTGGGGTGGAGGACTCCCCTCTGCTGTGGATGGAGGAAGGTCTTCCCAACTTACTCTTGACCTCAGTCCCTTGAGCTATCTCCACAAGCCCGGGTGAACCTTGAGAAGGCCAGAGCTTCTCAAGTTGAAGACCCAAGTGAATTGCAGCAGAACACACCCCATGTGCTTGACACGAGGCAACACTCAGAGCCAATGGTTTATACTTGCCAAAGGCGGGGGGAGTAAACTTCCCAGAGAACAGTGGAGCCAGAGTTCTGGCTGTGCTGCATGCAAGCAGAAAGTACAGCCTTCCTGGCCATATAAGGTGGTCATTGGTCTCAGAGTGTCAAAGCTTGCTCAGACATAATGCACACAAAGTGCTCGGGCCCATGTGGGCATACTGCAAGCTCTCAGCGACTAATAGCAGGTCATTATTGCTTGTCACTGCATGAAGCCTACAATTCAGCTGTAAAACTGCCTGCTCATGAAACTCCTTGCCTTGTGGAAAGCTATTCCAGTCATTCTAATATCCTTTTAGGGTTTTTCAGACAACTCTGCTTTTCAAAACTAAAATGTTTTATACGCTCCTTAAGTGCCAGGCAGATATAGATATAGACATAGATATAGATGTAGATGTAGCACTGAGAAAAACATTGTAATTGTTTGCTTTTCACAAATAAAGAAATTATGAAAAGTCAAGCAAAGTGCTTAAGGTGACACAGCCTTAATAGGAATGCCTGGTTTTCATGACCCCAAAGCTCATGCTCTTACTCACTACAGTAGAATTTCTAGAAACTAGATGGCTTCCTTGAGGCCATATTCAGGCCAGAGTGAAGCTGAACAATTGCCATTCTTGCTCTTACCCTCTCGAGCCTGGTTCTATTACAACCATATTTCACGATGTCTTCTGACTACTAGGCTTCCTTACCTGATCTACATATTCACCAAAAAACACCTAAGCAAACATCTAGTGAGCACCATCATAGCTTCTCTACTAAATCAATACCAGCATTGCTAAGTTTGGAATAAATTACTTTGCTTCATATTTGCATAGGACTTCACTGGCTTCAAGTACCGTTTTGTTGTGTGCTTACAACCCTTGGACATAGGAATGACTATTTTCATTCCACAACTGTGAAAACCAGGTTCTAAGAGAAGCTAAGGCTCGCCAAGGTTTCATGGAGAGGAATGGGGGGGGGCCGAGCCTAGCACCCAGCTCTGCTGATGGCATCCCAGTATGCACAATCACACAGGGGCTGCTTCCTTACCCCCCAGGTTGGCTTAGACCTTCACTCCGAGTGGCCCAGTGCCTCCCACTGTTCTATTCTAAGCTTTGGTGGGAAGACTGAGGTCAATCTGAATCCAGGTTCCTGTGCTCCCATTCTGTTCTGCTTCCCTTGTCTGTCTTTTCTTCCAGGAGCAAAGAATACACACCCTGCCTGCTGTCCTCTATTCTAGATGTGGGACAGATCCTCCCCCAAGGTGCAGAAGATTTTTAGGAGAAATCAAATCTAACTGCTTGATAGTTGCTGAAAACCTGCACCCCATGGCAGCTTCCTGCTAGGAGGGAAAGCAGTTCTGGGGAGGCTGGCACTCTGGCTGGGGGAAGGGAGGTTCAAGGAATGAACTGGGAACATGGCCTGGAGTCCTGGGCCTCAACCTGCTGTCACCTCCTGAACCAGACACTTTGCCTTCAGCACAGCACACTGGAGCCTTCTGGGAGAGTTGGTCTGCTCGGGGCTGAGGATGAGTGGGGAGCACTAGATTTCTTTGCTTACTGGAGAACACCTGCTTGCCTGCCGGGGGAGGAAGTTGCCAGAGGAGAGGGTACTTGCTTTCCCTCTCTGGCCTTTTGGGGACCCTAGGCAGCAAAGTCTCAGTGAGGTACTGGAAGGCAAGTAAAAGGACGTACTGCTGCTCCTCAGCAGAATGTGAGGGGAAGTTTGGGGCTGTTTCTTCAAGTGCTCAAGTGGCTACAGCCTGATGACCTGGCTGGCCTCTCAGGGGAAGCCGGGTGGGTCTGAAACCCTGAGCTCCCCCTATGTGGGGGGTAGAGTCCAAGCTGAGGAAACCACCAGGCACGGAGTTGTTCTTGGACCGCTTTGACTCTGCTTGGCCAAACTGATATCCCCTGGTACTGTGAGAAAACATTGGCTCCCATGCTGGGACTCCAGAGGGTTTGCAGAAATGAGTTCCGCCTTTGGCAAAGTGGGCAGTGTTTTGGGGGTGAAGGGGGCCTCCTCTTACCAGCAAAATGCATGGAAACAAGGTGCCTTCGGTCTCCGTTCTTTCTCAGAGATTTAGATGGCAAGTCTTTCTTCTAAGCAGGCCTCGGGAGCCAGACATTTTTCAGATGTCCCAAGAGTCTTGCAGCGCTGGGAGTAGCTCTTGTCAGAATTGTCCCGCTAGGAGCTTCCGAATGCCTCCCTCCCCACTACTCTTTCCTCATATTCTGCACCCAGCAGCCCTGTCCAGCCACAAAGAAAAGAGCCCTAGAATCTGTCTGTGGAAGAAGCTGAGGACAGCTGAGCCCCTGGCACCGGAACTCTGCAAAAACCCACAGACACAGGTCAGTGGCAGGGCTCCCTTTCTGAGGCCTTTATCTGACCAAGCATCTCAGCACAGAATGTTCTGGTTGGTGTTTCTTGAATATAAATCTTTATTCCAATTGTAGTAGCTTTGATAGAAAAAACAGGGCACATTTCATCATGCTTTCCCCTAATCAAATGGTTCTCGTGCCAAAGCTCCCTGCCATTCCAATTTGCCCTATTTGGATTGGGTTGGGGGTGGAGCAGGACAGTCAGAGTTGTAGAAGAAATGAACACCACCAATTGCTTTTTTAGCCACTGGACAACTTGGTCCTGTTGTCTTAAACCCAGAGTAGGCATTTTATCCTCGGAGAAAAAGGGGACAATGGACAGGAGAGTAAAATTTCCATGTGGAATATATGGATTCGGGCTCGAGGAAAAATACAGAAGGAAGGTTGCAGGAGAAGGTGGAAGAGTGAGGCTGGGTCAAACCCTGCTTCGGAGTGGATCCTGCAGTCTGTCTGTCACTTTCATCTCTCTCTAATTTGCCTGTGAGACATCCAGTGTTCTTGAGCACATTAAAAACAAAACAAAACATGCAGAAAAAATAAGAACCAAGAGAGATTACGTAAAGGTGCAAGTTTCCAATGATGAATGTCATTCTATTGTGTACCTAAAATGTACCAATACAATTAATAAAAAACCAAAAAAACCAAACCAAACCAAAACAAAACCGCAAAGCTACTAATCCAAAGGGTGTTGGACTTCCTGGAGGGTTGGGTAAAGATGAGAGGATGCCTCCCCTCTGCTGCTCTGTTCTTCCTCCCCCTTGCTCATAACCTGTCTGGCCCTTCTTGCTGCCTCCCCTGTTTCCTTTGGCTATTAGGAGGAGCACAGAGCCATTGTTGCCTCCTGGCTTAGCTCCTGTCTGGCCTGCAGCTTCCTGGACTTGCTGCTGGTGCGCACTCCATTTAGTTCCGTCCTCCTTCCATCCTCGTCACCACTCTCATGGCCCCAGCCACCTTCGGCCACCTATGGAAATCATCCCATTAAGAATAAAAATGCTTTCAAAAGCACAGTCCCTGGCTTCTCTGGTTGTGAGCTGATGGTGGGGCCAGTGGAAGTTGCTGGTGGGGCTGCTCGTGGGTGGCAAGAGTGTCGGAGGCCCTAATGTTTTCCCGGGGTAATGAAGTCTTTCGGCAGAAAGCCACCAGGGATAAGCGGAGGAGCAGCCATCAGCACTGAGGCAATCGTAACATGAAATCAGATCTACCGTGACAGGCCTTGTGAGATTATTTTGTTACGACTCTTCCAGACAGCAGATCTCCCCCTAAAAACAAGCAGCTTCCCAGGGCTTTGGTGCAGGCCTCCTCCTTTCTACACAGTGAGTCTCCCCCGGATCCCGTTGGGGCCTCTCTGAGGTCGGGGGCAACGGTGATCTTTCTTCTGATGAGAGGCCACCAACTTCCCCAAGTGAAGCAATCAAAGCTCCAATCTGGGCTGTGGGGTAGGTAATCCAAGGATTAGGTAGATTTGGCTCTGGAATGTAGAACAAAGTTACAGTCCTCAGATACCCCTTCCTAATCATGCTCCACTTAGGCTAATATCTGCAACCACTTAACCTCCCTTCCCTGAAGTCTTTGTGCTATGGCTGGGGTGAGAGAGTGGCCTGTATTTACAGCTGGGCCTCAGGAAGGACTAGGCATTGCAGGGGACAATTCAGCCTGCATGTTGCCAAAGCTTGCAAACAATCCTGAGAAAAGGACTCCAGTGCCAGCACATGGGATGCTTCAAAAATTTAATAAATAATGATTTTTTAAAACTGTATAAACTATAAATTACCATGCAGTCCTTATAATTTAAAATAATTTACAGGTTGAGGTAGGGAGGGGCCCAGGAGTGTGGAGGGGGTGGGGAATGGGGCTGCAGGAGGATCAGCCTCTTCTGGATGCCTTCCTGCTGAGCACGCACACGCAGGCTGTGTCTATCCGGATGAAGCGCCAGGCAGCCTGCTTGTCATCCGTGGTCAACGCCTTGACGAAGGTGTGGGTCGTGGTACAGTATGAGTTCCAGTGCTTGGAGTCAATGCCCCGGCACCCGCTGTCCACGGGACTGGGATCCCGGCACTTGGTCTCAAAAAAGTACTGTTTGAACACATTGTTGTTAATGTTTACCTCTGCCAACACTGTCACCTCCTTGCCCTTGATGTCCGTGGCTACAGTCTTATCCCCAACCCACACGCTGACGCTGTCGCACACCGAGAACTCCCCCATGTGGAAGACCGGGTGGGTGGGGGACCGCTTGCTCCTGTGAGTCCTGTTGCCGGACGCCGCACCAGCCAACTCCAAGTCCAGATCCTGAGTGTCTGCAGCCAGGGGCGGGGGCTGGGTGCTGAAGAGCACGCGGGGCGAGTGCAGTCGCCGTTTCTTAAACAGTCTGGGGTCCACAGTGATGTTGCGGGTCTGCCCTGCCACCCGGGCAGCTATCGGTGCCGCAGGGGCGCTGCGGGCTCTTCGGAGGGCGGTGTCAAGGGAGTGCTGGAGTTTGGTCCAATGGGCTTGGGGGGCGGTGTCTCCTGATGGGACATGGCTGTCTGAGTAGGGTTCTGCCTGGATGCCGATCAGAAACACTGTGATCAGAGTGTAGAACAACATGGACATTACGCTGTGCACCTGGGGTGGAAGACAGGAAGATTAGCCAACGAAGCAGTGGGAAGTAGTAGCAAAGGTCAGAGCAGACCTCCTAAGAGGGTCCCAGGAGGTTTTTCGGGGTAGTTTATGGGCAAGAAGACCCTACATTTATCATCCAGACAGGGGCACTTCTGGGAAGGAAGAGGTTGCTAGCAATACTTACACAGGAGTGGCAGGCCTAAAATGGGGCTCAGAGGGTTTGGGTGTGTGGTTACCCTCTCTTTGGAAGGGATGGAGCCCCTCAAATCCTGCCCAGTTGCATGGTGTGGGCTTGAGAACATCACTTTCAGATTCCTTGAGGCAACAGAGGGTGGACAGTGCGGGTGCCCAAGGCACCTGCATCTCAGATGTGAAGGTGCTGGTCCTGCCCAGCAGTTTGATTCCCCTGGAAAGGCGCTGGGAAGTGCTGCTGGAGACATGTCCTGCCCAAAGCCTGGGCACTGAACACTCTCTTTCAGACAATAGCCCCGAGTTAGCTCTGAGATCTGGTGACTCAGAGCCCTTGCTATGAATTCTCAAGCCAGCGTGCTTGGCAAGAGACTTGTGGCTCTGGGACCATGCTACCCAACTACATGCATATATTCAACCACCACCCCACACACAGAAACAGGCGACTGCTAGTGGTCCATCTCTGGGGGAAGTTTATGCACTTTTCATATGTGTTCGTTTCTAACTTCTCAATCGTTTGTGAGCAGGGTTAGAAATTACTATTTTTCATATACAAGGAAACTGATTCACAGAAAATCAACCAACAGGCCAAAGTCACAGAAGTGGAGCCAAATAGAATCCCACCACTGGGATAACTAAGCCAGTCTGCTCTTCCCTCCATCCTCCCTCCCTTTACCTTTCATTCTTAAACATGTATTTCCTTTTTATTATTTGTTTTTATGCTAGTAAAGACCAAATAGCATGAACCTGTCTGCACCCAAGAAGACCCTACATTGCACTGCAGTTGGCACCAGTAACACTGCTGACCCTTCAGTCAAGTTATCCTGGGACAGCTCTGCTCTGGGGGTCCTTCAGCTGCTCCTGCTGAGCCCCTGTTCACTCCTGTAGATGCATAGGAAATGCCACCACCCCTGTCAATCTCTCTCCCCACATCTTCTCGTCTTCTTCTCAGGGGGATCACAGGTGTTAGAGGGACACCAGAGAGTGCTCCACTAACTTCCAATTCTGTCTTTTCTCCCATCTCTCCTGCCCTGTCTCGCAGGTCATTTTGCTTCCAACCTACTTTCCAAGCTTCGCATAGACACCACTTTCTCTTTGAAGCCTTATAAGATCCCTCCAATCAAACATGATCCCCTAGCAAGGTGTGGTGGAGCGCACCTGTGATCCCAGCTACTTGGGAGGCTGAGGCAGGAGAATTGCAAGTTTGAGGCCAGTCTGGGCAAATTAATGAGACTCTGTCTCAAAAAAAAACAAAACAAAAAAAACAACAAAGGGCTGGGGGTGTAGCTCAGTAGTAGAGCACTTGCTCAGAATGTGTGAGGCACTGGGTTCAACCCCAAGCACCATAAAAACAAACAACCACCTGAACTTCAGAACTTCAGAATAGCCTATCTGCACACACATGTGTGTGTTCTTTCCTGCTACATTTGTGTAATAAAAAGAATTCTGCATTGGATGTAAGGTTAGAAAACTTTGGCTATCCAGCTCAACTACTTATTAGTAAGAAGAAATCCACTTAATCTTTCTGAGTCTCTGTTTTCTCATTGATAAGTGTGGACAATAAATGCTATTTCTCAGGGTAGTCGCTAGGATCGAGTGGGTACTCACCAGATCTGTTAATTCACAGTAATTTTGGTCTCTCCGTGTCATCTTCGGGTCCATTGCTGATTATTCCCTCTCTGAGCACCCTCCACCCATGCCTTTTCCCAGCACTCTGCTTTCCCTCCCCCAGACTACTTTCAAAGCAAGTGTTGGCCTGTGTCTGATTGTCCACGAGGTCCTGGAGGGGACAGCATATTGCATTCATCTGTGTAGCTGCTTACCCTGTCCCCTAGAGTGTATCTCTCATTTTTCCCAGGATACTGCACAGCCTTCTCTCTGTCCCCCTGAGCATGCTGTAGAAGATATGTAACATTTATTTCAATCATGGCATGGCCATGTGCAGTGTCTTGCGTGTAGTAGGACCTCAAAAACTACCAGGAGAATGAAGGGAAAAACTGAATGGGGAAGGCCAGAGAATCTTGCCCCCTGTTTTCTGTCCACCATAGTTAGTCATGGATTCTTTTTGACTTTGTGCACAGGGCTACCCACCACATTGCCAGTGTGCTTTGAAACAGTGAGTTCTTCTCAATACTGTGCTTTCATTCAGCTGGAAGCAGATAGCTCTTTGGTGAGATACCAAGAAGGAAATCACCAAATTGTTTTCTCTTTGGTTATTTCGAAGAATGATTTTGTTTGCTCCAGTTTGTCAGCCAGCCATGCAGAGAAGGAGGTGGTGTATCTGGGCTTTGACCACTATCAGATTTGCTGGCTAACGGTCTTGCTGACAAATGTCCAGCAAACTCTTAAAGAATTGATTATTTGTTGGCAGCTAATTCAAGCCTTTTACTTCTGCTTTTTTTCTTGTTTCATTTCATTCTTCAAAAAAAAGTACATAATATCTTTCATCAGGTGAATTAAGGGAGAAGAAACAAAATTGAAATTCATACTTTTATATCCAAATTTATAACACTTTGTTAGAATCTGAACAGGGAAATGAAGAAAAATTGACTAAAATTTAGTTCTAATGGAAGTAAGGAACAATCTGCTCCTTGCTCCCCATTGCCTTATCCACTGTATCCTTTGATCAGCTCATCCTCTTGAGAAGTTCCTGAGCTTTCTGGGCAGCAGATGCCCATACATGGATCTCTAGCCCACCTGCTCCTTTGGAGAGAGTTCTGAACCTCCATCTTTATGAGGACAACTTTTCACAGATACTGGCATTTTTGATACAAGACATCCAAACCCCAGATCCTCAACAAGTGTGTTGATATCTCTTTCCTTCTGTGTTCCTTTATTTATTTTATCTTCTGATTCCAACAGCATCAGCCCCATTTTGGACTAATTGATGAATTACAAAGCAGTTCTGCCACTATTATGTTTTGTGATCATCTTCTCAATCTTCCTAAATGTTCTTATGTCTATTTTCCTTTTCCTCTTACTAGAACCAGTGTGTCTTCATCCACCAGCACCAAGACCTAGCTCACCCCTGGACTCTGATATTTCCCTCCTTGTCCTCTATGAAGTACTCTATCTAGCCTCCTTGGCTCTGCTGTGGTGGCACACTTTGAGACCATACTTTTCTTTTCATCCTCACTTCTGTACCCCAGGTTATGGGAACTATCTCCCACCTGACAGCCAGATCTTCACCTTGCTTCATCCAATGCTTCTTATCCCTGCCATCCACAGGCAGCTTCTCAAAGCCCTGCTCTGACCTCGTCGCTCAAAGAAGCCAGTAGTGGGCCCTTGTCTAGTGAGCTAGAAGGACTGCTCAGGCCGGCATCAGGACCTTCCTCCTTCTCTTCACCTCCCCTAGCTCTCACTCCAGGAACATGAGCTCTTGGGGCGCTTCCTGACTTGTGCTTCCCCACCATTGCCCTTGCTCCACACTCTGCCTCCTCCCTCTGCCCCCAGACATGCTCCTCTTACCCTCCTTGGCCCTTTCTGCTCTCCTTCTATGTCACTGGAATCCTTTTTCCTTTCTTTTTTTTTCTGTATATCCTTTTATTGGTACATTTTAGGTATACAATACAATGACATTCATCATTGGAAATTTGCACCTTTATGTAATCTCTCTTGGTTCTTATTTTTTCCCCTTCCCCTGCTCTCCCTTCAACCCCTCCATTCCTCCCTATTTATAAAGACTTTGTTTCCATTTTTTCATTTTCTCATATTAATTCCATTCCCTTCTTT
>NW_004624772.1:11018044-11054344 GCF_000247695.1 Heterocephalus glaber
GTGAAGCCATCAGGGCCTGGGCTTTTCTTAGTTGATAAGTTTTTAATTATATTTTCAATTTCATCGATTGATATTGCATTGTTTAGAATTTTAGGTCTTCTTCATTCAACTTTGGTAATTCATATGAGTCTAGGAATCTGTGCATTCCTCCTGTGTTTTCCATCTTATTGGCATATAGGTTCTTGAAGTAGGTATTGATGATCCTCTGCGTTTCTGCTGGGTCCATCATAATTTCATCCTTTTCATTCCTAATTGCATGGATTTGGGCTTTTTCTTTCCTTTTTTGATAAGATTGGCTAAAGGTTTCTCAATTTTGTTTATTCTTTCAAAGAACCAACTTTTGGCTTCATTGTTTTTTTTTGTGTTGTTTTGTTAGTCTCCATTAAAATGATTTCTGCCCTGATCTTTATAATTTCCTCCTTTGTATGAGCTTTGGGGTTGTCCTGCTCTTCTTTTTCTAGAAGCTTGAGGTTCAGCATCAGGTGGTTTAATTGGGCATGCTCTGTTTTCCTAATATGAGTATTCACTGCTATGAATTTCCCTCATAAGACTCCTTTCATTGTGTCCCATAGATTCTGGTATGTTGTATTGGCATTGTCATTTAGTTGTAGGAACTGTCTGATTTCTTCTTTAATTTTGTCTGTGATCCATTGGTTATTCAGAAGTGTGTTGTTCAATTTCCATGTGTTTATGAAAGTTTTGTGGTTTCTTTTGCTATTGGTCTCTAATTTCATTGGCACTATGGTCTGATCATATACAGGGGATAACTTAAATTCCTTTGCACTTACCTAAATATGTTCTATGAGCAAGTATGTTGTCTATTTTGGAGAATGACCCATGTGCAGCTGAAAAGAATGTGTATTCTGATTTTGTGGGATGGATCACTCTGTAAATATCTGTTAAGTTCATTTTTTCAAGAATTTCATTGAGTTCTACCATGTCATTGCTTGTTCTTCATCTGGTTGATATATCTATTTGTGACAATGGGATATTGAGGTCCCCCACTACTATTGTATTAATGCTTATATGATTTTTCATGTCTGTTAGTATTATTTTTATAGTTGGGCACATTAGTGTTTGGTGCATACATATTCATGATTGTCACCTATTCCTCTTGGATTTTTCCCTTTATAAGGATATAATGTCCTTCTTTGTCTCTCTTCATCAGTGTGGGTTTGAAATCCACTTGATCTCCAAAGAGGATAGCTATTCCTGCTTTTTTCCAGGTTCCTGTCACATGGAGTATTGTTTTCCACCCTTTAACTTTCAGTCTATGAGTTTCTTTTTGAATTAAGTGTTTTTCTTGTATGCAGCATATTGTTTGGATATTGCTTGTTGACCCATTCTGCCAGTCTATTTCTTTTGACTGGTGAGTTGAGACCATTAACATTGATGGTTATAACTGATACGTATTGAGTTATCATTGTCGTGACTTTTTTTTGTTGGATTCTCCCCTCTTTGCTTTTAATTTGTTGTTGTGCCTGGTGGATTCATTCTGCTGGGCTTCCTGGGGTTGTAATCCTCATTGTCTTTTTCTAGGATTTTTGTCTAAAATTTTTTGGAGTGCTGGTTTGCTATTCATGAAATTCCTGAGGTCTTCTTTGTCATGAAAGTATCTTATTTCACTATCAATTTTGAAAGATAGTTTTGCAGGGTATATCAATCTGGTTGCAGGCTGTTTTCCTTTAGGGCTTGAAATACATCACTTCTACCTCTTCTTGCCTTGAGGGTTTGCATTGAGAAGTCTGCTGTGATTCTGATGGGCTTTCCTTTGTATGTGATTTGTTTCTTTTCTTTAACTGCTTGTAGAACTTTGTTCTTTTGTTGGGTTTCTGGAATCTTAACAATTATATGCCTATGTGTAGAATTTTTTTGATCAAAGCTAATTGGAATCCTAAGTACCTCACTTATCTGTATGTCAAGTTCTTTTCCCTTCCTTGGGAAGTTTTCTGCCATCACTTCTGTGAACAGATTTTTATGCCATCTGAATTCTCTCCTGTTTCTTCATTGACTCCAATCAGTCTTATGTTATTCTTCTTTGCATCCTGTAGCAGCTACTGGATTGATTTCTTGTGGCCCCTTACAATTTTAAAGACATTTTTCTTTTCCCAGTCACTAATTGCAATCTTATCTTCTATATCTGAAATTCTGTCTTCACATTGGCTCATTCTGCTGCATAGACTTTCAATGGAGTTTTTAATCTCCTGGAAATCTGTTTGCATCTGTTTTATGGATTCCATTTGTTTCCTATGTTGGGATTCCATGATGTTCCCCAGCTCCTCTCTAGATTTATTAATCATGTCTTGCACTAGGGGCACAATCTCTGCTGTTATGTGAGAAATTATTTCTGATATCATTTTTTCCATATCCTCTTTTGTTGCTAGTTCAGTGAGTCCAGGTTGTTGAGTATCAGAATGTTCCATCTCATTTCCTTTTGGGGTTGTTGTAGGTGATTTGGAAGTCTGGTTCTGAGACTTGTTTATGTGTCTTCTCATTTCATCACAGAGGGGTGGGTGTTGCTGCTGGTGCCCGAGCAGCTCACCTCCTCTGCGCTGGGAGTGGTGGTAGCCTGGATTGGAAGCCTCCTACTCTGCACTGGGAGCTGTGGGACGTTGACCCAGAAGACTCCTCTGCCCTGGGACCTGTGGCATGCTGACCCTGAATCCTCCTTTGTGTTGGAAGCTGCGGCATGCTGATCTGGAAGCCCCCTCTGCAGTCTCCTTTTTCCTTTCAACACTCAACTTCAATGTCCTTGCCACTGAAAAGTTTTTCTAATTCCCAGGGAGATAAAGTTCCTTTCCATCTAAATGATTATGTTTACAATATTTTCTAACTCTAATATTTTAAGCTTTACAATATTATAAAGTTTTCTCCTTTACTTAACATCTATCTGTTCCTTCTACTAAACCAATGTCACAAAGCTCCTGGAGTCCAATGCTACTTCTAAACCCCATGTCAAGTTGCCATGTGATACCTACCTGATATCATTTAATGACAATGGAGACTTGCTTCATGGACAGATTGTTTCGTTTAGATTTGAAAATATCTCAAAGAGGTCTCCTGGGTTTTATATTAAAAGGCTGGGTTTTTAAAAAAAAAAATACTTGATTGGGTCATAGTCGTGTGTTCCTAGAATCTTTTTAAATTTTTCAGAAAGTATTTTTTTAAAGTAATGATTACTAGATACAAAGGAAATGAGTGACTTGTGTGCTTTCTATTCTAGTGATATAACTCACGGTTTATATCTCTCCTTGTTTAAAGTAAACCGACGGGTAAGTCTGTTTATTTTTGAAACAACCTTTGAAGACTTTCTCCTGAACAGCTGACAGCCCTCCATGTGGCTTCATCAAACACAGCTCTGAAGGCTGAGTGATTAGCTTGGAAGATGCAATTAGGGGCTCACACGAAGGGATATGTTCCATGTCAGGTGCGAATGCTCTTTATTAGTTCTGCTCCAACCCAGAATGGAGGATAAATGACTGAGAACGGGGGAGATCCATCAGGATATTTTTGAATCCAGCCTCCAGGGGCTGCCTGGCCCCCCTGCCTTCTTCCTGGCTAACAGTGCTTTCTGCAGATTACCTGGACTCACACACTTCAATATTAAGAGATATTCCTGGTACTTGCTGAATGATATTCACACAGTTCTATCCTCATCTGAATAGGTGGTGGAGCTGCTGGACAGAGCAGAGCAGCAGCCCAGATATTTGTGGCTATGAAGGTCGAAATGACAGGAAAGCCTGGCAACCATGGCTGTGAGGTGCACTATAGAAGGAAGTAGGATGCTTCGATCTAACCTGGAGACAGAGGTGCCAAGAGCACTTAGTGATTCTCAGGCTATGGAGTCATTAACTGTTGACAAGGAGGAAATTCTTGTAGCTGAGGAAATGCAGCCTCATCTACCTCCCTCACCACATTCTGAGAGAAGGTCAAGGGTTATTTATTGCTTTACCCTTGGCCTCCACTCTGAATGTAAACCGGCTGCTGCCTTTGGTTGTAACCCGAAGTCAGACACTCTTGGCTGTTGGGGCCAGGAGGAATTCTGTAGTTCCATGATTCCTGAGGGAGGAATTCCTGAGGTGTCCTAGGCTAAACACGAAGAGCCCTGACAGAATAAAATTCAGTTTTCTTGCTGGGATCTCCCAGAAAAGATTTATTGGAGAGGGCAGGGTCTGAATGAGATATCGGTGACTGAAGTCTAGAGGCTCTCAAACTTCAGGGCATCGGAATCACTGGAGAGATGATTAAACCAGACTGCTGTGCCCCGCACCTACAATGGCTGATTCTATAGATTTGGTAGTAGCAGGACAATCTGCATTTCTAACAAGTTGCCAGGGAACACTGATGCTGCTGTCCTTGGGACTACATTTTGAGAACCACAAAACTAGCCTGATCCTGTAACTTTCCAAAGGACAGCCTTGAAGAGGCTGGGGACTCAGGGTCATGCAACTAGTATGTGATCGTCTCAGCCTAGGACCCTTGGGCTGTTGCTCAGCCTCTGCACCTTTTAGAGGAGAGAGGTCTGAGACTGCATACACACTGTTATCGATAGGTCCTGGCATGCACCCACTGTATCCTAAACACCAAAATGGAATTTCTGTTCAGATTGAGGGTTTTGCCTTCCTATTGCCACAAATTCAGATATAAGGGAAAATGTAGCTATCTAATCCATTTTATGTCTCGTGTTTCAGGTTTCTGAACATCATGTAGACTTGATCCAAAAACACTTGAAATGCCTATGATAGAAATATGTGGCAAGAGCACCAGCGCATAAGAGTACCTATGGGTTAGCTGGTCTCCTGCACGGGTGTGCTGGCTGCAAGTATGGGACAGACTCTCAGGTCTGAATTCTTAGAGACCTGTCTTACAATGGATTAGGTGAAGTAAGGACCACCATTATCACTTAATCTGGCATGATTTTCTATCCATCACAACAAACCTGAGAGGTAGGCCATATTATTCCCATTTTCCAGATGAGGAAACAAGGGTGGAGTAAGAAACTTGGTCAATACATGTGCCTGGTGGACATGGAACTCAGAGCCAGACCCGCCAGTGATCAGATGCAGAACTTTTCTTCACCCTTCTGCTTCCCTGGCCAAGGGCGTGGAGAGTAACTGTGGACCTTCCATCTCTGAAGGTCACCCCCTGAGACAGCCCAATGAGGCATTGTATGGAGGGTCCAACTTATGCTGTCTACTCGAGGTCTTGTGTTCTGTTATTCTTGATCTGTCCCTGGATGTGAGGCCAGCCTGAGGACACGAGGGATTTCCTCTCTGGACAGGCTGGGAAGGCCACCTTTGCAGAATCACTAAGCAGGATCTAACTCCCCTTCCTCCACCTGCTATTTCCAACTGTTCTGTCCCTTGAGGCCTCTGGTCCCGGTAGCTCCAGACCTAGAAACCTTGGCGAGGCAGACACCTCTTAGGTACTTACCTCAGTGTGGCCAGGATAGAAAGCTGTTCCCTTGGCAATGCTGTTATTGGGCCCAGACACTGAGCTGAGCTTGGGTCCAGCATGCCATCCAGCCCCCTGCACTGCACGACCACAGGCCAGAACTCTGTAGAGAAGGAGAGCTGATGTTAGATGATGGGCCCTGCACCATAGTCTCCAGCAGAGGGATGGATACCTGTGCCCTGGCAGGGGGAGGGATGTGCTAAAAGCACAAGTCCTATTTTCTGAGTTCCAGGAATTTACCAGCAACAGGCTCTAGGAAGAGCTAGAATCCAGCTACCAAGACTGCTTTTACATCATGGCTGGTTTTATACTTGGTGCAGGTGCTCCTAGACCCACACTAAAGTCCTGCTTCAGCAGACCCCTAAAGTTGCATCCAAGTAGAAATTATTCCACATATAACATATGCAGAGATGTGTAGACCCAACACTGAACCAGCCTAAGATAAATTACATAAATACCACATGGTTTCTCCTATATAAACCCAAACTATAAATAAAGAGTGAAATAAAAGATAGATGATAGGAAACAGAGAGACAGATATTTTTCAAAAGGGAAGGGGGCCGAGAGATGGAGGGAGGGTGGATGGGGGAGGGAAAGGGATGAGACAAAGAATGAAGATGTGTTGTGTCTATGTACCAGCTCCCCATGAGGAATGTAATCATCATGTACTGCAAACATTACCAATAAAAAATAAAAATTAAAAAAGAAGATGAAATCCTGACCATTCAGAGCAGTTGGTGGTTTGATAAAAATGCATGAAAACCTCATCAGCTGGTACATAACCCACAGCTCTTACTGAATGAGGATATGACTCTCAGAGCATGGTGCTGAAAGTCGTATTTCAGGGATTGGTAGATAATACGGTGAGAAAAAATTCCACTTGATTTTAGTTGTTTCTAGAAGCAATAGATGCACTCTCCTCTTTCACTTCTGTAAACTAATAGATGTAGATGCCTCTTTCATTTATTCAACAATATTTTCTGAGCATCTACTATGTGCCAGGCACTGTTTTAGGTGCTGGAGACACAGCAAGGAATAAGACAGACAAGGTCTCTAGTGTCATGGATCTTACACCCTTGCATGTATAAATATCTTCAGATTCCGTTTATGCCAGGAAGGAAATAAACAGAGTCTGATGAGAGAGGAAGGTATATCAAGGGACCACTGTATGAAGGTTGCTTGGTGAAGAGTTCTCTGAGGAAGTAGTTTTCAAGTTGAGATCTGAAGGACGAAGGGAAATGAGGGAGCGAGAATTCCATGTGGAAAGAACAGCAAGTGCAAAGGTCCTGAGGTAGAGATAAGTTAAAGTGACTAAGCATGAATGGCAGAGACCTACAAAATGAGCTGGAAAGGCCTAAAAGCCAGGTCCACAGGGACGTAGCCAGGACTTAAGGTTGGATCCTGTGGGGACAGGAATGGAGTGAGGGCTGTAAGAAGGAGAGTGACATGTTTTATGACTAAACCAGTGAACTCTTATGTCTATCCCAGAATTTGTTGTAGAGAAAATTTAGAATGGCATCTTCAGCCTTCCTGTCTGCATTGTCTTTCCCACTCCAGAATCCCTTCCTTTCATCAGGCCCTGTTCCAGTGTGGACCCCCGCCATTTTCCCTTCAATCTCCTCTCATCTCGAGCTGTGGAAGCAAAGGTTGAAGAGGCCATCACAGCTCCTCAGATCCCCAACCACGAAGAGGAGCTGGAGCACAGGGAGATAGGAAGGCCCTGGAGTGGACTCATGCTGCTAGGAATCATCAAGTGAACGACTGGGATGTTTTCATTCCTCTTCCTTTCCAAATCTCCTCAAAAATAACCTTTTTGCCTCAGAAGTTAATAGAAAAAAAATCAATACTCATATGAAAGTTAGGTCTAGAGGTAAAACATTCAAATACCCTTTAAAATCTCTAGGTTCTGTGGGAGTAGCACTTTCACACTCTCACAGGGATGTCGGTATTTCCCCTCGGCTAAGATACTGTGGGCACTATCTGGCCCCATTACTCATGGGCAGGGGGACCTCACTGCTCCTCAAACTCTTCATCTCGGGGTTTGGCTGGGCCTCACAGGTGGAAGGGCAAAGAAGCCACAGAGCTGTCCTGATCCAATTCCCTCTGATTCTCGAGTCAGTTGCTTAGCATTGTTAGGCACCTCTGAGATTCCTCTTCCTCAGGCCCAGCGGCTGGCACAGACGATATTTAAGGTTTTCTCTGATTCAGGGTGTCTGAGATTTTTATGACAGTAATGCTTCCCAATTTGCATCCTTACTGGATTAATAAGTGATGCTTTCTCCATTCTAACATTTATTTCATTAATTAACCACTTACATTTGCAGGCCTTGTATAAGCCATTGTGCCAGGTGCTAGGAACTTAAAGAAGAATCAGATATAATGCTTCCTATACCAGATAATCTAGAACTGAGGAAATGCAAGCACAAGACTAAGAATTTAAAGTACACCTTGATAAATATGATGTATATTTCATATTCTATGGAAACAGAGGAGACAAAAATTAGTTTTATCTGTCCAGACTAGTAAGAGACATATGTCCATAGGGAAGTAACAGCTGAACAAAGCTCTTAGGAAAAAATAGTTCATCAGGGAAGAAGGGAGAGAAAGTCACTACAGAACTTCTGAGCTCAAAAGCAGGCTAGAAGTATAACACAGGCTTTACAGAGGGGTGTGGAACAGGGTGAAAGGAGAGTGTGGTGGATCTTATACATTAGTAGGTGCTAGTGAACATTGCTGCTCTCACTGCTCTGGCCTGCTTTCTGTAAGACACAAAAAGCTTTCACTTTTAATCTGTGGAACAACCAAAGAAGTAACAGTAACTGCCTATAAATATGCTGGATGTTCCACTAAGACCAGCATACCTTCCAGTTAAGATCATTAGAATAAATGATTTCTGTCTAAGTATAAAATTCTACAACTCAGGCAGACCTGCCTTCTTGGGGTGATGATTGTTGTTATCTACAATCAGTCCCTGCATCTGCAACCTCCGTGATCTTTGCATCTGGCCTTCTGTCTGTAACTTCTGCTCGAGCCACCCCGGTGTAGGTTAGTGCTTCTGCTAATCTCACTGAGGTGCCTGGTTGCTTTATTTGAGCCCCTGTCCAGCATCTCCCATATCTTTGATCTTCTCTTACTCAGTATGGGTATGGTTTGCTACTGGAGAGAGAAATGCCCTGCCCAGAATGCTGAAGCATTAAATGATTTCATGGATCATGTTGTTATTGTGTTCGGTCTCATGCTAGTGAAGGTTGGAGCTCTAAAATTAAATCCAATTTAAATATTACCAATTCCTAATGCAAATATATCAGGGACAAACAACCCAAATGAATATCTATTTTTAAAGCCTCGTCTGTTCTCATGGAATAATCACTTAAGAAAAAATCAGATGGCTCTCATGATTTTGATAAATGTATGGAAATAAATCCCAGCTCACCTCAAGATTATCTTCTGACCCTTCTCTATAGGACACACACAAACACACACACACACCTAAATATTAATATCTGGTGTACCTCTCCTAGACCTGGCCTGTCCTAGGTCTCATGCTTTATCAGTAGTCCTCAAAGTGTGCTCCACAGTGGAACTCGAGCATCTTTGGCACTTGTTAGAAATGCATATTCTTGTGATCCACCTCAGATATCCTGGGTCAAAAATTCTGGGAGTGAAACAAGACAACTTGTGGTTTAATAAGCCCGGTGAGTGACCATGATGTAGACTTAAGTTTCAGAACCATTGCTTTAGGGTTCCATGGTGGCCCCCATCCAACTGCATCCTCCCCAGGGGTGAGGAACCCAAGGAAGAGAGCACTGGCCTTGAGTCAGTCTGTGGCTGGGTTCTGCCCACCCAACTGTTCCTCCTGTGGGACAGTCAAAGGCTCTTCCTCCTTCTAGACCCCCGGAGGCAAGTCTGTTTGTATGACTTTCTGTGGACTATTGCTTCAGCTTGCCCTTCCTTTTCTTTATGTCTTAATGATATTTTGGTCAATTTCAGCCAGGAAATTTTAATTAATGGTAAATTGTTAAAAGTCTCATCAGTATACAGATGAAGAAGTTGGAAGAAATTGTCTTGGCCTCTGCAGGCAGTTTACTATGGCATTAGCTGCATCTATTTAAACCTGCTAACTCTGCTAATAAATATCTCCCAAGTCCTCTATGCTTGAATTTTGTGGAGGATTTTATCTACTTCCCTGGCTCCCAATTTATGTGCCCCATGATCTTCTACAGCACTGGCTCTTAGCCCTGGCCACCTTCTGGGCGCTTTGGGGGATCTTTCATACTCTGCTGCCTGTGTCCCATTTCCAGAGAGCCTGATTTTGTTGGTTTGGAGTGCTGCCTGGGCATCAGGATTTTGTATAGCTCTCTCAGTGACCCCGGTGTAAAGACAAGCCTGAGAGCCACTGATGTGCAGGGTCAACAGGAAGCTTAGCATTGGCTCTGGAGAGCTGCTAATTAAGAGAAATTGTCAAGAAATTAGTGTCTTTCAGAAAAATATCAAGTGTAGATACGGTCCCATTTTGAACAATCAAAAAGGTATGAGAATATGACTTCTATATGCTAGGGAATGTTGTCCCTGTTGCTGCCCCCAGACTGTCTAGCTATAAGTTGACATTGTGGATTGGAAGGTTTTCTTTAAATGTTCTTTGGTGTTGGCCTAGTATCTGGTTGGCTAAGTATTAACAAGCCTAAGGACTCTTTGCTGATCCTTTGAATACTAAAGACTTGGGAATGCTTGACCCAAAAGACTTCTTGACCTATTCATCCCATGTTGTTCTGTGAAGCAATGGCTGCACCCAAGAGTAGCTCATACTGCATCAAAGATGTCAGGGCAGCTGCTACCTCCTTCCTCCTACTTCCCACCTGGTAGACTTCAGTTGGGAAAACTTACTAGAAATGTAAGACATTAGGAATATGTTGATACAGGTATAGTAATTTTTGGTGTTATTGCAGTGATTTTCATTGCTGTAACAGTTCTCCTTAATTCTCTCCTTTGTCCGTTAGTTCTTGCTTTGAGCAAGATAAAGGGAAAAAATTTGAAGTCTTTTGTGTTGCAAGTCTGTTTTCCTAATTTTTATCGTAATCAAAAGTTTTCTATGATGGAATATGACCATGAGGTTTGCTGACTAGGAGCTCTCTTATTTTTGGAAAAAAAATCAGTTTTGGCCACTTTGGGATAATTTGATGTGTTTTAACTATTTAGTGGTTTTGGCATATCTGATAGGAAAATAGTGCATCTGGTACCAAGGACTTAGGAAGGCATTAAGGTTCAGCAAAACTGCTCTCCTTTTTGACTGAACTTGGCTATCTATGCTGACAATTCTAAAGTGCCTTGTCACATTCCTTAAAGAGAAATGGTGCTAGAGCTGTATGGGAGGTATGGAGTAAATTACAAAACTTTTCTCACCATTTCCCCAGAGAGACAGGCAGCTAAGGAAGAAGCCACTGTGGCTGGCTGACCTTGAGCTTCAGAATGAAAGCATTTGCTCTGAATGTGAGTGTGGCCGGCCACAATCTGCGTGGTGTTTACCTGAATGGAGCAATTCATGATTTTTATAATAGCCAACACTGAGGAGAGGCTTTCAAAGTGTGGGTAATTACAAGGACATTAATGTAGAAAATAAGACTCAAACACAAAGCAACCTTCCATAACAGAGTTGAGGGCAGAATATTTTTGCAAGAATGTGCTGCTAAATAACAGTTCTTCTAGTATAACCAATCAGCATAGTAATACGAATGATATATCTATAATCTACACTTCAGTGCCAAAAACAATCCAAGTTTTTCAAACTTTTCTGCGACCTTAACAACACATCTCCTTGGTTCCAACTGGCTGATCTTTAAACCACAAGAAAAAGATCTGTTTCAGCTATGCGTTTGCTCTTTCCCTGGTTTGTTGTTCTCATGCTTGAAGATCAGAGCAGCCAGCAGGACTGGGAGCAAAGGGGACTCTCAGGTTAGTTGGAGTGAAAGTTTGCGTTTGACAGTAACAGCACCTCCTGAGGTTTCCACGGCACACCTGGGATGGCCACCTGGACTGAAGACTTGAATGAAAACAAAACGGTGCCAGTGAATGTTAACTTAGATTCAAGCCTTTTATTCCATTTGCTTTATAGGATTAAATGTCCTCAGCTCTTCTTGAGCCAGCCTTTTCCTCTTAGTGTGTGGTATGTTTTCCAAGCAATAGGTCAAGAAATGTTACAACACATAAGTCTA
Organism: Heterocephalus glaber; assembly: GCF_000247695.1. The sequence goes on from NW_004624772.1 coordinate 11,029,708, forward strand.
TAATGCAATTGAGATGTAACTTCAAAAATTAAGACGAGTGAAAGATCCATAGCTCTTAAAAAAGATCAGAAAAAAAAGCCTGGCTTACAGACACACGGGGTCCTAGGGCTTTTAAAACAGCCACCCGTCCTTCTACTAAGGAGTGTAGGGGATGAGCCAAGGGACCCAAATAAAGGATTTCCAGTAAAATGCCACCCTTACTCGTTAAAGTGTCCATGAGATGAGGCCATTCTGTTTGAGCAGCTGGACTTCAGTTTCACTGCAAAAATTGCTGCAGCTCAATCACCCTGCATCCAAGAAAACAGGATCACAAGTAGCCAGCACCAGACACATCACAGGGGACACACTGGACACCTGGAAATTCAGCTGTCACTCAATTGTCATCTCCCTCACCCGTCTGTGCTGACATTTCCTGGCTTGTCTTCTGGCTTCACACCCAGAAAATCTGACTCAAGGCATGGAAGAGATAACTCAGCCTGTCTTTGCCCAGGCATGCAGCACTTACAAATCCCAGGTAACCAACAGCTAAGATAAGAGCTGGAGATGAAGAGTTTATTTCCATGTGTGTTCATCAGGGGGCTTTGTGTTATTTTGGCAACTTCCTGTGTATAGCTTTAACCATCCTGGTCCCAAATGGGGAATGTTGGTGGTTAACTGTAATGAAGGGCTCTGGGGCAGGCATTCTTGAGCTCAAGTTCAGGAACTTCACCTCCTTCTTTCATTATCTTAGGAGGAAAGGTCAGGAGAGACTAAAATCTGCTGTCCCCTCTAAAGTCATTTGATTCTCATATAATTATGTTTCAGAATATTCCCGATCTTCTCAGGATCTTTCTCCTTTAGGGTTTATATGACCATGACAACATGAACAACAGAAAAACTTCACTGGGGAAATTCACTCCCGAGCTAACAAGAGACCCACAGAGTGCATCTGTCTCCAGAGATCCAGAACACTGTGGGTAATTAGAAATTCCAGAGAGGAGGGCAGTTTTCCACTCTCAGTCATATCACACACACACAAACACACACACACACACACACACACACACACAGAAACTAGCCACTCGTCCTCTTGCTTCTAAAGAGGAACAGTTGAAATGATTAAGATTCAGAGAAATAGAAACAAATTTATGTTAGAATCTTTATAATTCTATTGTTCTACCATCATCACATACTGTTAGAGCTCTAAAGAGCCAGTAGTAGTAGCTCTTCAGTCCAGCTGATCTTGACAGATGCATATTAGCCCTATCACTTACCAACTGTGTGACTTAAACCTTTCTGCAACCTCGGTGTCTCCTTTCAAAAATCAGAACAATTACACCTTGCACATTGGGCAATTAAGCGGATTAAATTGTGTAAGCATTTAGCCCAATGCCCAGCAAGGAGATGGCACTATATCAATATTACCAGTAACTATTCTCATTGATTTTATTAAAGCTATTTGGCTAAAATCAGGTAGGGAGTTACTGGCACAGCTGGGTGCAGAAGACAAAACACTGTTTCATGTCCACCCCATGCCCCTATATGGCCCTCTCAAGCAGGAAGGAGCCAGCAAAGTGTCCCAGTTTGTGACCCGAATGGCTGGTCCTGCACATGCTCAGTGGGACCAAGCAGCTGCAGCACACGTTCTGCAGCTGTGGGGTGATTATCTGCAATCATTTGCCAACAAAGATGCTGAGTAACAAACTGAAACAGTTGCTTTTAAAATGATCCATTTCAGTCAGAGGGAGGAAGCTGCTCCAGCTCCAGTTACAGCCATGGCTTGCTGAGGGCAGTGATCTCTAGCTCCAGCTAAATTTGCCAGGCACTGTAAATTTATAGCAACTTTGCTTGGGGTAGTTGCTGTTTCAGAGGGAAAGTGAGTCACAAGGAGAATGAATACAACATGGAGGACATTCCTCATGGTCAAACGTATGCTCAGTCATCCAAGGGCTTAGGATAAATTTAGGCTCCTGCTGGATTATTAACTTCTTGAGGTTTTAGGTGTATTTTTATCCGTGGGGCTGTCCTAGAGTGGGCATTTAATGAATGTTTACTGAGCAGAATTGAAAACTCTTCACACAGCTGTGCCAGTTTATTCAACCAAAGTAAATCATTATTTCATGTAATATTGGGAAATAATAAGTGGTCCCAATCCACAGGTCTAGATAATGGAAAGAGGTTCTCTTCACTGGTGGTGTGAGGTTTATTTAAGCAGGAAAAAGCCACAGTGGTAGAATGACAGGTGTGCTGCTGAGGAGCCAAGATACAGACCCTCCTTCAGCCTTCATTACAAGTGCTAAAAAGCACACACAGGTGTTGTGCATAAGAAACCCCTCCTTAATTCCAGGGTGCTTATTTTTCTTGTCCTGAATTCCCTTGCAGGAGGCTATGCTCCAGCCCAGCCTCTGGGTATGTTGTGCAATCCACTGGGATGGCAATCACCTCATTGTTTAGTTACAAGCCATGAGAAGATGAAAAAATAAAGAAAAGAGTGGAGCATACACATACAGAATGAGGGTGGAGACTGCACGATGATAATGAAAACCATTTGTTAGCACTGCGCTCCTTTCTTTGTGAATCAGCTGAGTCCCTGGCTCCAGGGCTCCATCTGAGAAGGGAGCTGCACCTCAAAGGCCTTCCAGGGACTCGTTCTGCCATGCCCGGTTGAAAGAGTGTCACCCTTTGTCCCCAGGAAGACGGGGATTTGACTGACTGCCCCAGCTCCCTCTGAGCCCCAGCCACTAGTCTCGGCTCCAGCTCTCATGTTTGGTCCCAGAGCCACTCACCCATTTTTCGGACTGTGTGCTGGCCTCAGTTATATTTAAGCTCTACCTAAATCCAAGTTTGGTTTAGTTTGTGTAAGAAGGGTTCTCCCCTTGCTGTCTTCTAGCATTGTGTCCACCCACTTGTGTCCAGGACTCTCAGCCCATGCTTTCTTTTGAACTGTTGCTACTTTTCCTTCTTTCCACAGATCTGTCTTCTATATTCTCAAAATACAGATTCCAACTTTTTGAGGATAAAAAGCAAAAATAAATAAAAATTTAAAAATAGAACAAACAAAATCTCAAGCAAACCCCCAAACTTCACAACTTTTAGAACAGTATATATACTTAGGCAGATATACACTGTACTATTGGTTGTAGTTTGTTTTGCCTACATTGTCTCTAAAGTAAAATAAGTTCCAAAAGGCAGGTGGAGAGGTTACTGGCCGAGAAGTGCACCAAACATTTCCTGTGCACCTGAACTCATCAAGCCCTGGGATCTAAGTGTTTCCCCTCTCTCTGCTCACTTCTCAACTCAGTTACAGCATTTATAGAAGTCAAGCCTCTGATTCAGAGCCATAGAGCATAGGAGCACCATCTCTAACACCCACCAACACTGCTACCACAATGGCCCCACTGCCACCAACTTTGTAGCCATCCCTACGGCCATTATCATCTTAGCACCACCACCACCACCATCTCGTGACACTTCCTTACCACCAAATTCAGTCTCTGCCTATGTTCACCACCAGCATTGCCATTTCCACCATTTTACCCTCACTATTACCCACCTCCACCATCAGTACCACTACCACCGCCATTATGATCATTACCACAAGGAACATCACCATCATCACCATCAACATGTCTGAAAAATTAAAGAACTGATTGGAGGGAGCAGCAGTGTTTGCCCTGTGGATTTTGTATTGAGAATCTGGCCAATGTTTCTCAAGGCCTTGAGAGTCAATCCTTTAGGTCATGTAGTCTCTTCCAGTATAGTTCAACACATTCTTTAGGTCCATATGAGTTTCAGCTGAGTAGTGAGTAGAGCTTGGTCTTGAAATCAATTTGCACGATTTCCTATATATTCCATTATATTATTTTCAGCACCTGCTGAAAATTTCAGATGCTGCTTTTTCCATTCTTTCTGCTAAGATACTTATTTTGCCCACACTGTATTTCAAATAATGTTGATGACAACACTTCTCAGTTTAAACCTTGATAAATTTTAGAATTATCACAGAAGAGTAATAGCTATAATGGTCACAAGGACTGTCATAATAATAATATACACATATTTCAAAAAGAAAAGAAGGAATTATGTACCTTGGTCCTCCAAAGTGAGTCAGGTTCTTCTATTTGACTGATGCAATCTACTAAGGATAAGTGCACATTTTTGCAGGCTATTTTGAATTTTTCCATTTCTTTATATCTGAAGACAAGTAGCCTTGGTGCTTAATCCTCTGCAGAAAGGGAAAGCACTCCCTGATCCCTCTGCTCAGCTTCTAGCATCTCTGTTTCCATGGGAGTGATTGGGTCCCACTTGTAAGAGGGAAGTTCTCTGAGAGTTTAAGGCTGGGCACAGAGTCTAGCTCTGTTCTGGCACGTCCATCCCAGAGAGAGAAGAAGCCAGCCGGCTATTCCAGGAGGAGGCCTGGCCAGCTCGCTCCTTCTTGCCACTCACTCAGACTGAGTAGAGTTCTTTCCATCTGGGTCACTAGGGTGAGTATGCCACAACTGAGAGTTTGAGTTTGGCTTTGCAGGAAGAAAGGAGGGGGCTGCGATAGAAACGTCAGAGAAATGCCCTTAGGGCTTCAGCTTAATTGGTAAGGACAGCCACCTACTTTTAGGCAGAAAATTAGAGGTAACGCAATGTCATACATTAAAACATATTAAGCACTTCACTAGCATGAACAGTGGGTTAGAAGTAAACACAATTACTACTCCTGAAGGTAAATAACAGTTGTGTATGATGCTAAGGGCTTTCTGCATAATTTTTAAAAATACTTATTATTAAAAGTCTTGTTGGTCAGGGTTGTCTCCATTTCACAGAAAAACAGAGTATGTAGTGCCGGGGCCTCCTGCTCTGTGCGGCTCCTTTCCTATTCCAGGTGCCACACTTCTGATCGCTTCAAAGGAACAGCAGTTTTGTCCTGTGGATTTTGTGCTGATAGTGTCCATTTCTGCTTCTATGACATGAATATTGCGCTAGTGGAATTTGACCTATTTTCTTTTCTTGAATTTACCTAATTGCTTAGAAAAACAAAACTAGTGCTGATTTTCTAGTTTGCAGAATACTTTGACAGAGGCACTTATCTGTCATGAGCCTTTCCTTGTTTACAACCTCAAGCAAGCCCAGAGGCTGTACTCCCTCCTCCAGGAAATATCCAACCACCAAGGAACAAGTTTTGAGAGGACCCATGATTCCGATATAAATCTGGTCCTGGAAGACAGAAGCTCAGAAGTAATATTCAGTTGCTTCTTACTGGGAAATCTATAGAAATTAGAATGTGGCTATTCTGTAACTGTCATACATTACTGAATAAGATCTTGTTTTTGAATTTGGAAGAACAGCCGGAGGCAAGACAGGAACTACTCGCTCTGGGCTGGGGATGTGACTCTGTCCGTTGGGTTTTTGTTCTTCTTTTTTTTGGTACCAGGGATCGAACTCCGGTCCTTGCACTTGCAAGGCAGGCGGTGGAACCACTAAGCTAAATCCCCGGCCCTCCGTTGGCTTTTTGGGTGTGAAGATCAAGCCAGAGGCTGATGAAGCTAAGTGGAATCTATTAATATTTCCATTCATGGACATGCAATAGCAAAACATCTCATACATTTATAGGAAAGCATCGAATATAATATCTTTGTTGAGCTTAATCAGAACCAGAGTAAAATTCCAGGCGACAAGAATAGAAACTTACCCTAATGATTTCATTTTTAGTCCAAAACATACAGTGTTTTCTCTGCTTGGTCTATTTGTCACTTTCTAAAACAAGAAAATGCCAAGCAATGACTTTGGTTTGAGGGATGAGTGGAAAGTAAAAAGCACGAAACAGAAAGGCAAAGAGATCAAATGGAGAATGAACATTCTGAAGTGGATTCAATTGTAAGTTGTTGACTTTTTTTCCCCCAAATTTATGTGGTGAAGTAAATCACAAGGCAAAGAAGAGGTTGGATTTCCATCAGTGTTTTTTAAGGAAGATACAAGCACTTTTGTCGTTAGCATTTGAATTTGTTGTTAGCATTCTTTTCCTAAAAGAATGAGAATCTCAAATCATGAAAATCATATAGGCCGCCTAGCCAGAAGAGAAAGTGCCTCTTCTGAGTTGCCATATTGAATTGAGTAGATAGTTTAATATCAGAAATCATGTTGCTGTGTGTAAGCACATGGGTGGTTTTAGCATGCAAACACTGGGGTAAAAATCTAGAAGTTCCTTCTGCAATCAGCCTATTTCCTTTAGAAACTCTCTAAAGAGTTTCTAAAGAGACTGGGCCACACTGTTTTCCTCTAGAGTCTCAAGAACAATAAATATGAAGGTGAGAAGTAGAGGAAGGCTTTTCACCAGTGAGCAGTGGCTGTCACTTACAGGGTAACAGGGACATTTTGGCAGGCACAGAAAGGCACACACTGGCCATTAATTACACGACTTGGCCCTGCCCCACCTGGCACTATGGGGGATCTGACTAATGTTGGCACTGATGCTGGCTCTGGCCCTGGTGCTGGATCTGCTGATTCTAATTAGGGGCCAGCCTGGGGCTGAGCCCAGGTCAGGGACAGAAGGAGAAATGCCTATCTGGTTTCCCATCAGCCTGCAGCTCGATGAGTGCTGTGGCACGAATGGGCGAGTCATGATGGGATGGAATCGAACCAATCTAACACCTGTGGGCACTCAGAGAATCTAGTGAGTTAGGATTTGTCCGATGTTTAAGAAACCTGATGTCATCATAGAGGGAAACTGCAAAAGTGCGAAGAGCAAGATGAAGCTACAGTAAGAAGTAACAGGGAAGGGAGGGGAGTGGGAGAAACAGAGCAAGGTCAATAAATGAGGGGAGACAGAGGGCAAGAAAATGACAGAGGGAGAAATGGCAAAGCAAGAGGAGGATGGAGAAAGAGATTCAAATGGCAAAGAAGCAATAGCAGCAAGAGGGCAATGAGCCTGAGAGAAGAACCAGAGAAACAATGAAAGGGAGAAGGAGCCAGACTGAGAGAAGACTTTGAAGATGACCTGGACTTCAGTTCTGCTAAGAGCAAGAAATCACTGCACAAATCATAGGGAGACCCACAGGCCACAGCTTGTGCCAGAGAGATGTGACTACTGGATTTCCCTAGGGAAAAAGCCCAAGGAGTCGCCATTTGTAAAGACCTAAATTTCACTGAACCAGCTTCTAGTAACCTTACAAGATAAACCTGATGATGCCTCATTTAACGGCCTATTAGAATATGATTTCTGTTGGGCAAATTCCAAAGCTGAGCCCAAACCTAATGATAATGGTGCCTTGGCACAATGATACAGACTTTATCACCTAGGTCAGTTAGGACAAGGCCACTTCCTGGGCACATGGCATCTTCAGCACAAAGCCCTCCATTGTGGGGCTGCCGGGCTGGGTGTGCCATACTTGGCCTTAAAATAAACGAGACCGTATGACCTCACCTTTTTCAGATTCAGAGCAAATGTTTTGGAAAGAAATCATGAGTGGAAAGGACAAAAGGTTAACATCAGGGATGTTGGGGTTTCCCATTGATGCTTGGATCCAGCTGGAGTTAGTTACACTGTAAACTTGTGTAATCAAATCTACTGTCATTAATAAAACCCCAAACAAGATCCAAACAGAGATAGATGATGGTATACCTTGATTTCACACTGGGTTTGCATCATTTTGTTTCACCAGGTGCAATCTATAAATGTAGGATGCAGGCTGTCGGAGCTGAGCTGCACAGGCCGGCTGTCCCAAGGTCAGGCTTCCATCATTCCCCTGTGCCACTGCCATATCCACTTCCCTGTCACTGCTGCTTCATTGGCCAGTGAATGACCTGATGAAACTAGAGGTTCTGCCCAAGATCCACAGTCCTTCTCTTCCCAATAAGATGAATATTAACAGCGAGCCAGGCAGGCAAGGCATCTGGAAACCACTCCGTAGCAAAAATGGCTGAAAGTAAGGAAGTGACTTATTCAGGAAAGAAAGCTTTCACAAGGCGAGGGAGAGGAGTGTGCTCCATTGTTGCCAGAGACCCATTTGTAATGAGCACGCAGAATGGAAGAGAGGCAGGTGCCACCTTGACTGGAGAGATGTGGACCCAACAGAATGTGCTGCCTGTATGGGTCGACTTCCCACTGTGAGCAGTGCTCTGACCACGACAAATAACTCTAATGCCTCTTGTTTCAGGGGCATTAAACTAGCACAGATTCAATTATATGGAAATAGAAAAAATAAAAAAGAGGGGAAAGGAAGGAGGAACAACAAAGGAAAGAAGTGAGGGAAAGAAAGAATGGATAATATTTAAAATGAGGGTGATTCCTTATGTCATTCTATCAAATGAGTGTCCGAACATACAAATACCAGGGGTGATCACAAAATACACTAAATGTTTAAATTTTAAAAATTATTACAGTTAAAAACACATTGCTATTAATGCCCCTCAAAGTACTCCCCCTCACTTCGAACCCTCTTGTCCCATAGTTCTTACCCCTTCCCGAAGCAGTTCTGGGAGTCTCTTTTGTGAGTGATTTTAGTTCTGCTGTCATGGTTGCCTCAGTGTTCTGAATCAACTCAAAACATTGACATTTCTTGGTTATTTTGACCTTGAGGAAGATCCAGAAGTCACATAGTGCTCGATCAGGAGACTAAGGTGGATGAGGACACACTGTAACATTTTTATGGGCCCGCCTTCCATTTTTTTCTTTTCAATCATACCTCATAAAGATATTCAAAAAAGAGGACTTCTAGTCTGCTTCAGAAGGGGCAAGAACGATGGAATAAGTGCATTCAAAGTCAAAAGGAATACTCTGAGGGAGATTAATGGCAATATGTCTTTTACTGTAATAATTTTTTAAAAATGTAAACACTGTACTTTTGATCAGCCCTTGTACATGTATATAGAATATACGTTCTTCAGGCAGAGTCGGTTCCCACTGAATGTTTATTCTGTGTGATACAGATGTTAAATATTTGTATTTTTAGAAAACAATTCCTTTGCAAACCAACTACTTGGTTTGGTTCCTTTGCAAACCAACTACTTCGTCTGGTGCTCAACTGAAGGAAGAGTAACCTGTTCCCACAGTGCGGGAAAAACGAGCTGTTTGGATTCAGTGAGAGGCACTATGCTGTTCTCCCTAAAGGGTTTTCAAGGTAACTTTGGCTACAACTTCACAGGCCTTTTATACATTGACTTTAAAGTGCAGGTCCTGCATGAGATCAGCCAGGCTATATTTGCTAGGAATCTAGATAAAAGAGTCCTAGTGGCCAGGCGGGTAAATGGGTGGCCTGTAACAGATGATGTGGAGAAACTCCTGGGTGTCCTGAGGCTGTCAGGTGGTCTGGAGCCACACACCCTTTGCACCCCCACAAGATCACTTCATTGTGATGACCAGACACACTCATGTGACTGCTGTAGGTAAGGCCAGTACTCTGTGTAACTGCTCACTAGGAAGCTAAGTCTTGACAAATAAACCTAATTTTAAATAGATGTATATATTAAAGACAGGGAAAGGTCCAGGAGGAAACATAGTGAATATTAGTAGTCATTGAATTAAAGAATTATGAGTAATGTTTTGTTTTATTCCTTATGCATCACTGTATTTACCAAATGTTGTGTAGTGGTATAACTTTTATAATCAAAATAATGTATTTTAAAATAACTTGACAATACTATATTTAAAACTAAAGAAAATGTTCATAGTTTTTACCTATTAATCCAATTTTTGAGATTTTTGTCCTAAGAAAATTACCTTGAGGGGAATAAAACTATATGTATGAATTTTCCCTACTAAATTATTTAGAACTGCAAAATCAGAAGCCAAGTACATTTCACTAAAGAGATAGTTTATGGAAAATCTTTTTCAGGAACTTCTTGCTGTTATAAAACACAAAAACTGTGAAAACAATAGAAAAAAGGGACAATCTTTGTGATCTAGCGCAAAATGGGTGAGGGGACAGATTAGAGCAGAATATGTGTGAAATCAGTGTAGCCAAAGGAAATCACATGTATGTAGGAATCAGGCCTGGAAGTAAATATATAAATGAAAACAGTTGTATTGAGTGTTAGAGCTTTGGGTGAGCCCTTTCTCTCTCCCTCATTCTCCAAATGGCTTGTAATGTTCTTATAATGCCTTTAAATGAAAATAAGGTTTGTAAGCCTTTCCATATGTCCTCTCTGTAAATCCTTGGCATGTAGTACTACACCAAAGATTTGGGATTTCAAGTCAGTGTACTGCCCACAGTGCCTAACCTCGGGTGCTTTTTTCTGCAGAGATGAAATGATCAGGCCGATTTGAAGGTTTAGAATGGGTGCTGATGGAGGTGTTCATAACCCTGACTGAGCAGTCAACCTTCTGGGAATGGTCCCTTTGTTTAATGAAGTCAGCAGTCTTACCATGTTGAACACAAAATGAGAATTGGTAAATGGTACCGATGTGCTTTGGGAGGAAAAAACTGGCAAGAAACCATCAAACCATTTGTAGTATATTTAATTGAGTTGTGTTCATCCCAGATACTGGGAAAAGGGAGAGGGGGCAGGGGAGGAGTAGCAAGAGGAGTAGAAAGAGGAAGGGAACTAGGAATATTTAATACATGCCTGCTACTCAGCAGGAATAGTACTGGGAAGTTTTCAGTGTATGGCTCACATCTGCTTGTTACCAATGTGGGGTAAGCACTCCTTTTGGTACTGATAAGGAAACTGAGACTCTGAGCCAGTTGGATAATTTGTCCCAAGCCACATAGGCTAGAAAGAGGACAGAGTTACCTAGTTCCAAAGGACAAGAAACATGGCTTCCCATTTTCTGTGGACATACTAATTGATCATCCACAAAATGAAAAATTCGCTTTCAGTGTTTAACTGACTTTAGCCACCAGGAATTCTTTTATCATTACTCATTCTCAATGAGAGGTGAGTTCCTCCAACTCTATCCTTTCCACAGGAGGCATTTTGCAAAATCTGGAGACAGTTTTGGTGTTGTAAGGGGGTAGGAAGGACCTAGCGTATAGAGGCAAAGGATATGCAAACTTCCAATGATGCCCAGGGCACCTTTCACTACACAGAACAATCCGGCCAAAATGTCAGTATCACAGAGGCTGAGAAATCTTGTGACAGTACAATAGAACGTGATGTAGCTTATTTCCACTACATGCACATTATTCTTATAAAATTTTCTCGGCTTTGAAGAATTCTCAAATACTTAAAGCATCAGAGGAGCTGTTTGCTTACTGATCGTACAATTAGGAACCACTCAGCATATGTAAATCAAATAAATGTGCATACAATCTGGATGACAATGCCAAATTTAAATCTGAAATGTGTGAAGGGAGTTTACAGTGAGATTGCCAGCAAGAATTAACAACTCCCCAAGTGTTACCAATTGTGGCTAACCCTAATTTGTATTAAGTTCTACAATGAATGGCTAAATATTCACTTAATTCCCAGGATGCCCATATAAAATCAGAAATTTGGCTGTTCTCCGTTTACAGGGTCAAATCACCAAGTTCTAACTTCTAACACTTAAGCAGAGAGTCTATAAGATGAAAGTAAAAGGCTTTAGTTTTCTATGGCTTGTCATTTGGAGGGGCAGCATGTATTAATTTTGTTACTTCTTTGGCATTAAGATAGCCCCTAGCAAACTTCAGCCATTGAATTACTCATTACTTTTGTGGTTCATCATAAGTTTGTCGGCACAGAATTGTACCAGTATTTCAGAAAGATTCTTAGAACTACAAAGCTGAAAAGGAATTAAGAAGTCAACAATTGTCACCTAAGTCTTTAATCAATCAACCTGTATCCATTAGATGCTAGAGGATGTGTCCAATCCCAAGCTAGCTACCATAGAGAATACTACATACGTATAAGGTATGAAGCTTGGTTTTAGTAATAAACAACGGGGGGAGGTAAGACAAATGGTCAGGAAATATTTAGGGAACAACTCAGGTTATAAATTGTTAGAAATGAAGCCTATATGCTGCGCAAGCACAAGGACCTGAGTTCGATCCCCAGTACCCCAAAAAGAAAAGAAACGAAGTCTGTATCATGAAATGGTGATATTTATGTACATGTTTATCTCTCCCATTACCTTGACAGTTACCACCATGCAGGGATCTAGACCCTTTCTTCTTGGCATTTGCTTTGGTGTCTAAGCATAGCCTGGCTTGAGAAGCCAACATACAAATGTCCATTTAAAAAGTGAATGAATGATCTCAATAGACATGGCTCTTGGTCTTGTCCTTGAAATCACAGAAATGTCCAAACCAGTGCTTTACACCTCTAGGATGTCCAATGTAGCTTGGTGAAACAAGGGCTCCATGGTCAAGTACATTTGGGAACTGCTGAGTCACAAACAGCTTTCTTTACTCAGAGTTTTCCATGCGCCAGAAGGCACTGTGAGTCCCTGAGAAGGTTTCACTTATTTGAGGTTGAACTTATTTCACCTTGGAAACAATTTTTTTTTTTTTGCTGAAGATTTGGAAACATTTAAATCAATACACCAAGAAATTCACTTTGAGAATAGTCTAAAATCATGCAAGGAAAATGCCTTCTTGAACTGACAATGGCTTTGAAAACCAGCATCACAAAGGCCATAAAATTGTGATTTGGAGACTTTCTAGAGAAGGAAAAGTTCCATCCTTCCAAGCCAGTCGTGTATGAAGGAATGGTCCGGATACTCCGTATGCCTCATTTAAGTAGCTTTCTTAAGTGGCCTCTTTGCGGCTCTGGTTTAGAGCTTTTGGCCTGTTGTAATGGATTGAGCCTTGGGTATATATTTTTTAAAAATCTGGACAAGTCTTTTCTTAATATTCCCACTGGGCTTGTTCTTTTATTTTTTAAATGTTTTTTGCCCTGAACTGCTCAATTGAGTTTGATGAGTTCTCAGCAGACTTCTGGCCCCAGCCCCCTGCATGATCTGAGGCAGCTGCTGTTTGTTTTTCTGTAAATCTGCACTTGCTTTGATTTTGGTGGGTTTCCTGGCATAGTTTTTAATGATATGGGTCATTTATGGGCACCAACCCACTAAAAAGGTAAAAGCAAAAATACTGTCATATTAAGTTCCTTTACCTTATTAAGAGATTTTTCATATATGCTTCAAATATACAATTATTTTTTCTTTTACTGATCAGCTTTTGAAATAAGACTTCCATATGCCAAAGGATTTTATGAAAAGACAAAGCAGTTTAAAAATAACTGATGGTAACCTGGGGAGTTGAGCAGAGTTCTATTGCCATCAGGAGAAAATATAAGCAGACAATGGCGTATTTTGTGAATTATTTCTATGTAAACATTTCAGCCTAAGGAAACAATTGAAGGCAGAGCTAAATCTCTTTGTGCAAGTAGCGTTGATTTTGAGATACATTTGAAAGTGATTCCTAGTACCTTGTGTCATGTTCTAGCCCCACTTATAACTGAATTTTTTACAACTTGAGCTGTACCTGGATGTCTTCCAAGGAGCCAGTTTTTAGGAAGCTCTCAGTATAGTGTAGTCTCCTCTTCCACAGGGCCTGGGGCATGAGTCCCGAGCTGGCATTGTGGAAAGGCTACTGTCCATCACTCAAGCAAGTAGATGTGATTCCAAAGGCAAGGAACAAATTTTTCTGGTTCCATAGAAGTGTAACAAAATCAGACAGGAGCAAAAAGCCGTGTCTGACTCACTGTGGTTTGTCTGCATGGTTCTGTGGTGGTGATACGGCATAAATCTCCCCTCCAAGACAGAACCTGGACCTTCGGTGCTCAGATCCCATCAGCCCTTTGGTCACATTTGTTTCTGCTGCTTTCCCCAGAGCTCAGCTCTGCACACTTGGGCCTGGCAAAAGGTCAGGGAAAACATGCCCATTTTCTTCATCACACAAAGCTCTATTTGTGCTCTTCCTTCTCTCAAGAGTCATCCAGATTCTCACGAAACACTGGGACTGGCTCAGAAAAATTAACAGACCCTTGAGGCACAGTGCTTCTTGCAGCTGATAGAAACTGGACTGAAGTCACAAACTTTGTGGCTAGTGCTTGGCAATTGTTCAGTTTAATTCAGTACACATGTAATGAGTACTTTTACATCTGGGCACATCATGTTAGGAACTGTGGGGATTATGGAGGTGGGTAAAACCGTCCTAGTAGGGGCAAGAGATTTGCATGCTGGAGTATGATTAAGTAAGATTAGAAATCTGAAGTACAGAATGAAAGTGCATTCTTGATTCACTCTTAAGAGCTACATACTCAGGACCTACATGTGTCAAGGTAGTGTTCTAAAGACCGGAGTCAATATACTTATGAACATAATGGGAAAGTTCTCTGCTCTCAGAGCAGTTAAATTGTAGTGGAGAGAGACAGAAAACAAACAAAAAATAGCCAACAAAGTGGCAGTTGGTGATAAGTGTTGGAAAAAAAATAAAGCATGGCGAGCATTTTGGAATTACACATTGGAGAAGTGCTAGATTGGACAGGAAATGTCTCTCTGATGAGGTGGTATTCACAGAGATCCGACTGAAGTGTGGGAGAGAGTGATGAAGAAGTGTGAAAAGACAGTCTGGGCAGAGAGGATGGCCTGCACGAAGGCCCACTGGCAGAAGCACGCTCAGCAGAGTACAGCCAACATGCTCCTGTGGCTGGGGAAGGCTGGAAAGAGGTGAGATCAGAGTGACAGCTCAGGACAGCTCTTACAGGACTTTGAGGGCCCTGGTGAGTTTGGACTTTATTCTGATGAGACAAAGAAGCCAGCAGACATTTTTGAGCGGGAAAGTGACACAACTTAGTGACTTAGTGAGACCCCGTCTCAAAAATAAACAAACAAACAAATAAATAAATAATCAATAAATAGGGCTAGAAATGTAGCTCAGTGCAAGGATTCTAGGTTTAATCCCCAGCACCCCCCAAAAAAAACCCCGATAAATTTTCAATTTTAAAGGAGCACTCTAAATCTATGCATACAATGGGGGATCAGGAGTAGAAAGCAGAGGACCAGGTAGGCAGTTCCTTCAGGGACCGGAATGGGAAGTGATGATGGCCTGGGTTTGATGGCAATGTGGGGGGAGGTGAAAGGACACCGCGTGAGGGATGTGGAGAAGGAAGAGGGCCATAGGATTTCCCTGCTGGACTGCGATGTGGGGAGTGAAGGAAAAGGAGAATCAAGGAGTCGCCAAGGCTTTTGGCTTCCAGCTGGATGCAGGTGCGATTTGTTGAGGTGGAGAATGCTGGCAGAGGAGCAGGTGTGAAGGGTCGAGTCAAGGGTTCAGGTTCAGACATGTTAACTTTGAGACACTTATGTATCAAGATCCCTTACACTGAGCTCTCATACTGAGATCTCTATATTTGAGATACCTTAGACAGGTCATAGAGGTAGAGAGTTCGAAAAGGCAGTTGATTTAAGTCTAGAGTTGAGGGAGAAGCCAAGGCCTGAAACTACGAATCTGGAAAATATCCAGCCTTGAGACTTGTCCAGTGTAGGAAGTCCAAAAACTAGCTCGCCGAGATTTATTTTGTGATTCAATTTCTGATTTTCATTCTTTTGTAGGTGAAATTAAACAAGCTCCCCTTTTCTGAGAGCACCTCATGCCCTACTGTGTCTTGCCTTGTTAGTCTCGGAAAGCTCCCTGAAGGCAGGGACTGTCTTTCTTAGCTTCCTATCCCTTATACTGCTGAGCACGCAGCTGGCACATCAGAGGTCTGAACAAATCATCAACCAGCACTCACTACACGCCCAGGGCTTCGCTGCACACCGTGTGGTCCTGCAGAGCAGTCTAAGGCACCAGGGGGAGTCAGGATCTTTGTATCTCAGCCACTAGGGAGCCTCTGTCAGAGCAAGAAGAGGCAGATAGTACTCAGGGTCCTATGGGCTGCTCCTGTCTTTGCTTCCTTGTGACATGAGGGGAAGGCATCTGTACAAGGACCTTGTCTCTAAATTCCCTTTCAGTCCTAAATTCCTGCCACATCCTAGGAAGCATAACCTGGGGTGTAGCTGAGAAGAGATCTAAGAGTTGACGGAGGACTTGACTCAGACCCTGGATATTTGTTTTATACTCACATGTATCTCAGGTAAATTCAGAAAATAAGAAAATTGGTATCTGCTGATTTGTCTGCTTGTTTTTTTTGCAGATCTTGGGGTCATTTTTTTGAGAGAGAGAGAGAGAGAACACTAATGATAGCTAAAATTCACCCATAATGATAAAACTCACTGTAATGATAGCTAAAATCTCACGTGTGTCAGGTATTGTGACTACTGGTAATACTTGAGATGGATGATCTCACTTAATTTTCATATTAGCCTTATGAATAGTTTATTTCTTGTAAATTTATTTGCAAATAGAACTATAATCCAATCTGTTATTTTATGTAAATCTAAAAAATCAACCAACAAACTCACTCTTACTTAACATATTATCCAGATTATCTAATTTCAATATAAAGAATCTCAAAGAAATTCAATTTAGATTAAACTCTTAAAATCTAAAGCAGATGAAATAGCTTATTGTCTAGCATTCGAGATACATTTATTAAATATATTCCATATTAAAAAATATTTTTATATAACCTCAGGATTTATGACAAGTTGAGTACAACCGGAGGATCAGTGTAACTTCCTCAAAGTATGCTCAATTCTACATGCGTCACATTGGTTTTTATTCCAATTCCATCTACTCAGAGATAACTAATGTTCACATATAGGGCACATCCTTCCAGAACTATCTATTGCATTTAAATTTTTATACACCAATCTCCCTTTATGCTTGGGGGATATGTTTCAAGACCCCAGTGTGTGCCTGAAACTAGATAATACCGAATGCTCTGCATACTGCATGTAGACTTACCTGTAGGTAACATTTAAGTTATACACTAGGCCCAGAAGGAGATTAAAAGTCATAACTAATAGTAAAATAGGATGATTATAACAACAAACTGTAATCAAAGTTATGCCAATGGGGTCTCTTTCACAAGTGCGCTGAACCATCCTCACTCTTCCTGTGGCAGGGCGAGATGACCCAGCGGCCGCGTGACGTGATGGAGGAAGTGAGGTGCTGACGTAGGCGGGGCGATGCAGTCAAGCTGCTGGGAAAGGGACCCTTGCACACAGCAGCAGTGCTGAAGAGTTGATCTGATAATCGGGCGGCAGCTGAGCGACTGGCAGGTGAGCAGGGGAGACAGCGTGGGTACACTAGACGGAAAGATGATGGATGTTCTGGTGGGCTGGAACGTGACGCTGAGAGATTTCACCAAGTTACTCAGAACAACATGCAATTTTAAACTAATGAATTGTGTGTTTCTGGAACTTTCCATTTAATATTTTCAGATTGTGGTTGACCACAGGCAACTAAACCCATGGAAAGTGAAGCTTCGCATAAGGGGCAGGGTGGGTGACTGTACTGCTTTAGCTATCTAGAAGCTCTTTATTTAACATGGACCCGACCTCAGTGCCCAGGTAGAGAAGGGACGGCCTTTCTCCTGCCCAGTGAGAGGAGGAGATGGAGTCATGGCTCTTGTAATTTTCCAGTATGCGGGTGCTTGCGTGGAGCTCCCATCTGTTTGCAAGGCTGCT
Source organism: Heterocephalus glaber (assembly GCF_000247695.1). The sequence goes on from NW_004624772.1 coordinate 11,047,166, forward strand.
GTGAGTCCTGTGCATCTGATTCCAATAAGTGAGGAGAACAATTCCATCCTCCAGCGCATTAGCGGACCGGCACATCTGCTCTGCGTCCCTTCTCCAGAAGCCAAGGGAAAGCTGGTCTGGTGGAGGCCATGGCCCAGTTTGACAGCAGGAGACAATGGTTGCTGTTGGATCCTCTCCAACCCCTCTGGAGGTCAGGTTTTGACCCCAAGCCTTTTGGAGTGGAGATGCCAAGCTGGTATTGTTCTTTATCATTAGTTGTGTTTGTCTCCATTAGAAAAAAAAAAAAATCTACGAAGTCTGGATACTGAATTCTCAAGTCTGGAATTCCTCCCACACATGGAAAACAGGCTCAGTCATGGAACAATGCCACTGTGTTTGTCACCCACATATTTTGGGATCTGATCATAGAGAATAATTTGCTCTTTATCAGGGCACTCTTCACCTGGGATTGATAAGGAGTTACTGCCCAGCTGCAGCCAGGCGACCTGAGTCAGGTGATTATGTGGCAGCAAAGCAAACCTTCGGTGGTCACTAAGTACTAGAAATGCATCCTTGCACTGGCGGGGGTTCGTGTTTACTGTGACTGCTGGGCAATTATCAGCAATAAGACATTTTAATGAGCAATATTTGGACAATGAGCATAATGACATAAACAAGTTAATTATTTCAGTGTTAATAAGGAAAGCACGCTCTTCATCTTCAGACCACAGGCATTTCAGTGGAGAAACCGGACCCCAGGGCTGGCCTCGGAGACATTGCTGAGTGGGTAGCACGGGTCTTCACCTTTCTCAAGGCTGCCTTACCTGTGTGCCCTGCTGTAAACTTGAGTTCCTCTTCTCTCTCTTGATTCCCCTCCTCTTTGAGATCCCTCTTCTCCTCTTCTCTCCACAGCCTTGGGGGCTTCCAGGGCCAGGGCTGAAGTTTGGCATTGGGAGCCTCTGTGTGACTTAGCAGTTGGCTCTTTCCTCAGGCAGATGCAGCTCTACCTGGGGCACAGCCTGGTGAGCGAGCCTTTCCATCCCCTCTTCTGGGTGCCCTGTGTGGGACAGGTCCTGTAGCACTGTACTCTGCCTCTGCCCCTGGTCCCTCTCCTGATAACCTACGTGTCCCCTCCAGACTGTGGCACTGACCCCCTGTCTGAGCTGGGGGCCTCAGAGCCCTATGCATTACCCTCAGGTTCCAAGGCAGTACTGGGGAAGGGAGCAGCATGTGAACTGAGGAAGCAGGCCATGAGAGCAGCACAGCAGACAGAGGGACCCGGGGAGTGGCGGGACTCCTGGAGGGCTGAGGACTGTCCTCCTGTCCACCAGCCTCTGGCTGCCTGGCTGCTTGCCCTGTCCTACCCTCTGCCTTTCCATAATGGGTGATTTCTGGCCACCTCTCTCCTTTGTTTTCTTCTGTGTACCCTAAAAACTCAGAACCTTTTGCAGCCCATCTGCTCGGCCCTCACCCAGCAGGACTCCCTTGGCTCACTCCCATCTATTCTCCGCCCCCAGGCATGCAGCTTCACTCAGGAGCTATTCTCTGTCACCCTCTGATGTTGCTTTGGGTGGGGCAGGTGCCTCCTGGAACTTCCCTGCCACTCCATATGGTGGTGATCCAAGGTCAAGATAGTAAATGGCTGGGCTTCCATAGCTCCCGGGATGTCTCTTCCAGCGCGGGCCAAGGGTGCTGCTAGCCACTGTCCCTTCTAGCACCTGGTAGGTGATCAGAGGGACAGGGACAGGAATCCTGTCTGTCCACCAGAGTACACAGCTCTTTCCCCAACCAGACCTCTGGCTGGCCTTTTCCTGCTAGTTTCTCTACCACACTGCCCCGGGTGAGGGCTCTGTGTGCACCCTGCCCCACTACACAGTCACGCTCCCTTTCACATTCTGTGCACTGCAGACACACATGCACGTGTGAACACACACCCATGCACATGCACATGCACACATGTATATGTGCTTATACACCTACCTGTGTACACAGGCATGCACACATGTACTGAAAGATGTACACATATTTCCTGGAAACGAAGACCTTACTTCTGCACAACCTTTACCCCATCCTTGCTTCCTGACAGTCCTTGGAAGAACTCAGATCACTTTTTCTTTGGCAAATCTCTTCAGAGAGTGAGGGTGGTAGTGGGAGTACAAGGGCTGTAGAATCCATGGCTTTAAAACTTGACCACAGCACTCACACTTCCTGTGCACTCTAACCCTACTCACCCCGTTGCCTGTGCGTAGACAAATTGTGAGGAACAGCAGCAGTGCTATCTCCTAACCCTGTGCCCTTGGCTGTGCTCCTAGCCCTGCTTCTGTACCCTGAGCAGCTTGTGTTATATTAAGGAAGAACAATGTCAGCCTTGCAGCCTCAGCCAAGCCCAGAATTCCTGAGGGGTCAAAGCCTCACTTGAGATCTGCCTGGCCAAGTGTCTCATACAAGCTGGGCAGGCGTGGGAGGTTGATAAATATCATTAGATGGCTAGGAGGTGACGAAGACCACAAGAACAGGCTCTTTCTTCGTGGTTTGGTATTAACTTGTTGGGATGTCCTGGGTCCCAGGAGCAGCCAGATGGCCCAGGGTCTGAAATAAACAGCCCCAAGGCCCAAGTCACTTGCTGGCAGAGCCTCTCTGGGAATAGGCCCCTGGAAGTTTCTACAGCAGGGAGACAAGGTGTTTGGTTTGTAGGACAGTATTTGTGCTTCCCACAGCCAGAGAGCAGGTAGAATACATGAAGCCTGTGGAGTGTTGGTGAAATGGCTCTCCAAAGTTGGGGGGGGGGTCCCAAATTGTGGCATTAATAAATATGCCTACTATGGCCCATTTCAAGTTGCCAGTGTGGAGGTGAGAAGAGAAGACCGTGGAGGATCAGGTGTAAATCCACCTGAGCTGGGGACAGCACATCGTGGTGAAAGGTTTTTGGGATGAGGAAGGAGGACCTCCTGTTATCTTTGGCTACTTTCCAGATCTCCAGTGAATCACACCTTCCTCCAGGAGCCTGCTGCCTGCCCCCAAGACACACGATAAGACAGCACTTGGCTCTCTCCTTTACGGAACCCGGAGAGGATGCTTGGGTTTCTTTGTGTGGTGACTGCTCGCTGGTGGACTAGGCTGTAAGTCCTGTCAGGAGGATGAGAGGCTTTGTCCACCGATGAATCCTGTGTGCCCAGCTCAGCTTCTGGTGCAAGATAGTGCTTGATAAATAGTGGGTGAAAGAAGAGAAGGAAAAATGAACTGAGACCCAAGCAGGGCTGCGCTGCTCACACTGTGGTTTTAGACAATGTACATCTCTATTAGCATTTGGGTTTCCTTTCCTTCCTTTTTTTTTATGGATTTAAAAAAAAGGAGTGCGTGATTTCACATGATTCTTTCAACACTGTGATTCTATGAAGCTTGAATCACAAGGTTCTTCAGTTCTTTAATGTTTGCAGTTGTATCAGTGTCTCCACTTTTTTGTGGTGTGTGTGTGTGTGAGTGTGTTGTAGGCACAGGCAGGTGCAGATGGCAGAAGCATGTGATGGGGAAAGGAAGGCGTACAAGATGTGTTCATTTCCTTTTCATATCCAAAGGTACAAGGTCATGGAAGAATCTGCCTGACAGCCAGACCTGTGGTATTAGGTTTATTCCAATGATCCTTTTCCCAAAAGGCTAAAGTCTTCCTTGGAATTAAAGTTAAAATAAGAGGTGCCAATCAGATGCAAGCCCCTTGTGGGCAAGTATAAGCCTTCTAAGCCAAGCGTGCTGCTGTAATACCGGAACTCTAGGAGGCTTAGGGAGGAAGATGGTAAGTTCGAGTCCATCCTGGGCAACTTAGTAACTTAGCAAAACCCTATCTCAAAATTAAAAAGAAAGTTTTTTAAAGGGCAGGGGATGTAGCTCACTGGATTCAATCCCCAATACTGAAAAAATAAAATCTTTCCAGTTCCTCATGCCCAGAGCAGTGTGTGCACAGGGAGAACACAATTTCTGCTGAATAATTAGCTCAAAAATAGGCAACACCTTGCAGTCAGAATTAATCCTACTTACCAGTTTTGCTAGAACCAAAGTTCCTCCATTTTCTATATGCTCGCTTAGGAGCACAGGTAGAAATATCTTTATAGCATTTTGTATACGTTTTGGTAGCTGTGATGAGAAATGAGACCTCCTACAATTTATGTCTGTATCCAAGGAATCTAGAGGACTCTTGCCTGTGGAATTTCTTTCCTGTCCTGGTCTAGCACTTCCTGGCAGGGCCAGTAGCAAAAGCTAAGCTCTGTGCCCCTTGCCCCTTGCTGTGTACTGAATTCAATTCCTTTCAGGGCCATGGCTCCCTTGTTTTTGTGACCATCCCAGGAATGAGGAGTGAAAGCCAGGTAGGGTCAGCTCCAAGCCAGTAGGAAGAAAGGAAGGAGACTGGTCCCTACCCACCTGTGCATAGCATGACATTGTCTTACAAATGACAAAGCCACCACATGCAGTAAGGAGTTGTCCCCAGAAATCTGTGGGAGTGGCTTTTACTGCTGTGAAGGCTCTGTGAAAGGAAGAGGCCCTTGGAGTGAAAGTTGCACTGTCCCCACCCAAATTCTGGCCTAATGCTTGAGGGATCCAGGTTGGGCCGATGTCTGTCAGACAGGAAGAAAGGACCAAAGCATCTTCCACTTGATGCATTGTCAAAGAGTGGTTCATTGCCTTCAAATGGTGAGAATCTGACGGTTTCTAAGAGAATCTGCCCATGGGATAGCACTGCTGTGAGTCTCTGTGAGCCATGTATTTCTCAGTATGACTGAAGGGCCAGAGATGACGTTTTGAGAAATTTGAGAGCATCAAACCTGGGCGTTCCGGGAAGGGGACCTGAGGAGAAGTTGGCCATTGGGTTTTGTGAATAAAAAGCCAGAGAAGCATGTCAGTGGCTCTGGAGAAGCAGGGATGGATGGTCAGCCTGTGGTGTTTCCAAGCTTCGGAGGCAGCGTGGCAGACAACCTCATTGCCCTAGCCCTGCAAGGCACACAGTGCTCAGGCAACTATGAGGCCACGTCTGCGGGAAAGTCTGTGTTTCTGTGGACTGAGTCAGGACTAAATTAGCCAGAAGGGCAATCCAACACTCTGAATTTTGTCACCATTATATCACTCTTTAGAGCTTGTAAATGTTCATAATAATATTTTTGGTAGGTTGGAGTAAGCTGTCTACATTCGAGGTGTTGCTTTAAACTTATATCAACAGACTAATAAAATGAGGTGTTGGCCAGCTAACCTCATGCAGTCATCTCTTCACAAATACACAAGGAGCGAAATGAACTAGAGTCAGGAGTTGGTGTCCTAAGGTTGGATGCAAGGGTGCGACCCCGATCGCTGATCATCTCTCAGAGAACGTATCCAGATGCCCAGATCTGAGTGCCTGAGCCCAGGCACTCCAGCCCCCAGGAGACTCCATGTCCTGCAAACCCCAGAATCTGTATCCCCTGGAATCTGGGGCCAGGGAAATGTAATCCTGACCCACCCCTCCCCCACTTCATTTTCCTCACGTGTTGTTACTGTGAGATAGTGCAGGGGGCTGACTCCATGGAGGGACCAGGCATGTGCTGATCATAGTCACATGTGGTGTTACTACAATGATGGTTCAACTGGAGCACAGGACCAGTGTTGGACAATGGAGCAGAGTATGTGAAATCAAGATTCTCCTAGAACTGTTTTTCACATAATTATCTCATGTGCTTCCATCTCTGCACAGGGCACAATCTTTACCTGGCAGCATGAGAGATTTGATTTTTATTCCTCTTTTGCCTTCCAAGTACTCCGGGTCCACTCACAGCCCCCTCACTCAGCTCCTGGCAAGCTGATGGCAGAAAGCACCCATCCCCTTTGCTGCCAGCATGAGCTGACCTGGACATCTCCCTGGTGACATCTGTTCTCCCTTCCCAAAGCCCTCTCTACCCCCTTGACTGGACTTCTCTTGATCTGAGCGCCCTGAGCTAAGATTGCTCCTTCTGGTTTTGCTTCTCTCTCACTCACTCTCTTCCCTGACTCCTGTCTCCCGGGGTATCTTGGGCCCTTGAACCTGCAGCATGGTTCCCCATGCGATTACAGATTCAAGTCCACAGCTGATTCCAACCTACAGGAAGGGTACCGCAGGTATGATTTAGAGAAAGCTGGTCCCAAAAGTCCTGCTCCATTTTAGGCAGCCCACGCGGAAGGACCGGTGGCTCAGGAAGCTTGCACTGCAGCCCATGCAGTGCCTCCTCCAGAAAACCTTCTCAGAAATGCTGATTTCCATCAATTGTTTTTTCATCTACCTTTCTATAGTAAATCATGTCTGAGCCCACTTATGATTATTTGTTAAATTACTCATTCAAAACATACTTTTTTGAGCTCCTATGTGATGCACTACTTGATTAACCCAACAAATTTCCTGCTGTCATTCTTATATTCTGGTGAGGAGAGAGCAAAACAAATATAGAGTTAAGCGCTGTGAAATAAATGAAACAGGGCAAGGGAATAGAGTGGTGAGGTTTGCTGGGGTTAGGGATCGCCATTTACAGTAGAGTGACCAGGAGATGGCATCGGGGTAGACTAAATGATGAGCAAACATTAGCCCTGTGCAGATCTCTGGGTAGGAATCTGCTCAGTGGAGGAAGCAGCAGGTGCAAAGACCTGAGGATAGTTAGAGGGGCAGTGGGTTCAAGGCATAGCGAGAAGGTCAGTGAGTTTGCTGCATGGCAGGGGGAAGAGTGATCCAAGATGCTGTAAAGAGTTAGGGTCAGATCATTTAAAGCAGGTCCCTGCCCCTCACCTTTATGGACATCTTAGGCTATCTAATTCTTTGTTGTGGGGGACTGTCCTGGGCATTGTGGGCTACTTAGCTGTATCTCTGGTCTCTACTCACTGGATGCCAGTAGCATTTCCCATCTTGTGAAGACCAAAAATTTCTCCAGACTTTGCCAAATGTCCCCTGGGAGAAAAAGTACCCCCTGTGAAGAACCAATGAAATGAAACCACAGCAGGAGTATGGGTTTTGTTCTGTAGATAGTGGAAAGCCCCTAGATGCTACAATTGAGAAATACCACGTGATTTCCACCATGAAAGGACACTGTGACTGTCATTGGGTTAAAAGGCTGTAGGAGACCATCAATGTTAATGGTCTCAATTCACCAATCAAAAGAAATAGACTGGCAGAATGGGTCAAGAAGCAAAATCCAACAATATGCTGCATACAAGAAA
>NW_004624772.1:11058329-11081266 GCF_000247695.1 Heterocephalus glaber
AGAACCAAGATGCATTATATAAAGGTACAATTCCCAATGAGAAATGTAATTGTGTTGTATACATAAAATGTACCAATAAAAGAATTTAATACAAAAAAAAGGCTGTAGGAGAGCAGGAGTGGAGGCAGCTGGGCCCAGGAGGAGCTCCAGGTGAGAGGTGAGGGTGGCCCAGACCAAAGGGGCAGTCATGGGCAGTGAGGTGTGATTGGATACTGAGCTGGTGAACTGGATATGAAAGGTGTGGAGGAAGATAGAATCCAGCATGAGTTCTAGATTATTCCGTGAGAATAATTATGTCATTATCTAAAATGGAGAGGAGTAAACAGAGTCTAGGGAAAGAGTAGTCTAGAAACATTTGAAGTTTGGGGGGCCCGTTACATATCCAGTGAACACGCCAGTAGACTGTAAGAGCCTGGGGTCCAGGGCAAAGGTATAGACTGAGACAGACGCCTGGAATCCTAGGTAGTATTTAGTGCCTGAGGAAGATGGAAGAGAACGATCTCGAAAATTAAAAGGATCTTGTACTGAGTTCCAGATACTCATATTTAGAGGTCAAGAGGAGAAAGAGAAGCCAGGAAAGGAGAGGGAAAAAGAGGTTCAGTGAGGGAGAAGGGACATTGTGAGTGCTTCATGTCCTTGAAGCATACTAGCACTGTTGTCATATCTGCCTTAGATGTCCTCAGCCAGGTCCCTGAGCATTTTGGGAGCTCCTCAAACACTGGTTTGTTATCAGGGTCAACGATGACACCATACCACTGTAATGTACAACATTTGTGTTTCAGAAAACCAAATGACTTTGCAAAAGCCACCTCTTTTCATTTTTACACTAAGAAGTAAGCGCTGTTGGTCTCATTTTACAGCCAAGGATACTGCCACTCAGAAAGTTGCAGCAACTTGCCTTGTTGTGGGCCCTTCCCCTAGGGCTAGAACGTTAGAGAGTCTGATTCTGCATTCACGCTCTTTCCATTGTGCCCTTGGCCTCTGCCTCTCAGCAGGCTACTCAATGCCTTGCACAAGCTCCCATCCCAGCCATGGGAAGAACACCTGGCTCTGTCCAGGCTTCTGTGAATTCTTCCACATCTGCTCCTGCCTTTGGATAGGCAGCTCCTCTTCTGGGGCGAATGACTGCCAAGGTTTCTCAACCTACTGTGGGCAGAGCCAGCCCTGGCACCTGGACTCTCCCATTCCTTGTCTAGGTCTTCACATCTGGCCTCTTAGGCCTACAACCCAAGTGTTTCTCCATCCATCAGACACATTTGGTGCGAGGCCATATCAGGTGTACAGGTAAGTGTTATTCTCATTCTACAAAATAAGAAACAGAGGCGCACAGAGGTTCTGTGATTTGCCTGAGAGACACATTGGTAATAACACAGTAAGTTGTTCTGAACCAGGAGTAAATCCCTCATCTCCTAAATGTAAGTATATTGGCTTGAAATAAGTAATCTACAGCTGTCTTACCCTTTTCTTTCCCAATGCATACAAGCAGTGGCTACAGACAAGTTGTGGATCGGAATTCTAGAATAGGCCCATATAATTAATGAAGTCGAAATGACTAGAAGTGGACTTTCTGTGTACTGTGGTGATTTAAAATCTCTTTTCTGCTTCACCATAAAGATGCTTTAAAAAGAACCCTTAAGACATACTTTTTGCTTTACTAAGCCCTCTGCTTTATCATGTGACTTGTTCGTTTTTTTAGAAAAATTAAAAACAATGGCACTTAAGAACCTCACTCCTAAAATATTTTGTTTCATTTCAGATACAGAGATGTTGACACTTGGGGCATGAGACGTGGAGTCAGGTTTTGGTGCCTGACCTCTTCAAGAAGAAAAATGAAAACACTGCTAGGAGTTCACACTTTACCTGTGAAAGCATAGAAACAACACTCTCAAGCCCAGATGAAAAAGAAGGTGATTCTTTTCATGCATAAGAAACATTGCTGGTAGTATGTCATTTCTGGGACCACTGATTCCACTTGTCATTGCAAGTTGCAGAAAGGGCAAAAATACACTTTCCCTCCCCTCTCTTCCTGCTTTGGGCATAGGTCAGCATTTGCTTTTTTGTAAAAAACAGGTGCAGCAAGGGTGAATGTAAACATCTCTCGGCTGGTTGGCGTGTGGCCTTCTCCAGCTCCCTGTCGCTTGGTTCAATATTAGCCACCTGCTCTGGGGGTGGGGCTGAGTATGGTGACAAGTGTCTCTCTTCAGCCATAAATGTTGTTTAAAATGTGCACTGGCCCGGGGTGTTAGCTTTGCAGCTAACAGTGTGCAAGCGGGGAGAGGAAGACAGTCTCACAGAGATGAAAATTAACCTCCAGAATTAGGTGCCTTTTCTCTCTTTCTGTCTCACTGTCCTGCAACCCCCAGTAGAGATACAGTAACTGGCTGGGAGGGGGAGTAAATCTCTGGTCTGGACAGGAATTCAGCCTTTGAGGGAATGTCACAAATAATCCTCTTTGAGTCTTAGCCTGGGGTAGGGGCTTTTAGTAACAGAGTTGGAATGAGCCCCAGGGGAGCCAGGGGAAACACGATGAGGGGTACAGAGCTCCCCTGTGAACAAAGGGCCCAGCAGTCTGTTCTCACTGATCTGTCCTCACTGATCTGTCCTCAGGCCTACGTCTGTTATCTGGGCTCTCAAGGAAATTGGGACATTCACCTTTGTGGCTCTAACGTAGAATCTTGGTGGGGGTCATTCTTTCCTTTGCCCTCTGCTAGAAGCCAAACAGCTGAGGTCAAGGACACCTTAGCTGAGCTGGGACTAGAGTTGAATTTACCCAATTGAGAGCCTTTAAGATGTTTATATCAGGAGAACACCTCAGACCTCCATGCTGGGGAAGGCCTGAGTCTCGCTCATGAGAAAATATTTGGCTGTCAGCTCTGGGCAGAAACTTCTTTAGAATTTTGACAACAGCAGTGTTTTAATGATATCTTAGCTCCATAGACCTTATAAACATACACTGAAGGACAAGGATATGATTTAGTGAGAATAGATGCTCATTCCAAAGTCACTGTAGCTATATGAAGACCAAAGCATTTATTCAAGTAACAAAGTCAAGAAAGGCCATGTTATCCCTCTGACAGCTCCGAGGGACAGAGATGAAGAGGGCTTGGGTCCCTTAGACAATCATTGTCATGTCGTGCCCAGGGGAAGAGAATTACAGAAAGATGGCTCTGCAAGCACGAAATGGAAGAGAGATGGTGGAGAAAGAGATGGAGCCAAGGACAAACTATGATTGTTGTGGCTTTTTTCTGGGTTTGTCAGAGAAAAAGCCAGGGATATAAGCATTGAGGGAAAGTCATAGTTTTGTTGAAGTTGAATGGTCATAAAGAAGAGGGGAAAGAACATGGAGGGAAGAGATGACGGAGAAGAAGGAGGAGTAGGGAGAAGGGGAATAGAAAGAAGGAAACGGGGAGAAGGAGGAGGAGGGACAGGAAAGGAGGAGGAGAAACAGAAGGAGAAGGAGGAATTGGAAAGAGAAGACGGATTATGATAGCAGCTCTCCCTTGTTGGCCTCCTTGGTGGCTGGCATAGTACCAGGCACTTCATACATCTTTGTCACTTAATCTACACAACAGCTCTGTGAGAGAGTAATTAGCTGCACTCCATAGAAGAAGATACTGATGCTCAGAGAACTAACGTTACCCAAGATCATACAACCAGAGGTCACAGAGCTAGGAATGAACCCCAAATCTTTCTGCCCTTTTCTATATGATTCTGTCACTTATGCCAGTAGCTTTCAAACTTTTTTTGACTATGATTAATATTTTTTAAAGTTACATTTTACATCATGAGGCAGTTTGTACACATATATGTGCATACAAACATACTTAAAAATAGACTCGTGAACATTTTTCCTTGCTATATACATTTAAAATTTTTTTGTACTCAATTTCCTCCTTCTTTCCTTCCATCCTTCCTTCTCTCCTTAATGAGAGTAGAGCACTAAGTTTATTTCACTACTAGCACCTATTAAAGGATCTCAGCACTTTCCTTCCTCCATTCTTTGGCATTTGCTTGGAAATGTTTTCCAGGCTCCTGCTCATCTTGGTGGATGCTGAGCTGCACCTAGATTCCGAGGCACACTGCTAATTGTGTCCTCTGGTTCATCCCTCTGGTGAGGGGACATCATTAACAAAATATTTCAGAAATTACGAATATCTGACAATGCCTTTGGGTTGGAGAAGAGTCCAGGAAACTATCCAGAGAACAATGTAATCGCTGGTCTCAGGCACTGACTAGTAATATTTTAAGCAGTTGATGCATGCTTTTGCAAAAGAAACTATTTTCTCTGCTTTGGGGACCTAAAGGGCTCGTCTGCTCTGATGGGCAGTTAGCAGTCACCATCTAACAATAAATACTAAAGGAAAAGCAAAATGCAAGGGCCTGTGGCTCTCTTATCAATCTTCTATCAAGAGTGGAGATGTCTTTGCCAAATTTTGGTGAGTACAACCAGGACCTGAAATTAGATTGCTTTTGAGGGGACTATGTATGTCTCCACTCTGGTTTATGATTTGGGGGTGATTTTGTTTTGACAGCTAGGGACAGTGGTGGTGTTGGCTGAGTCAGATTTAGGTCCTGGAAAGTGAATTTCAGATTAGGTAGCTCAGTGCAAGTCAGCCCTGATGGGCTGCGGACTCGGTGACTTCACTTTAAGCAATGCACACAGTAATTGAGAAAACATGTTCCTGTGATGTCCTCATGCAAAAATCCAGATTTACAGAGAATTTTTTTTATCTTAAGAATTCCTTGAATATTTGTTGTGCGTGTCTATACAGCCTCCCGGAGCACTTCTTCTTCTTACTGAGTACAGTCGTATTTTTCTGCTGTTGCCTGGCCAGGTTTTAAAGGGTGAGCTTCTGGTAGAGGGCAATTGGGCAAGCGGCCACAGGCCTGGGAGAGAAGCAGGAAGAGGGCTAGAGAGGGGATGATAACTGCACTTTCTGGGTCTTTCCTGGGACAGAGAAAGCAGGGGAGGCCCCGGCCCTTGAAAAACAGCTGGGGACAAGTTTCCATGAGGACCCTGCTTATTCAGGAATCTGGCGCAACTGCCCACCCCAGCATCAGGAAAGCAGAACTCCGACTTCCTGCACATTTCCCACCTTCCTGACTCTGCAGTAAGAGCTTTCAAGCCTTTTTCCTCTCACCTTCACAATTGCCTGAGGCACTCAGGATTACAATTCTCCTTCACAGATAAAGAAACTGAGGCTCACTGGGACTGAATAATGTGATCCTAAAACTAAGAAAATGTAGGACTTGGATCCAAAACTAGTTCTTACTCATTTTGTGCTGGGACTTCTACAACATCCTACCTGGCTTCCTGGAGGCCGACCGCTCATTCAGACCTCTGCCTTCTAGATCTAGATCATAAAGCCCCACAATTAGCACTTCAACAAGCTTCTGTTTTGATGTTGCTCACAATTTCTCCAAAGGTGTTAATCTACATAAGAAGATATAAAAAGCCCCCCTCACCACCCTATGTTTTGTTTGATTCATAGGGATGTTTTGAAAGTGAAAGAATTCTACAGTCAAACCCAGAGTTTTGGTTTATCTCAAATAGTTGTAAGATTTGGCCACAATGAACCCATACCCTTTTCAATGGGTCATATCACTTCTGATTTTTCAAGGTCCCCACCAACCTATGGCCTTTCTCGAGTATGTGATCACATGAGCCTCTAAAGGAAGTTTAGTTATTACTCTAAGCAGCTCCGTGGGATAAGATTGTGATTTATATTTATTATGAGTCTCCAATAGGGCTGAGTCCCCCGGGAACATAGTAATAAAAATGCTATTATAGAAGAAAATCAATGTGGTAGCCTGCTTTACAGTGGGCCCACCATCCCTGGGGGTGGGGACTCCGACGGTAGTTCAGCAGGACCCTGGCATGGGTCTGGGCAGCATGTGCCCCACCACCAGAGCATGTTGCTTCCTCCTTCTTCCTTCTCTTGTAAACTTGTTAAGACACTTCCAACCCTAAAGACATAGAAGGGGTGTGATGTAGCCATGAAAACCAAAACACTTTTAAAGCTGCCAGTAAAAATGGCTGTTCTGAAGAAATGCCTTATTTAGTGAGCATTGCATAACATTTCTGACAGAAAAATCTGAATACAAGTTTGCCTCCAAAGGAAAATTACAGCCAAATACCCACCAGCCTCCTTTTGCCCTGAGATTATAAGGGAAACAATTCAGAAAATGAAATGTTTAGTTCACGTCTCATCAAAGTGAGAATGTTAATTACAGATGGTCAAACACAGGTGAGTAAATTCCTAGAGAATCCTGCAGTGCTACCAAAAAGACTTCTTGTCTCGATCCAGCAAGGCTTTATACACACAGACACAAGAAATGCAGAGATAATGTTCTACCTGAAATGAAGGGACAACTCCCCTCAGATCTGTCCCTAAAGAAGAGCTTGAAGGAAGGAAGCTCAAGTTTGTTTGATGTCTGTTTTGTGCCAGGCCCTGGTATTCTACCTCCACCATCCCACCTGTTGTGGACAAGGGCCGGCTTGTCAGCACAGGCGCTACTGTTAGCTTTGTCATATAGAGGAGGAGATGGTCTGGAGTTGCCTTCTGGGTCTCTGCTCTCTCGAGGTGCTCTCCCCAGCCCCTGCTTATCTAACCTAGCATCTTTCAGGCAATACAACTTTTTCTTTTTTCTTACACTTTTATATTTTTACTTTTTGGTTGTCACACGACCACAATCCAAAGGGAGTCCACCCCTCTTGGCATCTCCAGTGTGCTGTGGGGTTCAACATATGGTTATTCATGATGATGAGGTGGTACTCATACTGGCCTCTGAGCCAGATCTGCTCAGACCCAAAAATGGGACGTGATTTCACCAGACTCAGCAAGTAAGAAATGCAAGTCACCTCGTGAGTAATGAGCATGGTAATCCACAATGTTGAGGGACCAGAGATGGGGCACTTGTCCCTCCCCCCAAGCTGAGCAAGGGCAGGGCTCTCTAGACTTTACCAGAAGGGACATTCCTCCCCAGCTCACTGAGGAACCACTTGCAGCAGGGAGGTGATAAATGCCACCAACCCCTGCTACTGAGGGAATAGCCAAAGGAAATGGGAAAACCAGCCCTGTGTACCAGATAACAAATCCCTTGTGGTTCCTGGGAGACCATTCTGATAGTGTTGGGTTGTGACTGCCCACCATGGAAGGACTTTTGGGCAGACCCTTGGTGTTCATTTCCATTGACCATTTGCAGGCTGTCCACCTTGCAGACATCACCACAGGCGGTGCCCAAACCTCTCCAGCTGCTTAGGCTAGCAGTGAATTTTCAGGGAAGTTCTGGCTGTCTGACTCTGATTAATACCACAAGTAATAAGATTTCCCACACGTGAAGAGGTTGGCTGAACTCTTAGGCAACTCAAAATCGTTGCTAGCCTCATCTGACAGATTTCATCACCAGACTAACCTTATTCAAGCATCTCCTTAAGTCTCCTACATCCATTTTTCTTCCTTTCCCCTCTCCCTTCTTTCTTTCTCTTCTTTTTGGTCCCATTGGGAATCAGGTCCAAACTCTGACAGCCCTAGTCCTATACCAATTTTCTTCTGTTCGCTTTTCTTCATTAAATCCCACCCACATTGATGACTTGGGGGTGAGTAGCAAGTATGTGTTCCTATAATATCCAACAAATATATTAGTCAATTACACCTTTGCAGTGGAAATAAAAACATGGTTCTAAGTCTTGTCTCCCAGTGAAACCTTGGGGCAGAGGTGAGGTCTGAAGAATAGATCCAGAGCTATAAGCACCAACCCTCTGGTGTAGTGCCACTAGCCTGCCTTTTTCTACCAAATGTCTTGCAGCTTGAGTCCAGTTGTATTAACTTGATATCAACACGCACTCAGGTTCTATTAAGTGCTGTCAGCACCGGGGTAGGGGTGGTCTGCTTCAAGGCAGACACCTCTTGGTGCCAGAGCAGGATCCACTTAGCAAAGGAGAGGATTTCCTCCCAGTGCTCAGAACTCCTGAGCAGACTGTCTGCCTGTGTTTTTGATGGCATATGGCAAAGAAGGAAGCAACCATGCTCCAATACTCCCATCCCTTCCTCCAATTTTTTCTGGGGTTTTCCCCCCACTGTGGGTCGTTTGTAGTCAAATTCCACTCACAGAAGGCAGAGGTGTTGCGTGTGGGACTACAACACTGAAGTTCCTGCTGATGGTGGTGTTGGGTGATATGCTAGCTCTCAGAGCATGAGGCCTAGGCTGAACTTCAAGTCCCAGTTCACTGACCATACTGGAGACACTCAATAGAAAGGCCTGAAAGAAAGGCCCTTATTGATAACTTCCATAGAAATTCTTAACTAGGAGCAGCATTATCCTTTGAAACAAACATTTAACCCTAAATGGGGGCATGTTTGGTCATCACTCTGACTTCTGACATTTTGTAGTCGAGGCAAGGATACTAAATTTTCTGCTCTGTGTAGATTCATTACACTTAACCAAGAATTGTCTCTTTAAGAAACAATATTGATACAATACACTGTGTTTTATAAATTTCCTGAGAAGCTGAATGTCTTGGTCAAAGTCATATACTTTCTCTCTTTCTCATAACAGAGAAAACCACCATAGGAAGTTTACTCAAAATACAGAAGAAAACTATCAAGAGATTGTCTCAAGTTCTTCCTCTGATTCTTACTAAGTGTAATGTCAACATTTTATAGAAACTCCCCAAAAGCACGTAATGTCACCCACAGCAGAAGAATGAAAACATCTTCTCTATTCTTGTCGTTATTTGTTTTTAGATCTTAACTAAACTTTGTGGCTGAAGCTCTACTTTCCTCAGCCCAAACAGAAACATTTCCCTGTCTGTGCCCACTCAACTGAAAGCCCATGCCCCCAAAGTCTCACTTTCTCTATTAGAATACTGGCTTCAGGGGCATCCTAGTCTCACTGCTATTTAGAGTCAGGATCTTAACTGCTCCCCCACTTTTCGGAAGCCAGGTACCTTGGGAGTAGGTTGGGGAAG
Source organism: Heterocephalus glaber (assembly GCF_000247695.1). The sequence continues at coordinate 11,067,301 of NW_004624772.1, forward strand.
GGTCTCATCCTCATTTATGAGCCCGGTGTCACCATACAGTGTCCTCTGAAACTAGCCTCTCCCAGAGCTGATTTCTCAGAACTGGCGAAGCCTAAGAGCTGTGCAGGATCAGAGGTGCCAGTCAAAGAGACAGCTGCTGGGAATACGGGTTGTCTGCTCACAGATATCCAGAGACTTTTGAGCAAACCCTCAGTAGAGCATGCGCTCATCCTCAGGGTGGCCCCAGTGCTGCCTGGAGCCTGGGCCTTGGCCCTGCTGCCCACAGAGAAGAGCACTACCTGCATCTCTTTGCAGTTTCTCTTGCAGCTCCGTGCAGCCTCATGCTCCAATAATGCGCTGCACAGGTGAGCAGTCATCATGCTCAGCACTCATGTAAAAGTGAAGTTGTGCGATTTTCTCATCAGGATAATCTCAGAATGATGAGAAACTTCCCTCGGGCACCAGCCCTGCCCTGCCATGCCCTTCCCTCCTTGCTGATGTCGGCAGTTGGGGCCCCCTTCCTGGCCTAGGTACAGATTTCTTCTTGGGAGAGAATGGGAGAGTGGAGCTGCATCCTTTGCTCCCACTGCCCCTTGAGGCAGAGGAGTTGTGGAGTGAGAAACAGAAGAAGGTAAGACTCTCATTTCTTGCTAAGGGTTAAAAGTAGGGAAAGAGCCACCCACAGTATGATGACTGAGTAGGCCCAGTTCTCCCACTCTCTGTTGGCTTGGGTTACTTTGGCAAGATGGCAGCCCAGGGATGACACTGGCCCCAACAGCTGGTTATAAAACCGCTGGGGCACTCCTACAGTTCTATAACATCATGGGTCCTATGCCCCAGAGTTTGACTTCCCATCTGTAGCACCTTCTAACATTTTTCCCACCAAGGCTTCCCTTTTTTCACCTGCATAACAATAAAAATGTTGGGGAGGAATATGTCAGAAGATTACTCGTACCCTATCCCCTTCCAACTACCTAATGACAGAAACATTCATTCATTCTGCAAGTCACTGACAGTGGGCCCAGTCTCAGCTCCAGGGGCCAGTCCCCCCTGAGCCCCTGGGAGTTCTGACCATGGTGAATGACACCCAAGCTGCCCAGTTTGACACATGACTTATCCAAGAGACCAGGCACGCAGGTCTACGGCAGCCTTCTTTCTGTGACTATGCAGAGAGAGAGTTTCAGACATTCCCTAAAAACCTGTAAACACTGGGCAAGCAGGGCTGGCAGGGCCAACTGCTCTGTCCTGCACTACTCTGAGAAGAGGAATAGTCCCCTCCAGCAGGCTGACGGCTTCAAGCCTCAGAAGACCCGGAGAACAGTGACTGAAGGGCCTTTGGTGCCATTCCCGAGTCTGCAGAGTACAGCTGGCCCTGCGTGTGGGGGAGCAGGAAACTGGTACTGGGAATAGGTGCGCCCAGAGGACGGAGCCAGGACAATTAATCAAATGCCTTTTCTCCAGGATTTTCACTGGCCTCAGATGACAGATGGGGCAGGGACACCCAGGAGAGCACTATTTTTGTTTTCCAGCTGGGAACGTGCACTAAGGTTTCCTTAATACCCACAGTACCCAAAGGCTTCGCTGTAATGCATGAAACACCCATAAATTATCCTTCAGATTGTTAGAACTTCCAGCCTGGTACAACTTGGTAAAACCAGCCTAGCAAGCATGCTCTTTTTTAAATCTCTCAAGTCACAAGAGAAGAGAAAGTTCAAGCAGAAAACATCTTCCATAAGAATCCCGCAGTTTTTTGAAAGCAGGAGCGTGGTAATGAAAGGGAGCTGAGCCGCGTGTTTACGATGTCCACGCACGGCCGCCCCTCCCTGACTCGCGAGTCCCTCTCTTCCTGGACAGCCTCGCTGCCTGACCCTAGGGCGCTCGCTGCCCGCCTCACTCTCCGCGCCAGCGTCTCCAGCACCTGGCAGCGTACAGCTGGGTGTAAAGCGTGTAACCCACGCAGCAGGACTGAGCCTTGATGATTTCGACTTGCGGCTGTCCAGCAGGCTCCGGTGGGGGCCCTGGCACGCCGGACCCCTGCCCTGGGCCGTCGAGCTTCTGTTAACCTCCGGTGCCCGAATCGGGGCTCCCAGTCCTCTCCTGACAAGCGGATGAGTCCCAGGACCCTCAGATGAGTCCCAGGACCCTCGTTCCATTCCCTGCACCAAGTTGATGGCTCCCTTCCCGCCACCTCGTGCCTTTACGGGGGGTGGGGCGGGGTGGGGGTGGGGGCAACGCAGCACTTTCCGGAGTCCGCTCAGTGCCCAGCCCGCGGGCGAGGCGCGCTCTGCCTTCGCGGTGCCCACTCTGCCAGCCCGGCAGGCTTGCAGCCCGGGCATCCCCACCTCCACGCCCGTTTGCTCTCCCTCACTTGAGCGCTGTCCCCTTTAGCTCTCGAGCCGGTCCTCCCTAGCAAGGCAGTGCAGCTTCTGCAGGCGCCAGGGCTCCTCCCGGACTTGTGGCCATCCTGGGGCCAGGAATTCCACAACCGGAGAGAGAGATGCTCCTGCAGACTCGCCCGCCTGCCAGGGTCTCATCCCGGACACCTAATACAAACACTCCTCTCAGGGCTGCGCTTCAGCCCGCAGGAGCCTCGCGGGTACCCGGACAACGCGCCAGGCCGGGAACTATGCACACTGTTGCAGGGAGCCCATCCACCCTGGCCCTGGGCGCCCACTGCGCCCCTCTCGAGGCTGGGCTCCGGGCAGCCTTACTCACCGATGTGCTCCGCTCCGCTCCCGGCGCTCTCTGCCGTGCCGGAGCTGCTGAAACAGGCTTCTTGAGTCTGTTAGCCCCTCCTCCCGGACTCCTGAGTCACACCCTCTCCCAATCCTGACCCCACCCCACCCTCTGTTCCCCTTCCCACCTCCAACCCCAGCCCCGCACCTGCTGTGGCTGCGCGGAGAAGCCCAGCTGCAGGGGGTCCCGGGGATAGAAAACTTCCTGGAGGACCGGCCAGATCCTGCCAGGGAGGACTTTAAACCCCCGGAGGTCAAAGGGAGACGCACCGAGATCTGAAGCGGATTTTCACAATGGCCCCCAGGCTGGGGCAGGGGGAAGCTGCCTGGAGCTCTCCTCCCCTCCAGCCCTGCCCTGCCCCTGTGCCCTGCCCCTGTGCCCTGCCTGCCTCCAGCGCCTCCTGGGTCTGCCCTGTGTGGCCCAGCACATCAGCTGCTCCCAGCGAGCTAAACCAGCACTAGCACGGAGGGGAGCTCCGTGAGATGCAGGTGGCAGGCTTCTTACACAGGTAAGCACGGTGACTCTCAGACCAGAATTAGCTAGAAGGTTCCCCATAAGAGCGAATCTGGCGTGCGGGTCAAAAGCAGAGGACTTGAGGAGGAGGACACCCTGTACCTCCACCACCAGCCTTAATTTAAGGCCCTGGATTCTGAGAGCTTCCCTGGGTCCCTGATCCCTCTGATAGTGTAAGTGGCCCGAGTGTGATGCACACATTTTTCTGGGTCAAGGGTTTGCAGCTTTTCTCAGTTTTGCGAGTGGTCTGTGACTCCACACTGATCAGACAGTGAGCCTTCTGTCCCAGGCCCCAGGCCCTACTCAAATCCCCCTTTCTATGCACTGTGTAGATCATAAATGAGGTGGGATTTCCAGGCTGGCCACCAAGATGTCTTGGGTTTAATGGATTCAGAGCCTGACAGCAGGGCTTGGCTGACTTAGGCCTGTCCTTTGGCCTGAGCTGTTTGCACACCAGCCCCAACTACTGAGGCAGAAATATATCTAACCTCAGAATTGTCACCAAATGTGCACCAGTGATTATGTACCATTTCAGGGTCCTTGCAAATTTACAGCTCCAGTCCTTCCCCTATTGACTTTGCCATGTGTGTTCACTTTTTCCTTTGGCAAAGACATGTTGAACGTCTACCCTGTGCAGATGCCACGGTGAAGAATGCATCTGGGAGAGTGACAGAGGAAGGGTGAAGCACCAAGTCTCCCTGCTGCTGGTGACATCATGCCAGTGTAACTCAGGGCACCCTCCATGGTGCTGTGATTTAGTGAGACACGGGAATCCTGTTACAAGTACAAGGTGGTTCTTCACACGTGCATGTGCACACACACACGTGTGCACATGTACATTTACAGTCATACACATACACCGCAGAAGGACATCGAGCAAAGAGGCCTTGCCTAGGCACTTCCAACTCCTGGACACAGATTTGCCTGAGGTCTCTGCTTCTTTCTTTTCCACCTTTGCCCCCATACCTATGTTCATTCCATTTGTAAGTGATTGAGAAAAATTAAGTAGGAAGAAATCCCTGGAGTTGGAAGTCAGCCCTAGCTTTCATAAGCTCATTTCTAGGTTTGTCAGATATAAGTGAGTGAATGGACACAACTTGGATACAAGGACAAAAGGCTAGGGATCACCATAAATGGCCCTTTCTGCAAAAGTAGCATGGTGGTCTGTTAGGAAATTTATCACTGTCCATTACATAAAGGAATTTCCAGACAATAGTACAAATTCATTCATCGATCATGTTGTAATAAATTAGTTTTGAAAGCGCCAGCCTCTAGCCTTACATAATGATTGACTAAGAATTTAGGGATGAAGTTAGAAATTTTAGAATAACAGAAATTGGTTGTTGAATAGAGAGCTTTTTTTTTTTCCTGTGTCCTTGTGGCATCACCCAGAAGGACAAAAGGATTTGAGGCACCTGTGGTTCTTTTTCATGTGGTATGTAAAAGGGGAATTTAAAAATGAAGTAAGCAGAATCTAAGTTCAGATGTCTCACCCCCAAACTGTTGATCATATTCTTATGGCACATGTTGATTTAATAAGAGTTCCTTTCCATTCTTAACTAGATATGTTTCTGCCCCTAAATTTGAAATATCTTGAGTAAATTAGAGTAAGAAACATAAAAACTTCAAAGATTATGCATGGAGAGCCTACTGTGTACAGAGTACTGTGTGAGGGTTATTGTCAGAGAGGTTGTTTTCCGGTGATGGCTCAATTATAAAACTCTGACCATGTTTGTCACAGTCTCCCTAGGTCCTTCCCTATGATCTGGCTCACAGTGGGGAATCAGTAAATCCAGTGCTGGTCAGCATCACTTGTGGCTGTCAGAAAACCCATTCACACTGGATTGGTTGCTAGCAGGTTCCATATCAGGCCAGCCTTGGCTCAGAGGGCAAAGCCAGGTGCCTTTACTTTTGTCTTTTCTGCTTTCATGAAGGACTTGAACAGAAGCGCCTTTCTTTTGGGACATTTAGAGAAGGATCAGAAGGCCTAGAGCAGCTTTATTTACAAGAATGAAAACAGTTGAGAGGGCAGTGGCCAGAAGAAATGGTGCAGGCAAGCAGAGGATAGGAATTTTTTTTTTGTACTAGATTTTCTTGAAAGAGCTTTTCATCCAGGGTATCAAAATAACCAGCAGCTGATGCGTTTGCTGACTTGGAGGACAGATTGTGGCGTGTATAGTAATTGTTGTTATTTCTGAGGATGCAGAAGCCTGCAGCCATTGAGTGGTACATCAGCAGCAGTACTTAGCCTAGCACAGACCTCCTGCCTCTCCCTCACCTCATTCCAGCATGCCAGGACGAAGTACACATGCTATTTAAAACACCAGCAGGCTCAGCAGAGATCTGCCAGCAAGGGTGGAATCATGGGATCTGCTAACTCTATGTGTGAAGCAGAAATATTGTCCCAGTTGTGGAGGAAGTGACAGCTTCAACTCAGATTTCTTCTCCCCTTTTCCTTCTAGTAAGCATGAAGAAGAACTTCAGAAGAGCAGATATTTCACAGTGCTTAATGAGATGGCATGACTACAGAATCATAAAGGATCAATCTAGCCACCTTATTTATGAATAAAGAAACAAGGGCTTAGGAAGGACAAAGGCTCAGCCAAGTACAAGTGGCCAGTGTCAGCACCAGAACTTGGGCCCCTGGACTTCTAATTTTCTTTTGGCACTGGTTCCTAAAGACCTGCCAGCTTCAGCCTACAGGAGGAGGCTGGCAATGGAGCAGAGGCAAGTGGGGCACCCTCGCGCACACCTGGACCTGCTTCCAGCTTTCACCCTCTCCCTCGGGTAGCCTCACTCTCTCCATCTCTACCAGTCCTTCCCTTTTGCTTGCTAACCTTCACTTGCCTTTTTTCTCTTAAAGACATTACTGAATTTCTCAACTTCCGATCACTATCAAATTCTTCATCAAAGTGATCTACACCCATCACTTCCTTGGTTCTGCTTAACTTCCTGCAGTCAGGTTCCCAACTTCCTCTCCCTCCTCAATATATTCTTCTTAAGTGTTACCAGTTGCAATTACCACTACCACCAAACAATCATAGCGGCATTTATCAAGGGCTTCTCTTATTTCAGACCCTGGGCAAGGCACTTTTGTGAGTCCTAACAGTAAGTACTCTCCATTTGTAGGTAAGGAAGCAGAAGCTCTCTGAGTTAGTCACATCACCTGTCTTGTGGCTGGACAAATGGCAGGGTAGAGATTTGAACCTATATGGAGAAGCTCATGGCATACCAGATTGCCTCCTCTTTCTCCTTCAGCCAAGTTCTGCTGCTTTTCTAGTTCCCAGCCTGCTGTCCTGATGACCTCCTGCATGGAACACTTTCTTTCCTAAGTGTCTATGACCGTGCTGTCCTGAATGACTGTCTGCCTCAGGCCTGGGGCTTTCCATTCTCCTCCACACTCAGTCCTTCAGGTATTCTATTCTATTTGGCTGATTCCAAGCAGATCTTCAACTCTGGTCTCTCATGCACACTCCCTCAGTCATCAGAATTTTGAGTGTCCATCATGTGCAAGATGCTCCCTAGTATTTGTCTAGCCCACCCACACAGACACTAACAGGGACCGTGTGTCCTTCTCACCTCTGACTCTCAGGCTCTCTGTCCAAATCCCTTGCTCCTGACTCAGCCATCAGCTGCTCCATGGTCTCATCAGTGGCACAGGTCAGGGAATACACCTGGAACAAGGACAGGACAGTTCAGCTTTCTCCTGTGTGGGCCTCACAGCCCAGGAAAGCCACCACCTTGGAACTGGTAAGCTTTAGTCATCTATCCCATCTAGCCACCAAAGGAGTGTGATTTTGGGGAAAAGATCTATCTTCTTTGAGCCATGACTCTTACAATTAGCAGTAATTATAGTGATTAAATATATTAAATAAATAATTTTTGAACACCTGCTCTGTGTCAGTTCCATTGAAGGTGCTGGGGATTAAGCAAGTGAACCAAACATCAAAAAGGCACATGGAACTTTAATTTTAGTGATTTGCTAAAATGTACATTATTTAATGTGCCTTGTATATGAGGCCCATAAAAAGAAAATGTGTTTTTCTGAACAGGAGAATGTGACAAAAGCAGAGGCAGGCAGTGATGATACAGGAGCAAGGAAGACACGGGAGCCCTTTGGGGACTGAATCCCAGCTTCACTCTCCTGATCCAAACAGTTGTTAACCTCTTCCCTCCCAGACTGGTCTGACTCTGTTCCCATAAAAGCCCCTGGTGGCCTCCTTGTGCCATCCTTGACGCTGTCCTCCCAGGCCTCTCCTAATGGGGCAGGCTCCAGTGTCCCTCATGAGCCCACAGCCAAGGCCAGTGTACCTCCATTCAGGTGCACACTGCAGCCCTCACCTGCCCTGGAGCTGGGACATTGCTGTAACAGTACCCTTCTCTATCCTCGATGTGGTGACACTCAAGGTTCTACGATAACAGAGATAGGCCAGGGCTTCAAACCTTTGCAGTAGTGGAGTGTTATAGTGGAGTGTGGGGTGGGTGGGCTCTGCCACATCCTGGTGACACTCTGAGCCACTACCCCAGAGATTCAGCCTAATGCATTTAATAAAATCCTGTTCTGGGATGGGATGTATGTCAAATACAAGGAAACAGAGATCAAGAAGAAATGTTTCTTGCCCTACAAGCACCTACTATCCACTGGGGAAGCTGACACATAAATTGGTAAGAAATCTGTAGGGGAAGATGTAGAAGCTCAGGGAATGGAGAATTTGACCTACTTGGAGCTTCAGAGACTCTTCCTTGTTATCCCAGTTGCCCTTAATGTAAGTTCTGTGTTCTTTAAAGTGACTTACTGGGCCTGGTGTCGTCCAGTCCCTCGTACCCCTCCATCCTCTCCTTTGCTACTTTGCTGTAGCCCTAGCCTTGGGGAATACTTTTGCAGTTCATTTCATGAGTGGTGCTAGGATCTCTGGCCCTAAATATTGCTTCCAATGGCTTAAAACTACTAGCTTTCCTCCCACCTCTTACTTTACCTGGCCCAATCCTCTTCTTTTGAGACAAATTTCTTAGAATCTGTGAGGACACTTTGGGGTGGGGGTGCTTCCCCTGAAGCCAAGATCTGGTATCTTTTCTAGGTACTTCTATAGCACCTATCTTGCTGAGAGCACATGCTTAACATGCATTTTTAAATGATGGCACCTAAAATGTCAGTAGATGAAGTTGGAGCAGTCACAGATGTGGTCAAGGAGGGCCTGGATCATGGAGGGTAGGCACAGACCAGATGCTGAGGCCTGGGCCTGGGCCTGCAGTGCCAGTGGAGTGCACTGAATGACGACGGTGGCAGCTTGAGCCAGGTGCTTGGGAGCTGAGCATGCAGAGACACACTCACAGTAAATTTAGAAGGTATTCTCATCAGGATGTAGGGAATGGCTGGTTTGGGGGCAGAGAGGGAGAGGAGGGGGTCTCCTGGAAGGTCCCTGCATTCCTGATTTGCCTGGCCAGGTAAATGCTAATGCCATCTATGGAGATGGGGCAATGGAGATGAATGAAGCCCATGGGCAGGCTGGAAACCAGAGGACTCCAGTTTAGGACTTTATGGATCACCATGTGATGCTGAGGAGCATATGAAACATAGTGGGGAGGTCAGGAGTGATGTCAAGGCCAACAGTCTCTGAACACTGCACACAGGCTCCAAGGAACAGTGCCACTGTCTCAGAGTCTGCTGAAGACTTACCTCCCACACAAGCTGTGTACTTACTCTGCTGCCAGCTACTGCCAAACCAGCTGAGGGGCATGTCCTAGAGGCCTGGACTCCAGGGAACAGGACTAAGGGGGTGGGGGTGGGACTAAGCTCCAGCATTTGATGGTTCTCCTTCCTACTTGTTTGTGTCTGTAATACTCATTTTCCTACCTGAAAGTGCAGGGGGAAGAGTAAGGGAAAACAAGGACCCTGGCAGATGATTACCTTGCCTCGCCCATAGCCTTCCTTTCTTATTCTTGTCTCTACGGCCAACAGTGAATGTTTTTTCTGGTCTCCTCAGTCAGAGTTCCTCTTAATTAAGTCATATCTTCAGCTGCCTCTACACTAGGCTTGTAGTAAGACTCTATGATCAAGTCCTCCAAGCCTGGTTGTTGATATTTTATGGGAGCTTAAGAATTCAGAAAACTTTTCTTTTCTTTTTTACCTTAGGAATGTTTGGCTTTCAAAGCCAATGTCCTGTTTTGGACTCAGAAGTCCAGTTTTTGATGTGGAAAGTGAATTTGACTCACTTTGCAATTCAGCTGCAATAACCCCAGAAGTATATTATGGAAAGTGCATGCCTCTGGCAGAACAGAGGGAGATCACACTCTAGGAAAAGCAAACTAATAATCATGCATCCCCTATTATAGTACATTCACTTGCAGTAGGCTGCTGTCTCCACTAAACTCTAAAATCCTTAGAAACTTCAAATTCCTAGCACCCATCATAACATCTGGAATATTATAGGATCTCAATAAATGAATATTATATAAAAAAATAAACTGGAGCTCAGAGATTTTAAATAATCAGCTTGAACATAAGTAGCAAATACCTAACCTAGTCTGTGGGTCTGTATATCCCTTGCCTTCAGTACCATGCTTTACTGATGAATATTTGGAAAAATTCTTAAGTAGCCAAGGGTTGGGGCTCTCCCATCAGGGTCTATCAGTAAGGCAGAAGCTGAGAAGACACACTTCTCAGGAGTGCTGGCTAACAGTGGCCTTTTGCTGTGCTTTTAGTATTGTTCAGTCTAGAGCTGTCTTTTTATTTGGGAAGCAACAGTTTGGGCCTACTGAGGATGCCTGGGACCCCTTTCAGGTACTGGAGGTGTCCCCTGAGGTGTGGAATTGCAGACTGAGATGCCATGGCGTAGCAGATGGGAAATGTGCATCATCCCTGCAGACGATGCTATTGGATGTGAGGCCTGCTTTGACCAGCACTTCACCTTCTGCCAAAATTTGAATTTGTCAAAAATTGTCTCCCTCTTGGCAACCTCAGTCATCTTGAGGCCTCATCAGGAAATGGCCTGGGACACCTGCTGGACTTGAGGCCAGATTGACTGAAGTCCTTTGGTTCTCTTACGGTATCTGCATTTCAGAGGGTGACAGGGCTGACTGGAAAGATGGAAGACCAAACTTATAAACTGAATGAAGGAGATACCTGGGGAACTCAGGACCTAGGGGAAGGCCCCTGAAAACATTTTGCTAGGTTTGAAGGCTGTTCGCAGAAAAACTGTCTAGACTTCCACGATTATGCTTTCCAGTCTCTGGGCCCTCACAGGTGCTCCTCCCTCTTCCTGGGACATTTGCTGCATTCTGGGTCTGCTTCATTAAGCCAGCTCCTCACTTCTGTGGCCTCAGTGCATATGTGGTGTCGGCAGGCAGACTGACTGCCCAAGTCTGGGTGAGGGATCCTCCTCCTCCGTGACCCCTTCATCCCTCTGATTGGACTTCCTCAACACTCCAAGCTCAATTTTAAAGGCTGATGTGCTGGTTTGTCCTCTGTTTCTTCCCCAAAGAGCTGACAAGCTCTTCTCTGGGGTGACAGAGCCGTGGCAGCCCCAGCACTCAACACCATGCCTGTGTACGCACGTAATGCATTCTTAATCATTGCTTACCTACATGCTCCTCTTTCTGTGGATGTAAATAAAAGGTGTTAGTCATATTTTCTTCTTAGCATATACCCTTTCCCAAGACAAAGCCCAGACATTAGAAAGATTTGGATCTTAATTCTAGTTCCTACACTTCCTGAGTTGAACACCTGTAAATTACAATGATACCTGCATATAAGGTGTGACAGGGCATATTTAAGGGGTTATTCACACAGATTTGGGTGCACTTCCTATTCCCCTGCATCTCGAGCACACATATCCCCTGTGTACACCATACTCACCCCATGTACTTGTGCCCTGTCATAGGCTGAGCTGGATGAGACTGCACCAGTACTGGGCAGATGAAGGGATGTTTGAATGACTGTCAAAAGGTTAAAGAGAGAGGGTTCCCGATGCTTGGGAACAGCAGAAGTCTTCTCTTCTCCAGCTCCCAGCTTCTCTGTGCTGCGTGATGTCCTCGGGCTGACTTTTGCTTCTCATTCTGCAAGCCTGAAACACTTTTTCTTTCAGGGTGGAGAAGCATTTATTGGCATTCTAATTTTAAAAGTTCTCCATGTGCAGGGATGACTTTGATCTTCAGCAGGAGTTTATTTCTTCCACTTAGCATCACATTATACAATCCCTGACAGATTAATCACAGCTATTGTTGTACTGTTTATTCTACACACTGTATAATTTTACTTTCAAGATGTTATTTTAATTAAGAAGGAAGTGAGTTAGGGAAAGGCATTTTCCTGACAGACAGGCTTCTTGGGTCCCACTGAACAGGTGTATGCCTTGGCTGCCCAAGAGACAGCAGCATCTCCAGCAAGGAGCTCAAGTCCCAGGGCTAGGGAGGAAGCAAGTCCTGAAGTTTATGATGTGATAGAAGCACTGTGAATAACTTGGTTGAAGCTCACTTGCATGCTTTTTCAAGAATTTGTAATTTTTTTTCTCTAAAGCAAACAACATGTCTCCGTGCCATGTGGTACAAAGAACATGGCTGGAGTTTGATAGAAAGCTGTAAAGGGATGGCCGTGGGGCCTGTGGTTCTGCTGCTTTATCCTAGGCTCGAGTCCAGCCTCTCAGCCATCTCTTTCTCTTGACAGTCTTCTATCAAACTTTGCGACCTTAGCCAAGTTGCTTAACTTCTCTGAGCATGACATTCCTCAGAGGCGAAAGATCTCAGCTAGGGCTGCATATGGAAGTGCTGGGAGGTTTAACCAAGAAAATGTAAGAAGTAAGGCACTTCAGGACGTTTATGGGCATGTTCTGATGCTCAGTAAAGGCGTCATTATTTTACCCATGCATTCTCTTCTGTTCAAGAAGAGAGCAGCCCTCCACACCCCCCAGGGGTAGATGCAGACTTTGCCAACTTGACAGTTGTGTGGAGAACCCACCCTGGTTTGAAAAAAGCAACCATTTTGAAACCTCAGAATCCAGAAACACATTTCAATTTTACCATTTATCCTTAAGTTCTGGATCCAGAGCCAGATACCAAGCACTTGGAGCAACAAGTTCATTTTTTAAAAAAGAAAAACATTTTGTGGTGAAGGAAAAAATTCTTGTCCAAGAGGTCTGTGAAGAGAGGCTCCTATGCATGATGTAGTTCCATGGGACAGAGAAGAAATAAACAGCCACTTTGCTCCCAAAGCCAGGATGGGGCCAGACTTGGCCTGAACTCTGCATCTGGTGTGTACTCTGAGGCAGACAAATCCCAATGGAGTTACAGAGGTCAGTGCCAATGTCACAGTGCCTGACCTGACTGGCAGAGGAAGGTGACAAGGAAGCTCATGCTCTTCAAGAGGAACTGCTGGAGGTAAAGCACTCCTGTCCTCCTGCTAGAACCTAGGAACCATTGGGCCCTGACAAAAAGCTGTAGAAAGAGAAGCTGAAAAAATAATAAGCTAAGGTCCCTGTAGGATAATGCCCCCAACACACATGGAATCCTGCATTCGGTCCCATCAGGATAGAGTTCAAGGGATAACCACAGCTCTTTTGTTGTGTTGGAATTTTGTCATTTCAAATATTGAGCTGTCTGAGATTGGGTACTCAGCTTTTTTCATCCCTGCATCAGCAGAACTGAGTACAGTACTTGGAAGATTTTGTCTTCAAAAATAGTCGTTAAATTGAATTGAGTAAAATTATTCCAAAACCAGGCTGTTGTTTAGATCATTTGTTATAGAGAAATCTTTGTTGTAATGGGACTTAAACTGTGTTCTTTAGTAACAGCTGGGATCTGTTAGGGTAGAGTAAAGGTATAAATGAAGGTAAAAACTGAAGACAGCACATATGGCATTGTCATTAATGGAATTTAGAATGCAAGAATTTAGAATATAAGAAACAGGAACAGTGCTCAGACAGAGTCACATTGTTCCAAGTGTGGCTTTAGCGATCATTCCCCGCTCCTTGCATGTGTGCAGGGAAAGACAAAATTGGTTTGCATTGGAAGAGACAGAGGGTTACCAGCACATCAAGTGCAGTATTTGAAAATCTCTCAACAGAGGAATGAGACACAGAGCGTGCCTTTTTATGGGGACATTTCTTTTCCAATGAAAGCAAGTTCATTGGAAGCACCCTGTCTTAGTTAACATTTTTATAGACCTTGATATAATTTTTGGCATTTTTATATAATGCAGATATTTGCTTAAACTTCAGAAAGAAAAGTTAACATGATTTCAGTTTATTCTACACATTTTTCAGACACTAGGGGCTGATAAACACTGCAAGCTGTCTTTCTGGCTGCTGATGGCTCTGAGGGTTGCTTTTTGGCCTCTAAGGCTGTTACAGGATTTTTCTCTTCAAAGCTATTCTTTGACTTTTTTAAAAAAAAATTTATTTTATTGGTACACTTGAGGTATACAGTATAATGACATTCATCATTGGAAATTTGCACCTTTACATAGTCTCTCTTGGTTCTTGTTTTTTCCCCCTTCCCCTGCCCTCCCTATTTACAAAGACTTCTTTTCCATTTTTTCATTTTCTCATATTAATTCCATTCCCTTCCATCCTTTCCCCTACGCCTCCCACTTCCCCTTCCCCTTTGCCCTTTTTCTTCCTATTTCACGTTATCTATTACACCTTTGAGTCCTTATTTACACTTTCAGTTTCTCACACTAGAGAAACTATTTGGTATTTACACATATGTGTCCTATTTATTTCACTTAAGAGTATCACCTCAATGT
>NW_004624772.1:11096825-11109675 GCF_000247695.1 Heterocephalus glaber
ATTTCAAAATCTATTTTTGGACTATGCATTCTATATCTTTTTAAATTCTGTAAAATCTGTGGTAATGTCTCCTAGGTCTTGATATTGTAGTTTAAAAAATGTATAATTGATATTGTGTAATAGGAAATAAAGGTCTAAAGAAGCAGGGGAAGTGGGAGAGGTAGGGGAAAGGAAAGAAGGGAAAAAAATATGAGAAGAGGAAAAAAAATGGAAAAAAATCTTTGCAAATAGGGAAGGGTGGAGAGAGTGAAGGGAGGGCAGGGGAAGGGGAAAAAATAATAACCAAGATACTCATGTAATGGTACAAGATCCCAATGATGTATGTAAATGCATTTTATACCTAAAATGTATGAATAAACTTAATGGGGGGGGGACTTTAAAAGTCACTCAGTTGTGCCATTTGCACTTGATTCTCAGTATAGAACTGGCTAAAAGCCCCCAGAAGTACTCATGCCACAGTCTCGACATTGGGCTGCATTGAAATTTCCTCTGCCAGATTAGTCTGCCATCCTTAATCTCAGTCTCCTGTAAAGTCTCAGGACATGAGCAAAATATAGACAAATTTTCTACCAGAGCATAACACATGGCCTAATATGTTAGTTACTTTTCTCTCATTGCTGAGACAAACTACTGGACATCCAAAGTTAAGTGGGAGGGTGTTTATTTGGTTTACAGTTTGTAGAATTTTCAGTCCCTAACTGGCCAACTCCAAAGCAGGGATGACAAACAGGCATGGCAGAGCAGGAACAACATGGTTCCACAAGGCAGCAGAGATAACAAGAGGGTAGGTTAATAGTGTCTCTCTGACCCTTTTATCTTATTCTGACTAGTTAGAATGGGTAGCACTCACACCCTTAATCTTAGTGCCCTTGAGCCTCACATTGCACCATGAATCAATTCCAACTTCACACACTCTAGATCAATCCTATGACCACATGAGGCTTTGTGGGGATATCTAGACCCAAACCATAATACCTGGAGTCCAACTGCTGATGGAGTTTTTGTTTCTACCTGAAACCTCCTGATCCTTGTCTTTATAATCTGTCAGCATTCTGGTCCTCTAAATTTTGACCAGAATCTTCTGCCCAGCCTGACCCACAGGATTCTAGGGCTTCTCTAGGCAGCATCTCCAAATCTTTTCAATTCCTCCCATGAACCAATTACAAAAGCTTCTAAACCATATGATCAGGTAGCATCTCAGTGATGTCCTCACTTGTCTGGTACCAAAATCTGTCTTGGTCATTTTCCTTGTCACTAAGACAAAGTACCTGGTACCTACAACTTAAAAGAGGTGATGTTTACTTTGGCTTACATTTTAGCAGTTTCAGGTTAGTGGAGTTGAACTTAGAAATAACATGGCAGAAATGCCTGGCCAGAGCAAGCTGTTTGTGTCATTGCAGCTAGGAAGCCATGAAAGAGGAGCTGAGCTGGTAAGAAAAATATACTCTTGCCAATTCTGTCCCCCAGTAACCCGTGTTTTCTGACCAGACCAACCTCATATTCTAACAGCAAATCTGCTATGGCACCTCCATGGTCTAAGCCTCTTCCAAAAGCCCTGCCTATAAGTGCGTGAAGTTCTTGGGGGACATATAGATATAAGCCATAACATGCTGCCTCCTTTTCTTTGCTTGAAAAAAATATTACAAAGAGGCTAAAAATATACTCTCTATGCCCTTTTTGCCCTACTTACAAAAGTTTATGAAATTGTCATATTCAGAAATCCTAGAAATTTTCAGCTGGATGAGATTGTTCTTCAAAGATTGTCACACATTCCTCTGGCTACAGGAAGCTTTGTGAGTGCCCAGCCTATTCCCTATTACATGATTTCTATTAAGAACAGTATTAATTCTAGTACTAATTTAATATAGCTTTTATCAACAGTTCAAATAACATTTCTGAGTCAACAAATCAGAACAGTCCGTGACATAGTTTAGTTCTAGTACTAATTGAATGTCAGCTTGTATCCACAGTTCAAATACCATTTCCAAGCCAACAAATCAGAAAAGTCCAAGATATATCCTTAGGTGTAGTGCTAATTATTTAACATCAGCTTGTACCCGTTTTTCAAATAACATTTCATGCCAACAAATCAGAAGAGTTCACAATAAAGATTTAGTTCTAGTACTAATTTAACACTGACTTGTATCAATAGTTCAAATGATATTTCCAAGCCAACAAATGAGGACAGTCCACAATATATGCCTCTTCTAACATCTGTGCTCCACTCCCCCAAACCCTGCTTATGGGTTGAACCCTGCTGAGGAAATCTGTTTAACTTGCCAGACTTGGCATGCTAATTGGTACCATGAAGATAGTCAGGAGCCCAAACTTTGATCCAATAAAAATAGACTTTAAAACTATTCTGTTTCTTGTTTTAAAGATTGTTGATTCCTAGAGTCTTTTGGTGTCAAGTTGCTGGAAGGGCCATTTGTTTAAGGAATATGTTGTTGAGCGAAACACAGTCCAGGGAAGTAAATTTAAAGAGTTCTATTGTCACAAGGATAGACTGATATGTAAAAGATTGTCAAAGGAAAAAACTGTGCGTGCGTGTGTGTGTATGTGTGTATCCATCATGTATATTAAGGACACAACCAAACTCCACTTTACAAAAATCCAATAGACCATGACCCAAACCTATAGGCAAAATAGAAGAGATTTTTGACATTATAAATCAATTTTTCAATACTACTTTCAGTGCCCCAAATTTGAAAACAGTTGCCCAAATTTAGTCTATGCACAGTCTTGCAGGAACAAATGCACAGTGTAAAATGATGCACACCTGTAAGTTATTGAGTTATAAATGGTTCAACAGGAAAAACCATTTTGTAGAGTCCCATGATTCAGTTTTGAGGCTTTGATATGGTACATAAGGTATGAATTTTCATCTCAAACTCCCCCTTTTGACTTTTGATTTGGGATAGAACATTTCAAGGCTTGACAGCAAACTTAATGGATAAGATTATTGAAACAGCCTTTCATTTGCTGACATTTATCTGTTTACTTGCAGTACCACTCCTCTTGGCCCTAAGGATTTGTTTTTGAGATTCAGCCTGGCCCCCACCCAGGCTCTGCTAAGCTGTTTTGTACATATGATCTGTAGCACCCACCTCCACCAGTGACCCTTGGAGGTTTGACTCCCTTACCTCATCTTGTGTTGAATGGAGTTCCACTTAAAGAATGAGGGAGTGAAGCACATGGCCTAGGCCTAGGGCAATCAGCACATCACAGTCTCTTGTGACAAAGACTGGTTCAGGAACAGGCAAGTGGCCACAACAGAGTCAGTAAAATGTAGTGAAATTTCCACAAAAATTCTGGGACACAGGAAATGCTTCCATCTAGGTTACTGAAACAATAAGATGGACTCATATCCACAAGGTCAGGTAGCATCTCAGCGATGTCCTCACTTGTCTGGTACCAAAATCTGTCTTAGTCATTTTCCTTGAGACAAAATACCCAACACCTACAACTTTAAAAAGAAAAGGTTTACTTCAGCCTATATTTTCAGTCCATAGTCTGCTGGCTCCAAGGCAGGACAGAATGACTGTGAAGAAGAAAGAAAAGCTACTCATGTCACTGTGACTAGGAAGCAGAGAGGGAAGAAGAGGATCCCAGGAGGGAGATATACCTTTCCAGGTTATGGCTCCAGTGACCAGTGTCTTTCAACCAGGCCCTACCTTTCAAAACCAAGTCAGTTATCTTGCTCCCATAATCCAATTGCCTTCCAAAGGCGCCACCTATGAGTGCACGAGGCCTTTGGGGGACATCTAGAGGTAAACTCTCATGTCCTAAAGGATACTAATCCATTATGAGAACCTCACCCTCATGACTTTATCTAAACCGAATTATTTCCCAAAAGCTCCACATCCAAATAGAATTACAATGAAGGCTAGGCTTTCAACATGTGAATTTGAAGAAGATACAAACTTTTGGTCCACAGCAACCTTCTTCTAGAGTTATAAGTTACATAGAGTCATAAATTAAGATTTCATTTTAGACTAATTTAAGTTAGGTTCTTTGTCGTTTGTAGCTGAATCTTAACTAACATCTTAGAGACCAGTATGTTTCAGCTCCCCTCATTAAAAGTTTCCATTTGTTCCAGGACAACTCTTTTGGTGTCCTCTCCCCACTTTTCCCCTCTTCCTCTCCTGCACAAGTCTTAAATTGCTTTATGTACCCATTTCCTGGCTAGAAGGTAATTCAACTAATTACTGTTACAGAAAAACTATGAAAAGGTTTAGACTAAGCTAATGAAAGGGTTTCATTTACCTCCAGCTTTTCCTATGCTATGACTTCCACAGTAAATCATACACTTTGAGTATTTGGGCATCACAATGGTGCCATAGAATCTGTCTCATAAAGGTTACTGTATTACCTGCTGTTTTTCAGACTGTGTGGAATAAAAAATTTGAGCAGTCCAAATTTGACAATCTAAAATGTAGCACTGCATAGCCACATTTTTAGCCAAAATATTCCAACTTTGCTGGGTTGTTTGTATATAGTAGTCAATAGTTAAAATTGTGGCAACCACTTAGGTGCCTGCTTCCCTGTGGGACTGGAGTTTTGGACAGACATTGTCAATCTTGTTTCTAGGTTCCAAGTTAGTGTGAACAATATGAAAATATGGGAGATGGTGAAAAAGTTGGGTTTTGAAGTCAGTTAGACCTGAGTTTCAATCCCAACTGTGGAAACATGGACTAGTTGTTTTACTTCTCTGAATTTTAGTTCCTTCACCTGCAAATTGGTAATGATAATATTTACTCCACAGTAAGTATCATAAGGATTAAAGTTCCTAAAACTGCCAGATAATATGTTAGGACAATTAGTGGCCTGGAAATCAGTAGAGCCTGGTGCTGGTTGCTGTGAGGCTGAACATGTATGTGCTTTTTCCCAGTGTGGTAGAATAAGCAATATAATTATCCCTGGTGTATTTACAATGAAAAGAAGGTTTAGAAACTTGGACAAAATCACCCATTAGTAAGTAGAATTGGGAATTGAAGCTATCTTGAAAATTGAGGGAAATTCCACTCATCCACCCACCCTTTTCTCCATCCATCCATCCCTTTATTAAGCACATATTTATTTAAGTATTTTCGCTGTGTGAGGCAGCGTGTTAAAAGCTTAGGTTACAATGATGAACCGAATAGTCCCTGACTCATGGAGCCAGGTGATCTGTGGAATAATACCCTCTCTACCTCACAGGGTCATTGTGAGGTTCGTATGGGACAAAGAGCATTAGATCCCCTTGGCAAATATAAAACACGGTAACATATGAAATGTTATTGTCCTCTGGTCAAATGCATTGGTAGCATTTCCCACGCCGTGAAGTTCCCACTAATGCTGATTTGAAATTGAGAAAACTCTTATCTTAGCTTTCTTTACCTAAAGAAAGCTAAGATAGTTCAAAGAATTCAGTTTAAATCTCAAGCTCTGAAAGAAGACTTCAGGGCCTGAATATTGAGTTGGCTGCAGGCAAGCTCTAAGTCCCAGGGCCCCAGATGTCTGGGCTGGGCTGGTTCCACAGAGTCTGTCTTGGTGGAGGTTAGCCCAGATGTCTTGCATCTGGTTCTCACCTTGTAGCCTGGCCTTTAGATGGAGGCTACCTTTGTCTGTTTGCTGGTTCTTGGTTCCGACACTTGCCTGACCTTTCCCTCTCAGATTACTCTATCTCTCCCCTTGCCCTCCCCTGGTACACAGGATCAAGAGCTGATTTGATGGCTCTGCTTATCCATGGAGGCTGTTTACACATTAGGAAGAAAACCCAGTTGTCAGAAAATTGCACTGCTTTTAAAATACCTTCCACCTACCCACTACTCACTCCACTGGCATCTGAGTAACCCCACTGACCTGCTTGTCTGGGAAGGGTCCTGAATGTTAGATCTGCTTTTTTGAAGTGACTCTTGGATGGAGCTCCCAGTGAACATCAAGGAATGAAGGACATTCTGCACAACCTTGGGGTAAGAGGGCTAGAAGGTAGAACTTTAGCTGGCTGGGTTGAGGTGGGTCCCAAGGTTGCTCTGGTTTTGTTATCAAGTGTGTGCCCTGTGGAATCTGAAATGAACCATTAAATCTCTCAAGTTTTCTGTCTCTGATAGATGCATGGCTTCAGGTCTCCCTGTGCTATCTTCAAAGGAGACCTCAGACCTTTTGCTTTCTAACAGACCTCCCAGCAGGTGCCAAGGAAGCCCTGTAAGATCCTCCCCTAGCAGAGGACAAGTGCACAGGTGTGAATGGCTGCTTCTCACTGCTGGCAATGAACCAGAGCCCCAGGCCTGTGCCTGGCCTGTCGTCTTTGATTTGAGCTTCTTGAACATGGCACTAGAGGGGAGTGTAGGCCAACTACTCTGCTGGTGGCAGGGCTGGGGCGGAACCTTTCACCCCTGGATCATCTGCTTTGAGGTTCCCTGCTGTCACACACTGGTTCTCCCTGCTGTTGTGACACAGAGGCCCTGTCTAGCTTTCAGGTTACCCAACTGAGGGCCTCTTCCAAGTTAAAGTCACATCATCCCAGGCCCCTGTGTGTGGGGTGACTCCTCTGGTTCCATGAAAGTCTTCAACTGGAACCTGTGCAAGCCTTTTAATATATGGCTGGGAAAAAGAAATATGAACGTTCCCAGTATTTTCCCATTCCCATTCCCTCTTCTACCACAAAGACCTTAAGTGAAGGGGGTGGGGCACTTCATACCAGAGGAAAGTTTGCAGTGAGAATCTCTGAGTCTATTTTTGTTCAGTACCATCTGGACAAATATCAAGAATCTAATTTTTCCCATTACTTTCTCCCCGACCCCAGTTTGTACTTTAGCTGACTCTGAGAGCACGGAGCCTGAAACCAAGTCTGAAGAATAAACAAAAAGAAAATATTACTGAGTTCCATAGATTATTTTCCCCACCTACAGCACTTGTGGCAGCCAAAGCCCTAGAGCCCTCCTTTGAGGACCTTCCTGATGCACCAAAATGTGCAGAAAGAGGCAAGGTGAGAGTAACAATGGCTGGTGCTGCCTTGAACCTCCAACTGCAGGTGGAACTATGTGCTGTGAGCCCCAAGACCAGGGTCTAATTTCCAGCCATGTGGCAGTCATGATCAAACCTCCAGTGAGTGCCAATGTGATGAGCTGGTCTTGTGAGCCCTGGAAACGCTCATTCCAGAAGCATTGCCCTAGTGAAAAGAGATCCTTGATGGAGGCCTGAAAGAGCACCCTGCTCCTTACTTGGCCTGAACTATTTCCTCTTCTTCCTCATGGCCAATTCTCTGGTTTGCCACCCTGAAACATTAGTTCTATGGATTCCTGTGACATTTCCGTGAGTGGGGCTTTCATACTAGTGAAATTGAGGTGCACAGGTAGATTTTCTTTAGTTACTAATGCTAAAGGACTTTGGCTTGAAAATGAAATACAAAAAGTTCTAGGCTAGATTTTCTGTTTAAAAAATAAACATATTTATTCAGGAGTCTGGACATTGAGAACCCTTAATTTATGTACTATTGGTTCAGCTAGCAGAACTGGGACAGAGATGAAAGTGAAGGCTTTGTGTTTTGTGTTTTGTGGAGAATGCTGCCCTAAGGAAGCAAGGGCTGGTACGACTTCTCCATTTGTGTCCCTACTGTAGAATGTCCAGGACTTCCTTTGCCCCTGTTGGGGTGCAAATGCTTGTGGTCACCTGAGCCAAGGATGTGGCTCTCCCTCCAGGACAGTCTTGGGCAGAATACTTGTTCTGCCAGAGTGGAGGACACTAGGGAACTCCTCATCTGATGGGGCCTCTCGGAAGAGGCAGAGAGCCAGCTGGAAGTCTGGTAGGCCTCTGGCTGCCAGTGGGACAGATGTATCAAGTCAGGTTTATGGGAAAACTTTTCCCAGACTGCTATGTCCAAACTTCTGTCCATCCTGCTGTAACCTCTACAGTTAGATGGATGAAAACCAGATCAGTCCAGCCTTGGACCAGAACTGCACAGATAAGAACTCAAAGAAGAAACAAATGGTCCATCATTAGATATTTTTTCCACTTGAGCAGAAAAATCAGTGATTGAGGAAAGAGTTTGGCCTCTGAATGAGACTTGAGGTGACAACATAGTGAGTGAACGTAAGGACTCATGCACAGGGGAGCTTTACCCGAATACCTCATGGCTTACTGGACCTGAGACCTTCTCGATATAGAAATGACCATAAAAAGAAAGCAGACAGATTCCCATGCAGAAAAGTGACCTCTCTTCTAAATTCCATACTTGGAAAAACACTTATTTAAAGGAAGGGAAAAAAGTCTACACAACAAAATCTGGGTTGTTTAGAAGACTTGCCCTAGGATCATGGTGGAAACAGAGTCCAAGAACGTGCTTGCACAGTGGAGATTGCTGGGTGGGAGTCCATAGCCTCTTCTGAGCTCCATGGACCCTAGTGTGACACTGAGACCAGGGACGTGGAGAAATGGATCACATATTTATGATGTGCAGTGGGGTCACATTAGCAAGATTGTAACCAATCCTTTGAAAAACATGAATCATGCTGAGTTATCCATCTAGGCTACAGACAGCACGGATGGGTTCCCTGGGACCAGCCAAAGTGGTTGCAGGCCAGGTTCGGGCTCCACTTGTCAGTATAGGTAAGAGGAACTGCAAATGGCTTGCTCATGGACATCAGCAGCAGGTGGAGTTGTTCTAAGAAACAAGCTCAAATCAGGGACATTAACTGTATAGGCTCCTGCAAAGAGAAGTGATATTGATGTGATATTTAGACTCTGGGATTTTGTATTCTGACTGCATAATAGTTCAAAACCTTCAGTAAACCTATAAGAATATTAAGGAATTTCATTTGCCCTTTGTTTTCCCTTTGTTTTTATTTTGCCGATTCTAATTTGGTACCATTTCAAATTTAAAAGCAATGGTGATTTCTGATTACAATAAAAATCTTTCCCTACAGAAATTTTAAAATGTTAGTATTATTTTAAACTTATAAAAGTTATAAAAAGAGTATAGAGTCTCTGTATATCTTTCACCTAACTTTCTCCAATATTACTATCAAGCATAGCAATAATACATTGATCAAAACCAAGAAATGAACATTGACACACTACCATGAGCACACAACTGACTTTATTCCACTAATGCCCTTTTTCTGATTTAGGATCCAATCTATGATCCCAAATTGCACTTAGTTATCATGAAAAGACTCCCTAGTCTTTTCAAATCTGGAATTACTCCTAAATCTTGACTTTTACAATTTCAGCATGCTTTAAAAAACTTTTTATTTTGAGATAATTATAGATCTACTTGCAGTTGTAAGAAATAATACAGTGAGATCTCATATTCTTCATCCATTTTCCCCCAGTGGCACAGTCTTGCATAACTATAGCATATCACAACCAGGAAATTGAGATCGATACGATCCACAGACATTAGACTTCAATAATTTCACATGGACCTTGTGTGTGTGTGTGTGTGTGGTGTGTTTGTGTTTACTTCTATGAAATTTTATCACATATGTAGATTTTGTAGCCTCCCCCCCCAGAAGAGTTTTATCAGAAGGATCCCTTGTGCCCTGCCCTACTCCCTGACCCCAGGCAACCATTAATCTGTTATCTATCTCTACAGTTTTGCCATTTCAAGAACACCACTTAAATAGAACCATAGCACAAAAATCTTGAGATTGGTTTTTTTAATCAGCATAATTCCTTGGAGATCCATCTGCATTGTTTCATTGATCAATAATTCTTTCATTTTTCTTGACAGCTAGTATTCTATGGTATGATGCAACACACTTCAAGAGCTCAGCCATTGAAGGTCTTTGAATAATCTCAATTATTTCAAAGAATACTGGTCAGTTTTTGTAGAATGCTTTTTGATTTGAATTGATCTAATTGTCTTCTCATAAGCAGATTTTGGAAATGGATTGTTAGCATGAATACTACAAAAAGGGCTGTCTTTCTGAGTTCTTCATATCAGGGGATACATTACGTCAATATGCCTTATTGTGGATGCTGTTAACTTTAATCAGTAATTAATTGTTATCTGCCAGGTTTTTTTTCAGCTGTAAAGATATTACTATTTCCTTTGCAATCAATACATTTCTTGGGGGAAGTTTGCTTTCCTTAATGGAACTTTGATAACTGTGGAGTTTCTCTTTCCCCACAAGCCAGTGGTTAAAGCTCTGGGTCATCTTTCCAAAACAGAGCTCGGACTTGTTATGAAGTAAGTGAGAAGGCATTATCCAAAGAGGAAGTGTGTCTTAGAACATGTTCTTCATGCCAAATCTTGATTCAAAAACAAAATCAAATCCCCCCAGCTGGAAGTGCTAACAATGAGGGTAAAGGCACAGTTTTCAGTAGTTTTTTGGGGCAGGGAAAGGTGACAGCCTAGAAGGCAGAAAATTTGTCCTTCAGAAGGAAATGTGGCTGAAAGGGTGCAGTGGATAGCCTTCGCTCAGGCTTCTGAATGCAACAGTGATGGCTAGATTCACCTGCCTAGTGCCTAGTGCCCCTCCTTGTCTCCTGTTTTAAAGGAGGAGGGCCCCCTTCTCACTTGAGGCTGGTTCTCTCCAGCTGTGCTTTGGCTCCATCTACTTTTTCACCTATGAGAACTTCATACTTTCAGTTTTATCATCCATTTCTGTTATAATCAATTATTCATCAGGGCTTGAGCCTTAAATGGTTAAACAT
This sequence comes from Heterocephalus glaber, assembly GCF_000247695.1. The sequence goes on from NW_004624772.1 coordinate 11,107,467, forward strand.
ATTAGTTGCTTCAATCTTAAAGGTGATAATGAGTATAAGGGAAGGAAGGAGGGAAGGAAAGAAAGAAGAGAGTCTCGAACACCTCAATGGTCCCAATGGCCTCAAACTCCAAGGACATTTCTATCCCCTTTTCAAATGACTGACTTAATGGCCACAAGCCCCAGTTCTGACCAAAGAAAAGCAGGAGAAATTTGCTGGAAAAGTTTCCCCTTCCTTTTAAATGAAAGATGCACAGGTAGAATCAATCTTTTTTTCCAAACTGGGAAGAATACAGGCCCGACTTCTACAACAGCCTCTCTACAACCACAACATAGGCAGGTTTGGATGAAACAGCTATGTGGATGGTGAAATGAAAGATAAGAAACATCTGGGCCTTCCAAGATGGTGCTATTTCTCAGGAAGAAAAGCAGAATATAGCATAGTCTCAGGTAGACTTAATTCAAGTTCTAACTCTGGTTCTTATTAGCAAATTATTTCATCTCTCTCATCTTCAGTTTCTCCATAAAATAAAAATAAAAAGAACAAATATTTGTTGAGATCTTGTCATGTAGAGGTACTGTTCTGACTTACTATGTCCACTCATTAAATATTTCTGTGACCTTATTAGATGGGTACTCTTATAGCTCATATTTTAGACAGAAGAGAACAAATGTTTAGAAAAGTTAAGTTTTAGGACAAAGATACCAAAAACTAAAAACAGTACCCTAACCAGATTCTGTACAACTCCACGTTCATACTACCTATTTGAAATAAAATATGATTTGGCTTTGGGTCCCCACTATTTTTAGCACAAGGCCAGTAGAGAGTGATGTGTAATGAATGTTTGTTAAATGAATGTAGGCCTTTTATATACTGTATGTCCTACCAGCACAAAAATTGGTATTTTTCCTTTTGTGAGCAGTGAAGTGGTCTGATTGGGAAGCACAAGACCTCTGACTGAAGACAAATTTTGACTTTTAACTGGGGAGACTAATGCCACAAAGACACTAGGTAGTGGCTTGCCCCCTGTCCCTGCAAACCAAAGCTGTTCCTTTGCCCACCAAGATAGGAAATTCTAATCAGACCTCTGCATGCATGAGACTCTTCATAACTACATAGAAGGCTAATGAAGAAACAGATTCTTTTCACATGGGTTATCAACATGATATTAAAACACATCTTTATTAGTTAAATTCCTTTTATCTTCCATTGAGAAAAGCTGGAGTGAACATTATTTTGAATATGTTTAGAATTGGCGTTTGGGACTTTATTAGTCTGAAATGTCAGGAAATTAGAGACAACCTTATAATTCTCAATACAACTTGATCATACCAACATTTTTGCTTTTCTGGTTTTTTTTTTTTTTTTTTTTTTTGGTACCAGGGATCCAACTCAGGACCTTTCGCTTGTGAGGCAGGCAGCAGAACCAGAGCTAAATCCACGGCCTGGGCCTTGAATACTTTGACACCCACTCCCTCCTAAAATTATAAGAAGCCTCCCAGATTTCTATTACCTGTACTGCAATCACCCATTCTGATACCCTCAGCCTAGTGATATAAACAGGCTAAGACCACACAAAACACACTGTAGCACTCATGCTAAGTTCCTGATTGGACATGAAAAGAAAGGGTCTCCTTACTGACAATAAACCTAAAAAAGGTGGACTTTATAAAATTAATATAGTAAATGACATACAAGTATTACTAGTACCATTACTACTAGTGTAGTAATGAAGGAGGATCTGTTAATTAATTTTAAACTTTGAAAATATTTTATAGGAGCCAGGATTGGTGGTACACGCCTGTAGTCCTAGCACTCAGGAGGCTGAGGCAGGAGGATCACCATGAGTTTGAGGCCAGCCTGGACTACCTATCAAGATACTCTCTCAAAACAAAACAAAAGAATCACTAAATTAGAGCCAGATATGGTGGTACATCCGGTGATCCCAGTACTCTGGGAGGTGGAGGCAGGAGCATTTCCAAATTCCGGCTCAGCTTGAACAATTCAGCAATTTAGTGAGAACTTGTCTCAAAATAAAAAACGAAAATAGAGGTGGGGATGTAGCTCAGTGTGAAGGTCCTGAGCTCAATCCCCAGTACGAAAAAGCAAAGAAAAATCACTAAGTAAAAACTCTTGTTACTTGCAAGCTGAGAGTTTTTATACACTCATTGTATTTTAAATTGAGTAATTATGAGAAAAACAATTTCTATTCATTTTTTTTTTTTTTTTT
>NW_004624772.1:11174912-11189104 GCF_000247695.1 Heterocephalus glaber
ATATACATATTCAAATATACTAGTAAATGTATATATATATTTAGTAAATTGACCCCTTTATCATTTTTAAAAGCCCTCTTGTGCAACAGAAAGAATCTGAGAGACATACAGCCAAGATCCTCAAAAGGGCTATTGCTTGTCTGAAAGGGTCACTGAAGTATCACTTTAAACATTTCTGAGGTATTAACAGAAGGTTTTATGGTCAGAATCTTGGCTTCATTTTTATTCTGAGACCACATTTGCCTTTAGTTTATTTCTTATTTTGAGAAAAAAATTTGGCTGGAAAATTTTACATTATTTCCAAACTCCACTTGAAAACTTAATATTTTTGAATGATTTATCTTTACCCTATGATACTCAGTTAAAAGAACCAAAATGGATTCCTCAATAATCTGCTCAGAAAAAGCTTAAACTACCTAATTGCATTCATTATGTACATTGCCTATTGTGCACATTTACACACAAGACAATGTTGCTAAAATTTTCCCCACAATATAACACAGATCCCTTTTTACTTAGTTTTCAATACTATTTGTCTCATTTTCTTTTAGACCATCAAAATGCCATCTACATTAACAACTTTCTGTCACTGTGACAAAATACCTGAGAGAAAAAATGTATAAAGAGAAAAGGTTCATTTCCACATGGCTCATTGTTTCAGAGGTTTCAGTCCCTGGTCAATTAACATCATGGCAGAAGGATATGGCAGAGCAAAGCTTCTCACTTCATAGCAGCCATGAAGCAGAGACAGATAATGAGCAGGAAAGAGCCAGAGAGGAATGGGCCAGGGATAAGATATAGTCCCCAAGGTATCACCCCTTGACCCATTCCCTTCACCTGGGCCTTACTTCCTAATAGCCCATTCAGTTATGAACTCACCAACGGATTAATCTATTGATGAAGTCAGTATCCTCATGATCCAACAACTTCCCCAAAGCCCATCAGCTCATGTTTGGGGGACAATATAGATACAAATGATAGTAGCATCCTCCAGGCCACTTGATTTCTGCCTGTCACCTTGTATTCAAATTGAAATCACATAATTTAGTGCTATTGTCTAAATGTTTGCACCCACTTCAATTCATATCTTGAAATCCTGACCCCTAAAGTGATGTTGATAGCATTAGGAGGTAGGACCCTTAGGAGGTGATGAGCTCATGAGGTTGGAGTACTCATGCTTGGGATAGGTGCTTTTGCAAAACCTGAGAAATTCGTTTCTGTTGTTTATAAGCCATCTAGTTTGTGGTATTTTGCTATAGCAATAGGAACAGACTATGATAGAAGTTCAGGGCCTTTCTACTTCAGTGAAATTTCCAGGGGCCTGGTGGTATGGGGCCTGCCAAAATATCCTTTCTGAGGTGAAGGATAAATTCTTATATCTAACCTTCTCTGGATCCAAGAGAGAGACACAATGGCCAGGAGGCCTATTTAGATTTTGGAAATAACATATTCTTAATTTGGGTGTGTCATTCAAACTAGTTTATCAAGTCACCAAAAAAATCTTCTAATTTTGAGTGGGGCCCCAAATAAGAGAAGGCTGTACTACAGATCCGGGCTGTTGTACAAGCTGTTCTGCCACTTGGGCCATATGATCTGATTCAATAGTATCCAAAGTGTCAGTGACAGTTAAAGATGCTGTGTAGAGTCTTTGGCATAGTTGAATAGTAGTGCAAGCCTTTAGAATTTTGAAGCAAGGCTCTGATGTCATCTGCAGATAATGAAATTTCTTTTGAGAGACAGCTCTTGACCTGAGACTGGGAATTAAAAGAAATAGAAAGCTTGACTATGAGCCATCAAGTTATCATCTAAGCTGCCTATCATGGACTAAGTGTTATCTGACCTGATGAGCCATAAAGAAGGCACACACTGCAATATTTTTTAATTAAATGGAGTGTGTATATATATATATATATATATTAATTAAATGGAGTGTGTATATATGAACTTGGTTCCAAGCAGGCCTAGAAAGCACAAGTAAGTTTCATGAAGAAGTGTCCCCAAACACTCATAATTTCTATTCCTGATACAATCCCTTCTTTCTCTCTCTCTCTCTCTCCCCCCTCTCTCTCTCTCTCTCTCTCTCCCTCTCTCTCTCCCTCTCTCTCTCTCCCTCTCCCTCCCTCCCTCTTTCCCCCCAGGACCTCACAGGAGGCCTTTCCAGTCAGTTGAGAGAGAAAGGGAAAGGAAGGCATGAGTCTCATTTACACATTGCTCTGTGTGATGTCTTGAAAGTGGAAAGCCACAGAACTTTACTCTTTTCTTGGAATATCTCTGAAGGACCATGGTGAAGTGGAATCCTCTGGTGGGCAGAACTTTGGGTGGAATGTTCTGCTTGGAAGGGGATATTTCTAGGTGTACAGTTATGCACTGATTCATAGGCTATGGTCAGCGGTTTGGTTGGATGATCAGACACTTTGAACAAGCATGACCCAAATATTAGTGATAAAGAAATGTGAGGAAGAGGTATCATGATAGGTCTCTGCATGGGCAAAAATATGAATATATTTGTGATCCAGGTGAATGTTAACCTTTCCCTTCTCCTTTGGACCTTTGCTACCTATTTCTATTATATGTTTTGATCATCATTTGTACTTTCAGTAAAGTGTAAAAAAGGAGAAATATCTTTATCTTCAGGCAATATGATTATATATTTGGAAAACCTGAAAACATAAATGCAAAGTTATGAAAATAATAAAAGAATTTGATAAAGTAGCTAGTTATAAAATTAACATAAATCACTAGCCTTTACATGTATGTGTACATATATATATATGTGTGTGTGTGTATAAAACAATAAATAAAGCCAATCAGACAGTAGTAGAAGAAACCTCATTTCTGATAATGAATCAGAAAATAAAATAGGCATAAAGTTAATAACAAAAGCCCAAAATATATAAGAAAAACTATAAAATTCTTCCAAATTATATAATAGTAGATCCAAACAAATATATACTATGTTCTTGAAGAGCAAAGTTCAAAATTACTCTCTCTCTCTTGCTCTCCTTCTCTCTCTCTCTAATCAGATTATTTTCTGGGCTTACAAAATTTGAATATAAAGTTTAGTTGAGAACTAATAGACATGAACACACAACACTGAAAAGGATGGATATTGAATTGGGCTCGCCATACTTGACATTAAAATATACTATAAAACCCTTGCAATTAAAATAACATTAGTGCATGATTAGACAGAAAAATAGAACAAAAGAAAATTTCAATCAGGTCCTATTATATATGGATATTTGTTATATAAAAAAGTCAATATTCCAAGTCATTAGAGAAAATGATCAACTTTTCAAGAAGTGGTGTTGGGATCATCAGAGTCCAGGGGAAAATAGTAAAATTGAATGAATCTCTCATATTATATAACAGGATAAATTCAAAATACACTGTACAAAACAGGGACCAAAAAACAAACAAACAAAAATGGTTGCATTCCTCCATAATTTTAGAGTACTGAAACTTAATCTAACTATGATAAAAGGGAAAAAATTGGAAATGTGATTATATTAAAATATTTTAAATTCTACATTGAAAAATACACCATAAATGTATTAGTCAAGTTTCTGGTGCTGTGAAAAAATGCAGTGGACCCTTGACTTATGAACTCAATTCACTCCCAAGGGCTGGTTGTAACTCAGGTTGGTCAATTGAAGGCTCAGGCTCCTCTACGCAGCCTTCAAAGTCTCTCTCCTGTGTATATGCAGGTCTCAGTGTCCTTAGAAAGACACTGGCCCAGGATTTCTCAGTTAACCCCACACTGGAAAGGATCCTGTAAGGTTCCTTCCAGAACTCTAAGGGTTAACTCTGTATCTGAGACCATCTGGAAGCACAAGCGGTTGACATTCAAGTTGTAACTCAAGACTTTGTTGATAAGTTAAAACTAAAATTCCAGTCGTAACACAAGTTGTTGGTATGTCAGGCCAGTTGTAACTCGAGGGCTGACTGCACCTGAGATAATATAAAAAGAGGAAATGTTTATTTTGCCTCGTGGCTTCAGACGTTTCAGTCCATGGTTGGTTGGCCTTATCGCTTTTGAGCCTTTGGCAACATAGTACATCATGCTGGGAGCATATGGTGGAGAAACTGTTCATTCATGGTTCCCAAAATCAAAGAATGAGAAAGAGACTGGAGTTTCAATATCATCTTCAAGGGTGTACTCCACTGACCTAATGTAAAAATAGCCCTTAAATGTTAGAAAAAGATGCTCAACCTTAAACATAATGTGAGAAATAAAATTTTTATTTTTATTAGTCCATGTTTGCAGTATGTATGATTACATTTGTCTTGGGGAGTTGGTGCATGTGCATAATATATTTTGAGTTTCTTATATAAGGAAAACTACACAATATTTAAATTTGCGTGTTTGATTACTTCATCTAAACTTATGATCTCAAGGTACATCCATTTTCCCACCCATTACTCAAGATTATCCTTCTTATGGCAGAATAATATTCCCTTGTGTATAAATATCACATTTTCTTTAGGCATTCATTTGTTGATGGAGATGTAGGCTGTTTCCAAGATTTATTTATTAGAATTGTGCTGAATAAAAATTGGTGTATGCATGTATCATTTAATATTATGTCTTTAACTCTTTAAGGATGATATCTAGAAGGAGAATAGCTGGATTGAATGGAATTTCTATTTTTAGTTTTTTGAGGAATCTCTAAACTGACTTCCATAGTGATTGTACTAGTTTACAATCACACCAATAATGTAGAAGGGTTCCTTTTTCCTGTAGCTTCTCTAGTATTTATTATTTGATTTCTTGATGGTAACCATTCTTTCTGGAGTAAGATGAAATTCAGTGTTGTTTTAATTTGCGTTTCTCTAATGGCCAGAGATGTATTAATATATTTATTGTATTTTTAATGTATTTATTGGCCATTCATACTTCTTCTTCTGAGAAGTGTCTATTTACTTCAGTTGACCATGTTTTGGTTGTGACTTTTATTTTGGGTGTCTAATTTTTTGAATTCTTTATATATTCTAGATATTAGTCCTCTGTCTGAGGAGTAGCTGGCAAGAGTTTTTCCCATTGTGTAGGGTGTCTCTTCACTGTTGGTTGTTTCCTTTGCTGCGCAGCTTTTTAATTTGCTATGATTCCATTTGTTGATTCTTGCTGTTATTTCTTGTGCAACTGGTGTTCTGTTTAGAAAGTCTTTGCCTATATCTATGTCTTCAAGAGTTTTACCTGTTTTATCTTGTGGCAGATTAAGTGTTTCTGTTTTAACATTTAGATCTTTGATCCATTTTGATTTTAGTTTAGTACACCATGAGAGATAGGGATCTAGATTCAATCTTCTGCTTATTGCTGGCCAGCTTTCTGATTTATTAAATTTATTAAATAGGCTTTTGCCTCCAGTGTATGTTTTTGGCCTCTTTGTCATAAAACAGACAGCTGAATGTGCCTGGGTTTTGTTTTTTTTTTGGCATCCTCTATTCTCTTTCATTGATCCACATGTCTGTTTTTATGCTAGTACTGTGCTGTTTTTCAAAAATTTTATTACAGGAGCTTTGTAATATAACTTGAAATCCAGAATTGTGATGCCTGATGCTTTGCTCTTGTTACTCAGGATTGCTTTTGATATTCTGGGTCATTGTTGTTCCATATAAAATTTAAAGCATACTGTCAGATTAGTTAAAATTCAGGTTTGACAACAAACTCTGTTGGCAAGTCTATGGGGAAATGGGCATGGTGTCATACATTGCTGGTGGAGATACAAAAGTTTCAACCACTGTAGAGGATAATTTGGCAAAATTTAATGAAATTATTTATGCACTTACTCTTTGCCTTGGTAACCTACTTCTAGGAATCTTTCCCAAAGTTACATCTGCAAAATTATAAAAGGATGTATGCACAGACCAACTCATTATAGCACTATTAATAACAGCAAAGGGCTGAAAATAATCCAAATATCCATTGCAAGCAGATTGGTTGAATAAATATGTCCATAAATAGCACAGCAGAATTTGTATAAATGAGTGATCTCCAGAATAGTGTTAAGGCACGGTGATGAAAAGTGTTCATCATATTCCATCATGTATCCAGAAATAGAAGACACATACACATACATACACACAAATATTTTGTATTTTACTTGTCGAGAGAGAGAGTAGGAAATAGGCAGAGAAGTTAGCCTTTTAAAATTTTATTTTCTTGTGTAAATTTGAGTTTGAAACTTTATGAATAGTTTACATATTATAAACCAAAATTAAATTTCTGAAGCAATCTCTAGAAACAGAAATAAAATGAGCTATGAGAGTATAATAATGTAACGAGTTGGAGGCATTACAACACAGAAAGGAATTATTCCAGGTACTCTAAAGCTTGGAAATTTGACTGTGTATCTTGAATAGTATATACCCTAAAGTGGGAGGGGGGTAGAAAAAACTGAGGAAGACAATTGTAAAAAATCTTTTTATTTTCTTAAAATCTATTATTTTCTATAATATAAAATAACTATATTGTATTGGTATTCTAAGATTGTATGTATAATACAGGATAAAACAAATTAACAATAATTTGCTTTTCTTGTCAAATAAGAGTTTTGCCATGTGAAAAAAAATACAGCAGTAAGAGAAATAAGTACAAGTAAAAATCTTGCAGGATTGAATTTGAACTGGAGATATCTCTATAAACTCATGATTTTTTTCCAGATCACAAAAATAACAGAGAAGTAATGAGTAACTGAATAACAGTAAACATTGCTAGTGTCCAAATTATTGTCGGTAAATATTATTTTGCATCAAAAAAAGAGCCAGAGATTCCTGGAAAAATAAATGGCCCATCCTAGATCTAGAACAGGAAATGCACAAAATGAGTCTGAAAAATCTTGTCACACCAAACTGCAAAAAGACCCTGTGTTAATCAGCTTTCTATCGGTGTGAAAAATTTCCCTATTAAATCAAACTAAATGGAGGAAAGCTTAATTTTGGCTCACAATTTCAGAGGTTTCAGTCCATGGTCAAGTGGCTCTACTATTTTGGGCCTGTGGCAAGGCAGAATAGCATCGTGGAGAGCATATGGTGGAGCTAAGCTGCTCCCCCCATGGTGGTCAGGAAGCAAAGAGTAAGATAGGAAAAGCCCCTTCACAGGGATATTCCCAATGGCCTATCTTCTTCCCACTAGGGCCACCTTTGAAAGGCTGTTACCTTCCATAGAAGCACAGGTGTGTGAACAAGCCTTTAACACATGGGCCTTTGGGAGTCACTTCCAAACCATTGCAGATTCATCTCCAACTCCTGGAACTATATGAAAGTGGTTCAGAGCAAGCTAATTAAATAGTCTCCTTTTTGGTAAAAAGGGAACGATTTCAGTATGAGGTTATTAACCATAATAAAATCAGAACTATATCAAATATGTTTAAATCCATGTGCACAATGATAGTTTAAATGTTCTTCATTGACCCCCCTCTAAAGAATAATAGAGAACCAACTTATCATTTTAAAAAAACTGATAAATAAAGCAATTAAGGTTTTATTCTGCTATTCCTAAATAAGTTATAAATAATAAACAGGGTAAACCTTGCCCTTTAGAGGTATCCCAGCTAATACATGAAGAAGAAATAATAGAATTAGAATTTTACCAGTATGCAGAATTGAATAAAATAATGGATCTAGACAAGGATCGCTGATGTCTGCTCACTTAAAAAGGAGACAACCAAGCATTTGTACTCCTGATGGAAACACGACACCTCCTATAAAGTAGCTTTTAAAAATTTCTATCAAATCTGAATCTAATCAAATTTCTAGATCTAACTACCAATTTTAAATATACATAGTGAAAAAAGTAATATGTTAAAGAACACCATGAAAATGCAATCAGAAAAATCCAGGCAGCAGGAAATGACAAGTTAAACAATGTGGTGTCTACTGTAGTAAGAAAGTACAATTTTTTCAAACAGCAACAGAGAGAGAGAGCGCCCCTAAATTTAAAAAAAATAAGAGATATAAACATGTTTAGGGCATTCAAGGATATTTGATAGTACTTAAGAATGATGTTGGGCTTGTTTGTGTGATGATGGTACTCTGATTATGTTTAAAAACTAGTATTTATCTTTTGGAGATACACACTGAACTATACAAATGAAATTTTTTTAAAACACAATAAAATCAGACTGTAAGGTGAAACTCTTTTATAGACAAAAACAGTGTCCTTGAAAAATTCCTTAAATTGTTGGTGAAGTACAGAACAGAGTCTGCCATCTTTAAATAAATCTAACAATTCTCCAATTTACTGTTGGAACAAATGAGCATTTCTTTTGCCAAATGAAATAGATGATATATATTTAGGAGCCAAGTTACATAAAAATGTGTATTATTAAATTCTAAAGTCACAAGCTATAAGAGCATGCAGTTGAATTTATAAGTTTTAAATGTGCATCTGATGGGACTCTATGGGACAACTCTGAATAAAGCAACTTAACTCATAACGCAACTCTGCAAACACAAATCATGACTGGAAAGAGCTTAGTAGGAGGGACATGGAAGGGTTCAGGCACTTGAATTACAGGAACTAAGGTAAAGGGTTGGTCAGTGTGCGAGACAACGTTTGACAGGAAGAGCAGAGGGCAAAAAATGTTTCCCATACTGATGGCTAGAAGGCATTCATTCAACATTCACTAACTCATTTTTTTTAAACAAACTTTTATTGACTACTAAGTGCTAGACACTGTGGGAGATGATGGGGACACAAAAACAAACACAAATTCCCTGTCTTCCATTTCCTCACAGTTGAGTGAGGGGAAGAAGTGAGTGGATCTGTGATTTCAGTATAACCCAATAGATGGTGGTAGACAGAGGTATACCCAGAGGCCATGGAAAATTAGAAGGGAATATATGCTTCATATGAGAGTAGGAAAATCTGGGTGAGCTTCTAAGAGAAGACAATGCTTGAGATGAGCTTTGAGGCATGAATAGAAATTAACAAGGCACAGCAGGATTTGTGGTCAATAAACTATCAGCTATGATCTCTGCACTCATGGAGATTAACCACTACAAACTACAGGGAATTCTCCTTTCCCTGAATGTTGTAGTAGTTTTTTTGGATAATTAGCACCCCCCAATTAGCTCCTACTGTGAACTAACCTTGCATGCAATCACAGCTTGTCTTTCTAGAACAATTATAAGCACAAGCTCACATCTATGATTTGGTACTGTTCTAATATCTGTCACAGGCAAGTTTATGATGCCACACAGAGCGTTCCATCCACACTTTTGAATGAATGTGTGCATGCACAAATTCCACCCAGGAAGGAGTGGAAGGTTCCTGTGGTGACTGTACTGGGCTTTGAGACACTGACTCACTCCCTCCCCAGCAGGCCTGCACTGGCCTGTGGGTGGGAACCTAGGAGTGAGAGGCTTTGCACAACATTTGAGAATAAGGAGTATAAAGTTACAATAAAACTAAAAGAAAAATGTGGACCATAACTGTGAACACCCTTGTTGGAGACCTTACACTGGCTGTTTTCTCAGAGGGCAGGTGACTGGGTATTCAGAGCAATCTGGTTGGGTCTAGACCCACAATTCTCCTGTGACTACAAACTGAGGCAGAGGAAGAGGGTGGGGTGTCCTGGTCTTGATATTCAACACTATCAAACTTGCCAGCTGTCAGCCTTTTAAAGTCTCAGGTCTTGGGATCCATTTCTCACATGTGATTTTTTGTGTTTTCTAAGCTGTGAGCAGGACCAGCCTGTAGCAAATTGCAAGTAAAAAATCTTGGACTCTCAGCTTTTTTCTTATTCACTCTTCCTCCTCTCTTTCCACTGTAGCAGCAACTCCCTTCCATCCATGTGCTAGCAGCTTCAAGAAGGAGTGACATATTTATTCCTTCTAACATATAAAAGGCCTCTAAGGGGATAGCTAGGTTTTGAATAGCTCAAGCCTTATGGTAAAAAAATGAGACTCTACCAGTGGAAATTCAGATATCATCACTTGTAGGTAGACATATGAGAAGTGTTCGGGAGAAAACATAAAGCACTTCTGAAATTCCACTAATTGTCCATAGTCTGACTCTACATTACCAGCCCCTCCTCACCCTTAATACCAGGCAGCTCAAAACTTAAGGTCAAAACTTTTAAAAAGTCAACCTCTCCATTTTCACTCTTTTGAGAAGGGATGAGTTATATATGAAAGGCGAGATTTCAGATATTTCTTTTCCCCAAATGTGTCTGTTTATAGAGTTTGAACACATGGGTCTTTAATAGAATTGGCTGAGGTTAAAGTGCTGAGGTTGTCAAATTTCAAAATAGAGTTCCTTTTGCTGACTTAAGAGAGGAACATATTTGATAAAATCAGTGAGTATTCAATTATCTAGAAAGTTTAGGGTCATTCTAATAGTCTACATGGATAATGCAAACCAGAAATGTTGTCACAGTGTGATTTATTCTCCTTGAATGCTAGGGATTCCTGAAGGGAGTGGTTAATTTTATGGGTTGAAAATCAGGAAAGACTTCTTGTTTGGAAGTGTCGATCCTTTTCCCATGAAGTCTTTCCTGGTTTCTGACTGGTCACTTCCTTCGTTTAGATTCTCAACGCTGCCTCTTCGATTAGATTGTGAGACCTTCAGTCGGGGATGGAGTCTTTCGCATTCGTATCCCTAGCACTCACGGAGCACTGCCACAGGTGACATTCAATAAAATATTTGTGAAGGAATGAATAAATTTAGCTTTACTTTGTTTAGGTGGGTGAGCACATACTTGGTGGATTGAATATAAATCACTGAAACTTTGACTGAAACAACTATGACGTAGTTATTAATCTCATGTATTTAAGGTGCTGGATCAAACACACTCATAGAGGAACATGAAGGTTAGGGATGAGGTGCTTGTCAGTTTCAGCTTCCCACATTATAGTTCCAATAGGTGACCAGGTGTGTTTTGACATGCATGTTTTGGCGAAGAGTTGGTCAGAGCCCTAGGAACCTGTAGGGGAACATGCCAGATGTGGTTACTTTAGGGAGTGTTTCCCAAAGTAGATAATTCGACTTCAAAGTTGAACTGTTCTCTGCTCTGATTATGCAGAAACCTGGGGCAATCCTTTTCCTATTGAAAATATCAGAACTCACCAGCACTGAGATAGTTACAGTCTGTCAAGCAACGATATTAATGTACTGCCTCCTGCCAAATACAACACACAGCATGAACCCAGATCTAATCTGCTAAAACACTGAAAACAAACATAGGTGGGAAGACAGACAGACAGCAGTGTACACTGTGTGTAGCATAGATAGTTTCAGACAGCTCAAGCGCTCTGCACCACAGCCAAGTGGTGGAATGTTACAGGATGTTTTATTCTCTTCTTAGAAGAGGTGTGACTACCTATCCTCTTGGGACATGGGGCTGAGTTTTTCTGAACTGAGCTGAGCTCATGCCCATGGAAAGCTCTTCCAGCCCCGCCATGTGATCTTTGGCCTCAGAAAGACCAGTTCCTCTAAGCTATCAAAAACCTGCTCTGGCCAACCCCCACATATGGGTGATTTCTCTCCATCTGCCTCAAGCTCAGTATGCAGTGGGTCTTCTGTGGGGATGTTAAGGAAGGCAGTGATGACCTCTTTCTCCTCTTGAGGAGAGGGGGAAAGATGCTGGGGTGGGTGGGGACTGCATTCTGGAGAGGATTTGATGTATCTTTGAGGTATGAAGAGAGCCAGAACTGATACAGTTCTACTCTTTGTCAGGCACTTTACAAAGCTATTTCACTCATTCTTTTGAATGGTCTTATAAGGCAAATATTACTCTCCTCATTTTGTGATGAGGACACCAGTTCCAGTGTATCTGTCCAGTAAGAGTCTACCTTCAAGTGGCTCCACTTAACCCACAGCACCATGCTGTCCCCTCTGAATCTTGTGCTCCAAAGCAAAGCTCCTTCGAGTCTTGGTCCATTCATTGTTTCAGGGCCTTTGAGAATGGGCAAGTGAGCCTTGAGGAACTGTTGGCATGTGAAGAGACTCATTCCAGAGCTCCAAGCTCTGGAGAAGGACTTTATTTTACATCTTTGTTCCACTGTTTGCATAAGGGAACCAGAGATAAGAATGATTGCAAACAGAGAGCAGCCCTTAGGGCTGGGACACTGGCAGTAACTGCCTTCCAATCACTCAGAACTCCTTTGGAATGAATCCTATAAAAATTAAAATCTACCTAATATAAGGTGTTATTTTTTAAAAATTAATTTTCATTGGTACATTTTAGGTATACAACATAATGACATTCATCATTGGAAATTTGCACCTTTACATAATCTTTCCTGGTTCTTATTTTTTCCCCATTCCCCTAACCTCCCTTCAACCCCTTCATCTCTCCCTATTTACAAAGACTTTATTTCTATTTTTTCATTTTCTCATATCCATTCCCTTCTTTCCTTTCCCCTACCTCACCCACTTCCTCTACCTCTTTGCCCCTTTCCTTCCTAGTTCACATTATCTATTATACTTTTTAGTCCTTATTTACACTTTCAGTTTCTCACACTAGAGAAACTATTTGGTATTTACATGTGTGTGTCCTATTTATTACACTTAAGAGTATCGCCTCAATGTCCATCCATTTAGCTATAAATATCTCTAATTTCTCATTTTTTATGGCTGAGTAGTACTCCATTTTATTAAAAAAACACATTTTCTTTATCCAGTATCAAGGTGATGGGCAATTGGGCTGCTTCCAAGTTTTAGCTATTACAGATTGTGCTGCTATGAACATGGGTGCACATATATCACTGTGGTATGATTCTTTTAATTCTTTAGGGAAGAAACACAGCAAGGGAATAGCTGGGTCAAATGGGACTTCCAGTCCTAGTTCTTTGAGGTATCTCCATACTGATTTCCACAGTGGTTGCACTAGTCTACACTCCTACCCCTGAGGACCAGTGTGACAGCTTAGAAGATGCAGAAACAACACCAGACACACTCAGCCACCTCATCTTTGACAAAGGAGTCAAACACCCTCACTGGAGGAAAGATAGCCTCTTTAATAAATGGTGCTGGAAAAATTGGGCTTCAACTTGCCAAAGATTAAAATTAGACCTGTATCTCTCACCATGCACTAAACTAAAATCAAAATGGATTAAAGATCTAAATATTAAAATAGAAACTCTGAACCAGCTGGAAGAGAGGTTAGGTAGAACCCTTGAAGACATTGGTGTAGGGAAAGATTTTATGAACAGAACCTCAGTTGCCCGTGAACTAGCACAAACAATCAACAAGTGGGATTTCTTCTTATTAAAAAGCTTGGGCACAAGAGAAACAACCAAAAGCGTGAAGAGACAACCCACAGTGTGGGAAAAAAGTTTCACCAGCTGCCCCTCAGACAAAGGTCTATTATCTCGAATTCATAAAGAACTTAAAAAATTCAGACCTCCCAAATTTAAAGACCCAATCCAAAAATGGGCATCTGAAATGAACAGACATTTCTGAGACAAAGAAGTAGAAATAGCAAGTAAACATATGAAAAAATGTTCAACATCACTGGTCATTCGAGAGATGCAAAAGAAATCAATGCTGAGATTCCACCTCACCCCAGAAAGAATGGCTGCTATTATGAAATCAACAAATAACAAATGCTGGTGGGGCTGTGGGGAAAAACATATTTTTTTCTTTACAACCATATACACTTCGCTGTGCTAGGGAGGCAAACTCTCATCATGGTTGCCCTTGGGTATCACATATTTTCTAAGAAGCTTCTTAGTAAAGGATAGAAAAGAACATTGGAAATGTGGTCCATTGGCAGCATAGGGATGATATGAGCCTTAATATTGCCTGTATTATGATATGACATTGCTTAAACAACATGGAAAAAGCCATGATGATTACTAGAGTTAGGTGGCAAAATGATAACTCAAGCAATAAGCTATTTCCAAATACTTATTTCTGCTTTTCCTTAGAATGTTTCTGTCCTAATTATCCATGTAGTTTAGAAATTGAAGCCACCAGTGGGTTTTTATTCCAATGTTCTTCATATAGTCCCACAAGGAAACTATTTTTACTATTTACTGTAAAAGAATTGTTAAAGTTTCCCATGAAAGAAAAAGAGCATTTTTTCCAATAGTTGTAAAATAGACAAACCTTTTTTTTCCCATTATGTTTATTGGTACACTTTAGGTATAAAATGCAGTTACATTCGTCATTGGGATCTTGTACCATTACATGAGTCTCTTGGTTCTTATTTTTTCCCCTTCCCCTGCCCTCCCTTCACCCCCTC
>NW_004624772.1:11191844-11207513 GCF_000247695.1 Heterocephalus glaber
GATTCCATTTGTTTCCTATGTTGGGATTCCATCATGTTCCTCAGCTCCTCTATTTTTTTTATCTGTGTCCTCTTTAGATTTATTAATCCTGTCTTGCACTATGGGCACAATCTCTGCTGTTATGTGAGAAATTATTTCTGATTTCATTTTTTTCAGATCCTCTTTTTTTTGCCAGTTCAGGGATTCCAGGGTTGTTTTTTTGTGTGTGTGTGGTTCTCTTTTTTCTGTTTTTTTTTCACTAGGGATCGAACTCAGGACCTTGCTCTTGCAAGGCAGTGGCCGGAACCACTGAGCTAAATCCCTAGCCCAGTAGTTCCTTTTTTTGATTGGATCCTTCTCTGGCTTTGGAATCAGGGTAATTCTTGCTTCCAGGAATGAAGTGGGAGTATTGCTTCCCTTTCAATTTCATTAAAGAGTTTGAGAAGTACCACCATTAAGTCTTCTCTAAATTTCTTGTAGAATTCAGCAGTGAATCTGTCAGGGCCTGGGCTTTTCTTTGTTGGTAGATTTTTCATTATATCTTCAATTTCATTGACTGATATTGGTTTATTTAGAATTTTTATATCTTCTTGATTCAGTTTTGGTAAATCATATGTATCTAGGAATCTGTCCATTTCTTCTATATTTTCCATTTTACTAGAATACAGGCTCTCAAAGTAGGTATGGATGATCTTTTGGATTTATTCAGGATCTGTTATGATTTTACTCTTTTCATTCTTATGTCATTTGCACTTTCTCCTGCTTTTTTGTGGACTCCTGTCAGTCTTATATTATTCTTTTTTGTGTCATCTAGGAGCTCTTAGATCAATTTCTCTTGGTCCCTTACTATTTTTAAGAGATCTCTCTTTTTGTAGTCACTGACAGCCATCCTGTCTTCTATATCTGATATTCTGTCTTCACACTGGCTCATTCTCCTGTGCATACTTTCAATAGAGTTTTTAATCTCCTGGATATCTGTTTGAATCTGTTTCATGGATCCCATTTCTTTCCGATGTTGGGCATTCATGGTTGCCATTTCTTTCCTATGCTGGGGATTCATGGCTTCCATCATGGTCCTGAGTTCATCTTTTTTTAAAAATCTATTTTAGTTCTAGAGTCTCTAATCATGTCTTTCATTCTGCTCACCGTCTCTGTAATTATCTGGGAAATTATTTCTGTTTTTGAATTGTTCAAAAGTTTGGTTCAGTTCTGATATTTCATTGTTGATTCTTTGTCTAATGTATATTTTTTGTCTATTTGTGACAGTGGGGTATTGAGGTCCCCTGTTACAACTGTATTGGTGTTTATATGATTTTTCATGTTCATTAAGATTTGTTTTATGTAGTTGGGTGCACTGCTATTTGGTGCATATATATTTGTGATCGTTATCTCTTTCTCTTGGATTGTTCCCTTGACAAGGATGTAGTGACCTTCTTTGTCTCTCTTAATCAGTCTTGGATTGAAATCCACTTTGTCTGTGAATATAATAGCTACCCCTGCTTTTTTCTGGATTCCTGTCACATGGATTATTGTTTTCCATCCTTTGACCTTAAGCCTATGAATTTCTTTTTTCTTTTTCTTTTTCTTTTGTTACCAGGGATCGAACTCAGGTCCTTGTGCTTTCGAGGCAGGCAGCTAAACCACTGAGCTAAATCCCCGGCCCTGAATTTCTTTTTTAATTAAATGTGTTTCCTGTATGCAGCATATTGTTGGATTTTGCTTCTTGATCCATTCTGCCAGTCTGTTTCTTTTGATTGGTGAATTGAGACCATTAACCTTGATGGGTGTAACTGATATGTATTGTCTTATCTCTATCACATTATTTTCCTGCTGTTGGCTTCCTTTCCTTTTCTGTTTAATTTTTTGCCTTTCTTGATGGATTCATTCTGTTGGGGTTCATGGAGTTGTAATCTTTGTTGTCTCTTTCTAGAACCCTTCAGAACACTTTGGAGTGCTAGTTTGGTGGTTAGGAATTTCTTCAGCTGTTCTTTGTCATGGAAATATCTTATTTCTCCATCAATTTTGAAAGATAGTTTTGCAGGGTACCTCAATCTGGGCTAGAAGTTGTTTTCCTTTAGATCTTGAAATACTTCACTCCAAGCTTTCCTTGACTTGAGGGTTTATGTTGAGAAGTCTGCTGTGGTTCTGATGGACTTTTAGGCGATTTGTTTTTTTTCTCTAACAGCTTTTAATAGTCTGTTCTTGTGTTGAATTTCTGGAATCTTGACAATTATATGCCTTGGGGAAGATTTTTTTTTATCATGGTTAATTGGAGTCCTATATGTATCACTTATCTGTGTGTCAAATTCTTTTTCCCTATTTGGGACGTTTTCTGCCATTACTTCTGTGAACACTTTCTTCTGCCATTTGCACTAGCACTAGCTTCTGCTTTTTCATTGACTTTGATCAATCATATGTTGTTTTTCTTTGCATCATCTAGTAGCTGCTGGATTGATTTCTTGTGGTCCCTTGCTATTTTTTTTTTTTTTCTTGGTACTGGGGATTGAACTCAGGACCTTGTGCTTTTGAGGCAGGTGGTGGCACCACTGAGCTATATCCCAGACTCTTGCTATTTTTAAGAGATCTCTCTTTTCATGATCACTAACGCAATCCTATTTTCTACATTCTATATTCTGTCCTCACATTGGCTCAGTCTGCTGCATATACTTTCAATGGAATTTTTAATCTCCTGGATATATCTGAATCTATTTTATGGATTCCATTTCTTGGGTGTTCATGGTTTCCATCATTTTCCTGAGTTCCTCTATCTTTTTATCTGTATCTGCTTTAGAATCACTAAGCATGTCTTTCATTTTGGTCACCATCTCTGTAGTTATCTGAGAAATTATTTCTGCTTTGAATTTTTCTAGAGCCTCATTCACCTGCTTTGTTACTTCCACTGTACCATTTCAGAGCATCCAAGTGTGTGGCTTTCGATTGTTCCGCCTCACTGACCCCTAGTTTTGCCTTTGGTGAGCTGGAAGTCTGGGCAGGGTGGGGGGTGTTGCATCTCGTTTAAATATCTTCTCATTTTCTATTTTTTAAAGTTTAATTCCTGGGTTGATGCTTGCAAATTGCAGATGGCAAGTAGTCTTATCACCAATATTCAGAACCCTTAGTAAATGGCTACTTCTCAGAAGTGTCTTCCAGGTATAGTTGGTTTTTGGGTTTTAGGTCTTTTGCATGAACCTACCTCTACAATTTATTGAGGATGAGAAATTTCTGTCTACTTGGCCCAGCCACCAGTTCTTTGGCACTGGCCTATAGTTTTTTCTTTTAAAGACTCTTAAGCAATCTCAGTCTTGGTATACCAGGAAGCACAACTGTTTAGCACAATTATGTCACCTTGGCTAAAGTAGTACAATCAACAATACCAGCAGCACCAAATACACCCAGCCACTGCAGTCCACTCCTTCCACTGTTCCGTTCCACTGGTGCATTTCTCTGTGGAGGCCTCTGGGGTTGCCAGTACTCCTTATGCATTTGCAGATTCGACCTGCCATTCCCACACCACTAGTCCAGATTCTTATCTGGAATTACATTAGACATAAATGGATCAAACACTTTAATTCAAGCTGGGTATGATGGCTCATTCCTATAATCCCAGCACTCAGGAAGCTGAGGCAGGAGAATTGCTGTGAGTTCAAGGCCAGCCTGGGCTACACAGTGAGTTCAAGGCCAGCCTGAAATGCGCAATGAGACCCTGTCTCAAAAACAAAAACAAAAACCAACTTTAATTCAAAGATAGATATTGGCAGAATGGTTTTTATAAAACAAGATCCAAATATATATTGTGTATAAGTGACACACTTTAGATTCAAAGACACAGATAGATTTAAAGTTAAAGAATGGAAAAAAACATACAATACAAAGATTGGGCCAAAGAGGGGTGGAAAGCTGTACTAATATTGGGTAAAATAGATTTTAAGACAAAAATTACTACAGACACAAATAGTTAAATTACAAAACAGTTAAATTAGTTATGTTTGTAGTGTTTTTTACATTTATTTACAGCTACATTATAGGTCTACATTTAGTTAAGTGATACAAAAATGGTTAAATGAATTATTGACTCTAAAATATAAAATCTTCACGAAAGAGAAAAAAGGGCAGGGAAATAGCATCTAAGAAGCCCCTTTGTAGGTCAAGAAGTAAGGTGAAATAAGCTGAGGAGACATATCTGGAGACATCCCTTTGTCTTCCTCAAAAGGCCAGTGGGAGCAGGTAGACAGTCAGTCCCCTGGGGTGTTGTGCTGGGAGTGAGAAGCAACCTGATTTCACAAGTTCAGATCCCACTCAATAAGTATTTGCTGATTTTTACTTAGCCAGAACCTCCCCACACTCAAATTTTACTTCTTGCCTGGGCACAATGCATTGAATTCCCCTTGGATATAACAAAGGAAAAGCAGACTTTGGAGAGTAAGCTAAAGTGATGAAGACAGTTGGTAATTAGACCCCTGTGAAATAGTGCCTTTTATACAGAGCTCTTATTTTGACGCAAATCAGTGCATCACTCTTACCCTTTAAATGTTCTCCATTTCTTATACAGACCAAATCACAGCATGACCTTTAACAGCATCTCAGTCTGAAATTCCCTCTACTTTGGCTCTGCTGTGCTTCTTTGTGTGGCCATTTTCTGTTAATAATAACATACTGATGTTGGCCACTACAACAGTGATGATTTCACTGACTGCTACTCTAACTATTATAACCAAAGGATTATTTGAAAGGAGCCCTGTTGGGGAAGACCGTCTTCCTGATTTGGAACTAACAGTCTTTAAAGGGGATTAGATGCTACACTCAATCCAGGAAATGATGTATGGGCTGAAATTCACTGCTAGAGCCACAGATGGCCTGTTTCAGGGGAGTCTTTCTCCCAGTCTGTACCCTATCATTCATGCCATGCACACAAGGGTGCCCCCACACATTGCACACATAGACACTCAGAATCCAGGCAGAATTGTTCACCCTTTGCCAGAAATCCTTGCCTCTTGCCCTTTTCCCTTAACTCTTGTTCACTCAGAAAATACCTACTTATCTTTCTAGAAGCAAGCTCAAGAAGCTGTGGTTTTCCCTGGCTTCCTCTATCTCCTCTGCTGGACCCAACTAGTACTGGCTGGCAAAAGACAGTTGTGTGCACCTTTTCCCAAATCTTTGCTTAGTGATTTTACTTGGGTATCTGGAAATTGACTGTAAAAGTATTAATATCAAGGAAATCAGTATATGCCACAACCATATATTCTTTCCATGAAGAGCTGGTTTTTAAATATTTAGTATCACCATACTGAAAATGACTCAGTTGTTTATACAGACAGAAAACACTCTATGGCAATAAAACACGTGTTATTACCTGCATTAAAATGGACTGCTGGATCAAAACATACTCTATTCAGTTGCAGATATCTCATATGACTTTCTCTCTGTCTCTCTGCCCCATCATCTTTTCTACCAATGCGAATCCTCTATTTCTATGTTCAACTCGGTTTTTAAATAAGAAGGTAACAACTTCTGTTTCGACAATAGAGAGCACATACTCCCTAGAAAAGGTGCTGCTGGAACAAAGCAGAACAAGCTGAAGTAAGAAAAGCTAAAATATTAGGCTTGATGGAATAATCAGGTAGAATGGTAGGATGGGTGTAGGTAGTTGGAAGCCTAACACAGCCAAGACAGGAAAACTCAAGTATCTGACCTATTGACCTCTCTGTGGCTAATAGCCCCAAGTCCCCAAAAGACTATCTAATCTTATAAGTATAAGGAGAGTATCCTGTTTATATTTTGTTTTTAGCTCTACTTCCTTAGCTAAGGAAAAGACTGGGAGCAGGCCTAAGTTGTATGCATTGGGAAGGGAAAAGCAAGCAGCAGTCAGAGGTGCCAGCAAAGCTTTCTGGGAGCTAAGCCATAATTAAGTGATAGGACAAATGTCAAATTTCAGCAAGTGAAGCTCAGGAGAATTACCCAGATATGTTTATATCCCACATGAAAACACAGAACTAATCCCCAAACAGGGGGATGATAACATATACCAGGACCTCAGTCTTTACCACTGAGATTCTCTAATTAAGGAGTTTAGAGCCAAGCTAATACCATTTGAAAGGTGATGAAAGTTAGGATTTTTATGAAATTCACTTGACTTAAGATACATAAATTATTAGCAAATAACTCTGATGAGACTTCTCTGAACCCATCAGGTTAAAAAAAATGGAAGAGGGACAAAAAACAAGTAAAAGTTCAATTATAGTTGAAGTTAATCACTGGAGACAATACATCCCAAATGAACTTAACATTGGGGTGGGACAGTGATAGTAACTCGGATTGGTATTTCTAATAAAAACAAAATTATATTAGTAATCCTGGGTCCTTAGTACCACTTATTTTCAAAGCTCCAATAGTTGTTTTTGTATTTTTCTTTATTCCTTGTTCCTCAAGCCAATTAGTCATAAGTGGTCTCTCCCCATAGCTTGCTCTGTGCTATGTTTGCCTTCAGCTTGATAGTTGGAGCTCTGGCCCTGGGAGTAGGTCAGGGAGCAGTTCACTTCCCAGAACAAGTTTTAAACAAGCTTTTCTTCCCTCTTGGTTTGTGGCTATCATTAGCAGGGCCAAAGAAAGGGCTATGTCTGGGGAAGTGCATTCTTCTCTGCCCATGCTGATGTTACCTAATAAATACCACTCTTGGCCTTGAAGGAAAAGTCCAAGCATTAAAGTTCTTGAGGGGGGCTCACAGGAGAGTAGAGGAAGCAGTCTGGCAGTCCTTAAGAATGCAGAACAAGAGAATCTCAGTCTGTCCTTTTTGTGTCCCCAAGCCTCACCTACTGGTCACCCTACCAGCACAGTCCTCAGAAAATAAATCACAAAGTTGATGGCTCTCTCTGCTTGGACCAGAAGATCCCAGGCTATGGGCCCTTAGTGTGCCTGGGGGTTTTGTCCCCGCTAGATATTTCTAATATTTTCTTTCTGAACTCAACCTGCAGCCACAAAGATGGATTATTAAAAACACATCAGACCGAGGATTTAGTTCAGTGGCACCATACCTGCCTCACAAGCGCAAGGTCCTGAGTTCGATCCCTGGTACAAAAAAACAAAGCAAACAACAACAACAACAACAAAAACCAAAACAAAACAAAAAGACATAGAGGAAATAGATAAGAAACAATATGCCAATTAAAATAACAAGTAGAAACAGGAAGGCTCCATTCTCAGACTCACAATTCCCTGGATGCATACAGCCCCAAAGGAACCCAGAAAAATTCTACCCAGGCTAAGAGAGCAGAGGAACATCTTGTAATAATCTCAGAGCAAGGCACTTCCTTAGAGATGAAACATCTCCCAGTATGGGAGAGCTTTTGCACTACGGTATTTGGCATTTCCAATCCCCACAATTGTTAGCTCTATAAATACTTGTAAATATTTATAATAAAAATAGCTACCATTTACTAAGTCCTTATTTGGACTACAAACTATTATATTTTTATATATATTATAAATATATATTATTTTCATAAGACTTCTATCAGATATACATTAATATCCTCACTTTATAGCTGAAGAAGTGAAAGGTTAAAATTGAGAATAATGCATTAATTTCCTTTTTTAGGCCAAGTACTACATTAAGAGCTTTGCACATAGCACTTTCTACACCCTTATTTATTTAACACTTACCAAGTACCAAATACTGTTCTAAGTGCTTTGAATATATTAACTCAATGAATTCTTCCAACAGATTTATGAGGTGAGCAGCAACGTTGTGTCCTAATTTAGTGAGTGTCAGAGCCAGGAACTGAGCCCAGGCATCTAGTTCCAGGGTGCAGACATCTAAACCACTTGGTTGGCTTCCTTTCCTCTAACTTGCCTTGGAAGGTAAATTTATTGTACTTATTTTTATGTAGGACCACTTGCCCAAGACCTTCCAACCAGCAAGGCAGACATTTGAAACCAGATCTCTGAGGCCCCCACCACCTTGTTCAAGTCTGTGATATCCACCCCTCTTCCCTTTCCTATGAAGCCCTATGGAATTCCTAGAAGTCAGGCCAGTCTATTGGATGATAACACTTAGGAGTGACAAATACCCTTATTTACTGTATGTTCACCAGAATGAAGAATTCTGTTCCAAGTATGTAGTCAGTAAATGTCCTCGGCTAATTCTGGACATTAATGAAATGCTACTGTTCAGAGGATACATGAGCACATAACATAGGTCAAGTGGCCATGAAGATATTTCTCTTGATTCTTGTCCAAGTGGTAACCATATAGAAATCTTTGCAAAATAAGACTTGCATAAATGTAATGAACATTGTGAGAGATGCTGCTCATTTTTCTCATCTTATTTTATTGTTTTGTACATTGCTGCTTGTATGAAGAGAGTTTTTAATACTGTGTGTACATATTATATAATATATAATGTAAAATAGAGATATAAATTATATATACACAACTAAGTCTTTCAAATTTACTTTGAACTGCCTGGCTCAAAGTTGCATGTGAACTCTGACATTCTTTCCTGGAAATTTACAGTGAAGAAGCTACAGTGTGGAGCTAAACTCAGGTAAAATAATGTGTTGTGTCTCAGCGATGGTTTAAACACATATAGCTTTTGTAGGCCAAATTTTAGGACGTAAAATGAGCGCAGAAAGATAATTTCTACAAAACTCTCAATGATTGTCATTTCCTGTTATTCATGGTCTTGTGTAATACATCCTCTTCTGGTCTGTTCTAGATCTATTGACTCACTTCTCAGAAGTAGAATACAACAGATGGATGGGATGCCACTTTGAAGATTAGGTTATAAGAAACCTGTGGCTCCCGTATTGGGTGTCTTCACTCACGTCCTTCATTCCACACTCCATAAGGAGCCAGCTGCCAAGTTGCACTTGGAACAAGAAATTTACGTCTTCAGCCAACAGGAGAACTCAGGGCCTGTCAACAGCACTAGAATGAACTTGGTCCTCCCCAAGTTCAGCCTGGAGATAGATGATGGCAGCCTCAGCTGTCACTTGTGTGAAGACTCATGTAAGACCCTGAGTCAGAAGCACCTAGCTATGCTATACTCAGGTTCCTGACTCATAGAAATTGTGAGACAGTAAATGTTTGTTGTTTAAGCAAATAAATTTTGGTGGTAATTTGTTTAGCAGCTATGAATAACCCATACAGAAAAGAGGGGAAAAAATTACAGGCTTTGGAGTTGTTGTGTGTTAGCTTTCCATGTTTGCAAAAAAATCCCTGAGATAATCAACCTGAAAAGAGAAAAAATTCTTTGGTTCATTATTTAGAGATTTTACTTAATGGTCAGTTGGCCTTGTGATTTGGGGCCTGTGTAGGATAATACACTATGGAGGGAAGCAGGAGGAAGAGGAAGACTGTTCAGCCTCACAGTGTCTGGGAAGCAAAGAGAGAGAGAAGGAGAAAGGGGCCAGAGTCCCAATTATCCCCTTCAAGGCCATATCTCCAATAACTAAATCTCCTCCCATAGGCCCCGTCTCTCAAAGGTGCCATCTCCTCTCAGTAGCACCACAGGCTGGCGACCAAGCCTTCAATGCATGGGCTTAGGGAACATTTAAGATTTGAATCATGACAGGAGTCAAGCGGTCTTCGGCTAAAGCCCAACTTGACTAATACCAGTTGTGCACCAATGGATGAGTTACTTAACCTCCTTGAACCTCCATTTCCTCAATTGTAAAATGGTGATAATAGTAATTACCTTGGAAATTGCTATCATTATTAAATAGAATAGCACATATTAAGTGACTAGTGAGGCCTGCAATATATTGATTCTAATTTAGTATTTGGTTTTTTTCTTTCCTCTTTCTCCATACTCCTATTAACCCTTACTTTTTTTCATCCTTTGTTAGGGAGTGAGTATTTGAAATCATAGAGAGAGTGGAAGATTTTAGGAACAAGTCATGTTCGAAAAGGCACGTTTTAGCAGGATTTCAAACACAGAGGTACTATCAGTTGATCGGGAGTGGGGAGAAAAGCAAGAAGTGCAGCACAGGAAGAGAACTCAACACTGGAAATACATTTCTTGCTAAAATGCTTGCTTTTCTGATTTCATTATAGGGCATAGATATAAAGATATTCAGGGTTTTAGTTACCTCTCCCCCATCCTAAAATGGATATTCCCAAAGTGACGAATGAAAGATGGTCTTAATTTGATATGATTTTTTTCCCATAGTGTAATATATGCAATGTCTTTTACAAAAAGCTTCTGAAGCTAACTGGTTTTACTTCTGTTTCAAGGAAGAATAAAACCAAAGAAAGTGGCTGCCAGGAAGTTGAGCAGCCTTTGGCAGTTCCTGTGGGATATGACCAGCCCCAGGTTCCTGACTGAGAGTAGGATACGACATCTGAAATAAAACAAGATCACTTCTTAAATACAAGAATTTTAGGGCTAGGTTGTTAAAGGACCTTAATTTTTAGATAAGAAAGCAGAGACTTGTAAAATTTGGCAAGAATTGAAGAATAAGTGAAACTTTCTGGAACTGGCACTTGTATTATTTTCTCTGGATGTAAAGCATTATTTATTTAGTCCAGGAAGGATTTTTTAGAAGAGAATGGCCTCGATTGGAAATTTTAAAAAGGAGGTATGGAGGTAAGATGAGGAACACCTTAGAGCCAGTGATGGTGAACATTTTAGAGCTTTCAGTGATGCAAACAA
The DNA here is from genome assembly GCF_000247695.1 of Heterocephalus glaber. The sequence continues at coordinate 11,202,472 of NW_004624772.1, forward strand.
CCTGCTGAGCCACGTGTGCCATAGGTTCGCCACCACTGCCCTGGGGTAATAGAACCAAAGAGGGCTATTCTAGGGTCATTTGTAGCCAATCAAAAATGGAAGGCAGATTTTTTAAAATGAAGAAAACAAGACAAAAGAATAAAATTTAAACTTCATGTGGACAATGGGAAGAAAGGAAGTCAGTGGAAGCCTTTATTGTAGAAAATCAAAGTATTTATCAAGACCAAGTAAAGGGATAGGCTTGCCAAAAATGAAAAGGTAAGGGGATCAGAGGAGAAAGAAGATGAAAAAGAAGATTATGATGTAGCTAACATTTGCTGGGCACTCTCTTGTCCTGGGACTCCTCTAAGCACAATGTTTACATATTTATTTCTGTAATTCTTATAACAGGTTTGTGAGGCTGAAGCAGATCATACAGTTTCAGGATGTAAGAATCGGCAATCATCATGAGAAATATAGACGCAATATGTACATCAGTTAAAGATGAGAAGCTCAGTTCAGAGCAAGATAGGCCTGGGTTCAAATTTTGAATCCACCACTTCTGCCTAGATCTGTCCAGTAAGTTGATTCAGTCAAATGGCTCTTATACCTTGAGACTCAACTTCCTCATGTGAAAATAGGGTTGATCCTAATATCTATCTTACTGGGTCACTGTGGAAACAAAACAAGGCAGAATATGTGTGATGCCTGGGATGGCAACTAACATGGGTAGGTGTTAAGTAAACAGTAGCTACAATTATCAATGTCATTATGGTGACAGTGTAGTAATGGCTATTGTCACAACTGGTATCTTCAGAAATACAAATGCCAGGTCCCATATTCACCTTAATGCAAATTTGTTTGAAGTATAGTATATACTCTACCAAGCACTGGAAAGGGAGTAAGAACTGCGTGTCATTAATTTGCCACATGACTTTGAACCTAGTTATCAATAGGTTTGAATGTGAAAGGGAGGAAGATACGATCTCTTAGATACTTTCTAGTTAAAAGAACTCAAGAATGGCTTTTATCCATTTTTACCCTTTCTTTGAGCACTCTATTCAGGTGTTTCTGGATCAGAAACAAATAAACATAAATTTATGCAGTTGTTTATAGCATGGAAAGTCTGCTGTTAATTTTAATTAAAATCTGTACTTAGAATGAGAAGATTTGGCAGCATGTTATTATGGAAGCCGAGAGTGGTGGTGAGCGGTAAATTACATACACTAAAGCTGATGCTCCTCAGTGTGAAGGGAACAGATAATGCTCAAAGCCAAAAAAGTGAGAAATGGTAATACAAGAATGTTACTGAGAGATGAGAATGGTAAATATCAAAGGAATCAACTGAAGACTTAAAAGTGAATGAGTCTGGGAAGAAGGCTGTTTTTTCATAAGATCATTAGAGACATCAACTCTCAACTATACACCTTTATAACTTCACTAAAGATAAACATCAAAATTAAGTAAATGCATCCCTTCAGAAAAACAAAAACATGAATGGTTAATGGTTGAGAAAGTTGAAGCTTTGGGTGGATGTGGAGGCAGAAATTAAATAAATTTGCAAGTATAATGGAGGTAAGGCTATGTGAACTTTTTAAGCACAAGAGTTTTAGACTTTATTCTGAGATCTGTAGAAAATCCTAGAAATAAATTAAAGATGGAACATTTCAGATTTGAACTGTGAAAGTAATAACATGATTCCCCTATGAGAATAGAAACTCCGTGAAAAGAAAGGTGAAAACAGTTAATTTTGACCCTAACACCTGGACACAAGCTTCATACATATGGTTTTCAATAAATAATTAAGGAATGAATAAACGGATGAATGGATGAAAGTCCATTTTCTTGCCATCTTAGTTTCCCCACCTGTATAAAGAGGAAAAGAAACCTGTTTTCTTCCTTCTTTATCCTCTTTTTTATTTAACGCAGGAACATTGGGGAGATGGCATAGTAAGTATAGAATATCTGAATCATCTTAGGAAGCACCACTGATTAAAAGGGTGATGATGATTAATATTCTAAGGAATAGCATATATGTAAATGAAATAAAATATGAGTATCTACTCTATTTTATGATGGCAGAAGAATTATCCTGAGTGAAGTAGGGAAAAGGTTTCCTCAGAATGGCAATATTAATATGGTGAACATCTTTGAAAACTGAATTTTTGAAATTGTTTCTTCTTTTGCATTTAGAGATGTTTAGAAAAAATCCCAATATTTTCTTTTGAAAAGCACACTAGATATGTAGCCTAGGCAATACGTTAGGGTGTATGTACTTCTACATTGAATATTTATAATGTTAGTCTAGTTTGTAAAAAAATTTATGTGAGCAGCAGGAGTTTGTCATATGCAATAAAATCTTTTATGTGGATTCTTTCCCATTCTTTTCAAGGGAATTTCTCAGAATTTTTTCCACAACTCAGTTTCAGACTCAAGAGAATCCTCAGAGGTTTTTTTCCCAGCCATTGCTGTTTTCTTCCCTTCACCACGGCACACTGGGAGTGACAAGCAGGACATTCCTGGAGTACAATTTGTTGATTAAATGAGGACTTTGGGCATCTGTGATTTTTTCAGCTCAGCTGTTCTCAAAGAATTGGAAGAAACAGTCCCATTCCCTATAATGAAAGACTGTGAATTCAGATGACTATAGAACAGAAAGTCTGTAGAAATACGGATGCTCCTCACGGTGCTTATTATGGAAAGGGCCAGCTTTTACCTGGGAGGCCAGGCATCTACCATGAGCGTAATGCAAGGTGTCTTGTGGGACTCCCTGCTCTCTTCCCTTCTCTCATTGTTGGTGATGGATGCTTTCAGCCTAAAGGTGGCAATCGGACTTTGTGGGCCCCAAATAGGCATGCCAGACACCCCCATCTTGAGCAGGGATTTGCCACAGCAGTTCTAACCTCTCTCTGACTCTCTCTACCTTTCTCATTCTGCCTCACAAATATGAGAAAATTATATATATATATATATGCACTAAATAAAAATTAAGTTCTGCCACTGTCTTATCCACTTTGTAGATAAAAAGATAAGTATATGACATGTACACTGGAAGCTATTAAACAACTTTGAAAAATTACAGTTGATTTAAATAAATGAATGCAGTCTCCAGTTCATTGATCAGAAGACTTACTATTGTTAAAATGACAATACTCCCCCAAACGTATTTGCAGATTCAACATAATCCTTAGCAAAATACCAGCTACATTTTTTTCCTTTGAGAAATCAACTACCTTATTTTAAGACTTATAGGGAATCCAAGGGACTCAGAATAGATTAAAAATCTTGAAGAAAAAGTTGAAAGTTTGCATTTTTCAATCTCAAAACTTAAATAGTGCTACAGTAACTGAGACAATGTGATACTAGATCAATGCAATAGAAAAGACAGTTCAGAAGAAAACATATACATTTATGGTCCACTGATTTTCAACAAGGGTGCTAAGACTATTCAATATGGAAATAATCATCTTCAACTAACGGTGCTAGGACAATTGGGAAAATGAAGTCAAACTTTTATCTCACACTATATACAAAAGTCAACTAAAAATGGGTTACAAACTTAAATTTAATGGCTACAAGCATACAATTCTTAGAAATAAACATAGGCATAAATCTTTGTCATCTTGGATTACATAATGGTTTTAGATATGACATCTATAGCACAAGCATAAAAAATACATTGAAGTTAATCAAAATTATAAACTTTTTCACCATTAAGAAAGTAAAACATACACATAATGAGAGAAGATATTTGCAAATTATGTTTCCAACAGGGGGCTTAGATTTAGGGCTATCCTGCCTAAAAATGTTAAAAAGATTAAACAATAATGATAAATAATCTAATAAATCAAATTTTAATAGAAATTACTTTGAAAAAGATATGCAAATAGTCAAGAAGCACATGAAAAGATATCAAACATCATTAGTCATTAAGGTAATGCAAAGTAAAACCATGATAGGACATCACTTCATTTCTGCTAGAATGGTTACAATAAAAAAGAATACAATAACAAGTATTAGGATTGAATAATAAATGGGAAAACTAGAATATATCTTGAGCAACCACTCCAGCAATTCGGTGTCTAGGTAAATGTTCAAGAAAACTCAAAACATATCAACACAAACATTTGCGCACAAATGTTAATAGCAGTATCATTTGTAATAGTTCAAAGTGGAAATAGCTCAAATGTCTATCATTTGGTGAAGAAATAATTAAAAAGTAGATTCATGTAATAGGTATGTAAAATGTTTTATATATTATATATTTATATATACATACAGGAATATTACTCAGTCATAACAAATAATGATGTACTGATACATGCCACAGCATAGATGGACTTTGAAAACATATTGTGTGAAATAAAAACTCAGACACAAAAGTTCATATATTGTGTAATTTCATTTATTTGAAATGTTCAGAATGGAAAAATTCATAGAAACAGAAAGCAGTGGTTATCAGGGGCTAAAGAGAGAAGGAAATAGAAAATGGTTGCTAATACATATGGAATTTTTATTTTTAAGTGTTATTGAATGTTCTGGAATTAGATAGTAGTGATGTTTACAGAATCTTGTGAATATGTAAAAAAATTAATGAATTACATATGTGAAAATGTTATGGTATGCAATTACATCTTAAAACAAATTAGTTTCAAAGAATTGCATAACAACAGTTAACATTTATTAAACCATTATTGTGTCTAAAACTAAAACTAATGTTGGCTAAAATTCTGAAGCATAACATTTATTACTGGGGAAAACTTAACAAAAATAGTATCTGTCAGATAAAATTTACATCTGCAAATTTGACATAAGGAAGACACTACCAAAAATGATGGAAATTTTTGGAATGATTCAACAGAACATACAGGAAATTGTCTTGACACAATTTATAATGGAAATACTTTCATTATAAAAATTTGTTCATGTTAGCATAACAGTTACTTTGCACAATTTTTTTTTTACTTAAATTCTTTTAATGGTACATTTTAGGTATACAGCACATTTACATTTCTCTTTGGGAACTTGTACCTTTACATGATGCATCTTGCTTCTTATTTTTT
>NW_004624772.1:11224155-11288091 GCF_000247695.1 Heterocephalus glaber
GAGTACTACTCAGCCATAAAGAATGAGAAACTAGAGTCATTTATAGCTAAATGGATGCATATTGAGGCCATATTCTTAAGTGAAATAAATAAGACATACATGTGTAAATAGCAAAGTTTCTCTAGTGTGAGAAGCTGAGAGTATAAATAAGGACTAAAAGGATTAATAACTAATAAATGATACTTTGAAATTGGAAAATGTCCAAAGGGGTAGGGGTGTTGGGAGGGGAATTGGAAAGGAAAGAATGGAAAGGAAAAATTATGAGAAAAGAAAAAGAAAATGGAAATGAAGTATGTAAATAGGGAAGGGTTTTAGGGTGAAGGGCGCACAGGTAATGGGTAAAAAATAAGAACCAAGATACATCATGTACAGGTACAGGCACCCAAAGATAAATGTAAATGTATTGTATACCTAAAATGTACCAATAAAAGAATTTAAGAAAACAAAGAAAAAAAAAAGAGAATTTTCCAAAGGAGATTTACGCACTGGTGTCTGTGCTTTCAGAATACCAAGGGACATAGTCAGATCCACCCAGGAACTCTTCTATCCCTCTCTTCTGTGGTTTCCCAGGACCACCAGGACAACAGGATCTCCCTATTGGTTTGAAGAAAATACTATCCCTTACCCCTAATTAGGAGAGTAGAAAAACCAAGGGATACTGGGAGGTCACTTCAAGGAAATCTTACTTCCCAGCATCCTTGATCAAACTCAAGCCTTTCTTATCTAGGACATGGGACAAGGGCCACAGAACTGGCGTTGAGCCCCCTCTTAGCGAATCCTATAGGGATAATCTGGCAGCTTCTTTAGAGAGTGGAATTGTTTGTCACTTTGAGGTGTTTGGTTATAACTGGACTGAACCCAGTCCAGAGGTCTGGTTGGGGACAGCAAGTTAACTCCAGCACAAACCACGCCACATGGTCAGGGGCTTGCCAAGAGATAGAGCCTGTTAGCCAGAGATTGTGTGACCCATGTCAGAAAACATGGCAGTGTCTATGGTCTCCACCAGAACAGGGTTCTCAGAAGAAACCACAAAGGAGAGAAAGCCAGCATTTGCACACCTGTCAGACTGAGGTGTTTGGATATAGTCAGAGTAAGAACAGAACATTATAGTTCAAAACAAGGACCTATCCTCAAAATCACACTCAACTTCCTGCATAGCTTTGGACCTAAGCTGACCCATGACCAAAACATGGTCTCCTTTATAAGACCTTGGGTGCCAGATGGAGGGCACTTAGCTAAGTGAATTGGACAGAGGAGGCTGGACCTTAAGGGACAAACTCTGCCATGCCATAGCTGGGAATCTGTAGCAGCAGAGAGATGAATTGCCCAGAGCCTTTTTGAGCCACAGAAGTTGTGAGCAATGGTTTCTACTATCCAGAGACTGTAGCAATTCTTCCTAGGGGTATTCATGAACCAGTTCATGTTCCTATGTGCGTCACTTCAGCCCTGATGGTGTTCTGGGAACATGTTTCATGATCATCATCCTCAACATAAAAGGCAAAAAGAGGGGCAAAGAATTTGGTTAACACTCCAGGCTGATTGTGGTAGTCACCACCAACATTTTTATAAGTAATGCACAGGGATCAACAGTTTTCAAAGAATCTGAATAAATCAAATATATACAGTTCTGAGATTATAGAGGAGGAGGTCAGATGTTGTCTTAGGATCTTGTAGTTCAGAAGGACCATAAATGTGGATATCAATTGATCTTGTCCTGCAAGACAAGACAGCTACAGAGAATGTCAGTTAATAAATTCTCCAATGAAGAGAATAAACTATCGAGAGAGCTGAGGTACCTGACAGGTAAGCTGGTTTACTGAAAATGTAGTATTGCATATAGAAGCCTGCAGCTGCTTCAAGGGACTCCAGGCTCATACATCTTTGCTTTTCCCTCTAGCTGAGGCACAAGAACCATTTAATACCTAGGAGAGAGCCTCTGACATTCAGCTCATCATCAACACATAGGTCAACTGAGGAAAACTGACTGGACTCCAACACTATAGGTTGCCACAGTGTAGCACAGGGTTTCACCCAGAGAGAGAGGAATGCAGGACACATTCTTTCCCTTTTAATGACAATCAAATCAGAAGAAGATGCCCAAGGCTTTTTTTTTTATAAGCAGGGAAATAAATTTCCCCTGATCCATCATTTTTAGTAACATTTTAAAGGATTTCCATTGGGAAATCTCTTTAGGAAGGCATCACGCTGGGCTTCTTATGGTCCCACAGCAGGCATCACAGGGAAAATCAAGGCTGAATAGGAGGATCATGGTCCTTGAGACTGTGCAGTCTTGAGGCTGTATTCCAGCTTGCGACCAAACACTGTGGGCAGTAACGCCGCTGCTAACCCCATGTGCCTGGACTGCTGGCCCATGTGGAAATCTCTGACAACATTTTCCTGTGAGAGACCTGAGCTCCAGGGAGAGCCCACTTCCTGCTGTGTCACCGTGATGTGACCACGAGGGTGGGAACTGGGCCCAGGAAAACTTCCTGCTAGGCTGGGTCGACCCTTGTCCAGAATACTGGCTCAGTGCTGAGCGCATTTCCCTGAGATATCAGGGCCTCTGTCACCGTGTCCCGAGCGCCTCTCTGGCTGCTGCCCTGTCAGAATCTGTCTTACTGCACCCCTGGGGCTCAAGGGCCAAGCACCAACCAATAGCAGACCCTCCTGAGTCCCAAGACAAAGGGACCAGATTTAGAAATCTGGATGACAAAGGTACATGGGAATTTGGAGGTCTCTCGTGCTATCAACAAGGCAAACAAAAAAATGAATAAAATCTCAATTAGAATACAAAAATGTCATGGGATATCTTTGGACAGTAAAACTGTGTTGTTTTCTTTTTATTCTGTTGCATTATCCAAGTTTCATATTACTTCGAGACTGAAAAAGGAAGCTTTGTTAAGGAAAATATTATCAGAATAACTAATTGATTCAGTGTAATGTCACTAGCCAAGGAACTCATATCAATATTACCAGTAAAGCCTGACAGCTTAGCATACTAGAAGATTGACTGCTGGGACCTTTTATTTCTCTGAGTCAGGTTCCCCAGATATTGCCTGCACACCAGTATTTTAGTTGTTACTGTGTCATAAAACTCTTACATTTCCTAACAAAAGAACCACATTTGCATAACTTTCTTATTTCACGTAAGATTACAAGACAGCCCACTCAATAGAAAGCTCACTCTGCAGTCTTATAATGAAATGTCGTGATATCCATCTGCTAAGAAAGAATGATGATATAGTGATAATAGCCATTTATTGAGCATTTATGAGTGCTAGCCATGTGCTTGGCTTTGGTTGCTCTACATAGACCTTTAGTCCTTACAACAAAGATTAATGTTGGCTCAGAGATCAGACTGCTGGTCTTGGATCCTGGTTGGATCATTTTTGAACTCTGTTACTTGGGTGGCTACATAACCTGAGTTTCATCATATATAAAATAATGGCAGTACAGCTGCCTGCCCAATAAATTTTTCTTAAGCATTAAATGAGATGGCCCTAGTAAAACACAGCATGGTACCTAAATTGGAATAAGAACTTCATCTATGCTTTATTATAGTAGTACAGAGTATAGGAGGGATAACAGAGTACAATGACACATATGCAATGTGGCCCTGGCCCTTGTGGAATTTATTTGAATTATAAATAGACAGGGCTCTAGGTAACTGGTGAGTATATCCCAAGTTTCCAGATCAAGTCTCCACTGAGTGTTCTCTATTTGTTCAGCCATTGTGATTGGGAGCTGTGAAGGGAGAGTATTAGAGGACACTGCTGACCAGTCCGATGGAGAACATCTGAGAGTTTGCCCCTGATTGCATATGCCACATATCTATGAGACCCATGGGCTGTGTCAGCCACATCTTCAAAGTCATCTTTCCATATCATAAAATGGCTAAAGTTATAAGAAAGACCATGACCTAATGGGGATACTCAATCAAGAAAATTCAAATCGCAAAGTAAATTCCTAGTGAAGGAAAGTTCCAGTGAGTTGCTATATTGTTGCCTTTATTAACTTTATAAAGTTAAAGCCAGAAAAGTTAGAGTCTTCAAATCTGAAGCCTCAGGAGTGAGGATGAGGAAGAGGGGAAAGAACAGACAGCACTTGGAATATTTCCCACATTAAGTTATTTCAGGATTTGGATTGCTAGGTGTCCACATAAAATATCTTCACCAGGAAAGGAAGTTGAGCACATTTTGCTCAAGACCTTTTTCAGCTGTTTGTCAAAGTTAGTGTCTTATAGAAAGAAAAGAAAGGCAAAGACAGCCCTGTTTGTGTTTTATATCCAGAAGATCCCCACAAACTTTTGGGCAACCATGGTCTATAGACTTGCTCTTCCAACTGCATCATGAGCCTTCTCATCATAAGAAAGTCCCTCTAGGACCTAGAGTCTAGGACATCAAGATGACTGAACTATTCTCTTCACAGTGAGAAGCAACCTTCTGGGTTAGCTGGGTCAATGAACAGCTGGGTCTAGCTCTCTGTTTCTTTTCACTCTCTACATCAGCGAGGTGATGTCATCTATGTCCTTGGCTCATCCACTCCCTGTCACATATGATATGTTTTGAAAAAATCTAGATGTGATAGTCAAAGAGGGCTCTGTATAAACATGAAAATTCGTCCCCTGAATGCCAGACCCACTGGATCAGTGAGGAAGCGTTTCAGTTCCAAGAAACAACAGCAGTGAACTTCAGTTTACAGTGTGTGGCAGAGATTGTCAGCTGTCCACCAAGGCTCACCCTTTTGTAGGATTTGGAATGTGGCTTCCTGGTTTCCTTCCATGGCCCACCTCGCTTTTCAGTGGTCATTTATTTGATTTTCTTCCAAGAGAATGTGAGTGGAAGTGATATGTTTGATTTACAAAACCTTCCAAAAGAGCATCTCTATTTTCTTTTCCCTTCTGGAACTGTGATTCCACACTCAGGGTGACCTTAGTAGTCATGTGTTAAAAACAGCAGAGCCTCATTTTCTTGTGTCCCTGAGCTTTCTATCACACTGACCTGAAAACTCCAGGCTTGACTACTCAAGGACAAGAGATGTCTGTAGTGTCTGAGCCAGTTGTCACACACACACACACACACACACACACACACACACAAGGGCACACAACACGCACACAGGTATATGTACATAAAACACTCCATGTGAACAGTGGCTTGCCTGGAAATGAATCCTGTTAGCCAGAGACTATGTGACCCATGCAGAAGAGATGCAGCACCTGTGCTCTCCACTAGAGAAGGAACTCAGTGGAAACTACAATGGATGAAAAGAGCCAGCATTTGGGAACCTGCCAGGCTGAGGATGTTCACAACTGATTCCAGCAGTTCTATCCATATTACAGCACTTTGTCTTTTTTCCTTTAATTTCCCTTCTCCTGACCTCTACTGTAGTGGGAAAGGAGGCACAGACAGAGCTGGACAGGAGGCTGAGCCCGATAGAGAGGAAAGCAAAGGCCCCATCCCTGCAGATTGCCAAGCGGGTCAGGCCTGATGATGTAGAAGAAAAAGTGACCCTATGAAGTGGATGAGAAGTTGAAGATTCTGTTGAGTTTGGGTTGACTTTTTCACCCTGAAAATGAGGACTGTTTCTCACTGTCAGTGCAGTGTCAGTACAGGGAGACCTGACAGAGCGGATGTGAGAGGCAGTGACTGGAGAAAGGTACAGCTCACTTTCTGATGCAACTTGTTCAGTAAGTTGGTCAGACTTTTAGCATAGGACTTCTGATTCTGGGAGATAAAGTGTATGTATTTTTTCCATTCTTATTACTAGGTCCAGCTAGAATACATAGATAGTGTATGTAAAACAGACAAAGCACTCTGGAAGGTAGAGAGAAGAGGCACACAGGCTAGAGGCCTTGGGATCCAAAGAACGAGTCAGTTGCCTGAAGCTCTGTTCCTACCTGAGGTGTCCTCTGCTGGGATCTCAGGACGTGCGTCCTAGAAGGGGTAATGTTTTAGCTTAGGGCTTCCCAAATGTGAATGCCCAGGGGGTGAGGATGCTGTTAAAATGCAGATGGAAGACTGCTGTGAGGTCTTGGTGAGGCACTGGAGGCCTGTGCATCCCCTGTGCAGATCCCTGATGCGCACGCTCCCCTGGCCCGCACCTGGGATTCTATGCATGAGGGAGGGAAAGGGGTGCACCTTCTCCACCAGTGTCTTCACACTTCTTGCCGAATTTACCAAGTCCTCCTCCCTATGGAAAACACAAATCTATGGAAAATTAGGTTACTATCTATGGTGCCTAGGGTGGAGTGTCAACTTGATTGGCTTTGGGATGGACCCAGAGGCTGGGGGAGCACACTTCTGGGTTGGTCCTGGGGCAAGTAGCCTTGGGGTCTCTCTGGTCACTAGCTCCTTTCTTTTGGGCACTGTTCTCCTGCTTCTCAGCCACCATGCACTAAACAGCTTTGCTCCGCTATATCCCTCTGCTGTGATCTTTCTGCCTTGGAACCAACTGACCATGTACTGAATTGCCTTGAAAATTGAGCTCAATTAATCTTCTCCCCTTTGAAGTTATGTGTGTGGGTGCTGTGCCCAGCAATGGGAAAGCTGACTAATATGTCTATCTATACATATCTGTCCTAGTCACTCTGAAAAACTGGTAAACTCTCAAAGCTGATTAGCCTATCAGCTTGTAATGTGAACTTTTCACTTCACACTTTCATTACTCAAGAAAATTTTCTGAAATGCAGAGGGCTGAGGGATTCCATGGAGTGTAGGGGTGCTGTCCCGACCAGGGTGCTCAGCCTCATCTGTATCCCTGCTCTTCGGTGGGTCTTGGGCCAGGGCTACCCCACCAGGTCAAGTTGGGTCACTTCTCAGCTGGCCTGTGGCCCTAGGTCCACCCTCACCTATGCGTGTGAGGACAGGACCCTTCTGGGTTGGCAGTGTTGGCAGCTAGCAGAGGGACTCGCTCCAAGCACACCCCTCCCAAGAAGGAGCAAAGGGAGCTCGGCATTCTTGGCAACTCAGTGACTGGCACCATATTTCCCTCAGCTAAGTCTCTTCCTGCCATGTGTTTCCTGCAATAGCCTCTCCTCCCACACACTTTTTTTCCTTGTCAAAAAAGTTTCTATTTTCTTCCTTGAAATCTTTTCCCTGGCCCGTCTGTTTTGTGTTTTGTTTTGTTTCTCTTACTTTCCAGACATCCTTTTTCTAATGAGGTCAGGACAAGCCATCTGGCCACAGGTGACCCTGTAATGTTTTTGGCTTCACTTGAGGACATGGAGTTCAAACATTCAGAAGTCACAAGACCTTTGCAAAGATAAATACAGGATGATCTGTGACAAAGGAACTCAGGAGGGAAAGGCATGCTTGCTGAGTGCTAACTATCCCCTAGTCACAGGCGCCAGCCGCTTTTACATGGGAGCATCTCTGCAGAGCAACTGGTCAGGGACCACTATCCCATTTCACAGATGTAGAAGCTGAGGCCCAAGGGGATCAAAAGACTGCCCACGTTCACACAAGTGGTAGGGACAAAGTCAGAATTCAAACCCGGCTACTCCTACAGCTGGTGCCTGGGTTCTGTCCAATGTAGACTGTGCTATAAACTAGACCCTGGGATCTCTGAACTGTGATGCTTCCCCTTTCTCTCTTTAAAGGAGAAGGAAATGGAGGTCCAAGACTGGAGCCTTAGGTACTCACCATGGTGTGTTCCACTGGGCTACCTCCTTTGCTCCAAAAACATCCATACCTTTCACGTCAGGTGTGTGAATGTGCTCTTGAGGATTTCTCAGCCTCCTGATGACAGCAGTGTCACGTGCTCTCCCTCAGTTTCAGCTCCTTCTTAAGATGGGGGCCAGAATTGTACCTAGCCCTTCCAGGAGTCACATGAGAAACATTCAGCACAATGTATGTTTCATAATAAACACTTAACAGCTGTCATTTATCAGGACTATTGCTGCTGCTGTATCTTCCTTATTGTAATTGGTGCTCAGGACAAAGTTCCCTGCTCGTATGTGCCATTTGATCATTCACCACACATTTGTTGTGTCCCTAACTCTGTTGGAGTTATTCTTTGCAGACAAGATATAGACACCAGTGATTGAGATGAGGTCTCTCCTGGTGTGTCATCTCCATCCCAGTCAGGGGAAGGAACATAAACGGGGCAATTTCTGGCAGTGGAAAAACTCTGAAGGAACTAAGGTGAGAAATGGGACAGAGTGACTGGGCCAGGGACTGTGTTTGTAGGAACCACGTTGGAGGTGAGACATGAATGGTGAGAAAGAGCCAGGCAAGCAGAATCTTAGAAGAAACTCTCAGGCCAAGGGGATGAATGGTCCGTCCTGAGACAGGAGTGGGCTCGGCTTGTTTGGCATGTTTGCCTGATCCCAGACTCTCTCCCACATGGGCAGGAAAAAGTCAGAGGTTATAAATGGAGACAGACTCTAGAACAAATACTGCCTGGTCTCACCTCTTGGGAAAAGTTACCCAACCTCTCTGTGCCTCCGTTTCCCAATCTGAAAATTCTAGAAGATGACAGTGGATATGAAATTCGTTAAACATGAAAGCACTCTTGGCACGTCATACTCAGGGAAAACCACTGCTGTTACTGAATGCTGAATTAATACACACAAAGCCCACGAAGAGTTTCTGGAAATAATAAGCAGTCAGTAAGTGTTAGCTGTTATTGTGGGTGCCTAGCCCCTTGTGGGTTTGCAGTAATGTGTCCCCTGAAGAAGCAGGTCATGTTAGGGTCTCCCGTGGTGCCTTGCTGTCTTATGAAAGTGTAGCAAGAGGAGCCGGCATGTCATTTTACCATTTTCCTTTAAGATGCATCAGGATCATCCTTGTGGTTAGGATGACTTTTATCAACACATCTGCCTTACTGAATGGAACTGATTCTGTAAAAAAGTAAAAGAAAGAAAAAAACCGATATTACAAAATTTAGGGCATTTTTTTTGAAACCATTCACTTTTGCCAAATGACTTAACTACTATTTCCTCAGCACTGTCTTATAAAGGGTGGTACATAATTTTCCTGTTTCCTTCATTCCCTGAAAACACTCATTCCCTTCAGGAGGTAAAGTGCTGGGGTGAAAGGGTCAGTTCAAATCCGGTCACTGCAGAGTCTGGGCTGGTTTCAACTGTTTCCCATCGATGTTTTTATGGCTTTCCTAAGTTATTACCTATGCACCATTGGCCCCAGAGACACCGGAGTTCATGGCTGCATGGTTTTGTTCCTGTGTCCCTCAGAAAGTTCACATTTTCTCACAGAACCATGAAAGATTGGGTTTTATGAACTCAAACTGAGAGGGTCCTGGCTGAGACTACTTGGGTGCAAGTCCATTTTGCAAGAGACCTGCTGCTGTTCCTCTGCCTGGAGTGTCTTCCCCAGAAGTGGAGCCACCATGCTGGGCATCAGCACTCACTGGGCAGCCTCCTATTATTCCAACTGCTTGGCCCTTCATAGGGAAACTGATTTTATAGTTTCTCTATTTAGGACATCAAGATAGGTTTCCATGGAAAAATGACATCTTCTAATTAAAAACACAGAGAGGTCACAAGTTTCCCAGAACAACTAGGGCACAGATCCTAAAATGAAAGAAATGAAACATTAGAGAAAAAAAAGTCAGACAAACTTCCAGAGCTGGGTCAGTCTGTAACTTTCCAAAACCTGAATGAGATGCCTGGTAGGGTGGATGGAGGATGCTGAATGGAGAGTGTAAAATCACCATGCACATTGGTGTCGGCTGGCAAAGCCTCCGCTGGGCAACAGATCAAGGATGCTTAGAGAATATTGCTTAAGACTATTATTCATAGATGTCCTGTGAACCTCTGGGTTTCCCTCCTGAGCCCTAAGAAGGTCCATGGAAGGCTAGATATGCGATATCAGAAAGCTGCTCATTCTGAGGGCACACGATCCTACCACTCTCTGCCAATTTCTCTTCTTTGCTGCATTCCTTGTACAGCATTGAGAATAGTGCCTGAAACCTGTGTCATGCTGACTTGCTCTCTCCCACACTAGATTCTCCAGGGAAGGCATGATGTTCTACTTATCTCTGTATGGCCAGTACCTAATATAGTGTTTGGCACATAGCACATGTACAGTAAATCCTTGTTGAGTGAATATTAATAATAATAAGAGCTGCCATTTACTTAAATGCATCGAGCATCAGGATATTATTAATCTTCTTTCACAGTAAAGAAATTGCAGTTCAAAAAGGTAACATAGCTCACATAGTGCATGCTGCTAATAAATGACAGAGCCTGAACTTCAATCCAGCCCTATCTGACTCCAGAGTCAGGAATAAATGAATCCCTGTGGGGCCAATTTCTCTCACTCAGGCTGACTAGCCAACATGTAGTTTGAGAGTCTCCTTCTCCTTCACTGACTGTTTGTTGGCACTGTCAAGTCTCCCAGGGAGTCCTGAATAGAGTAAGCAAGAGGGGGAAATCCACACTGCAGCCTGGCTAGTCGTCTAAGTCATTGTGAAAGGGAAGCCCATGGTGGAGTGGTGAGGATGGTGACTCACCTCTTTCTGCCCGTCCTTGGCAGTGCTCCTATGGGGAAGGAGCGGGCACACTTCTGAGAAGGTAAAGCTATGGCAGGAGAGAAGAGGGACCTACAGTTTCCTTTGCATTTAGAGTGGAACCCTGTTTTGGAAATCCATAGCAATAAGTTGAGTGGATTGAGTCAGTAAGTGCCATGTCACACAAATCCATAGGCACCATAGACATGGAATTTTATGTGAACAGTACCCTGCAGAGCTGGGCAAGAAACCATCTTTCATCTTGCAAGAGTGTTTTGAATTCTATGCTATCCGAATGGATATTCACGTTAGTAGCCTGTAATAGCTTAAAAAGGCTTTTTATACACATTATTTCATTCTTACCCTGTGAGGTAGGTAGCGCTATTAACTTCTTCAGAGACGATGACACAAATCATTGTGTTATTCAGAACACTGTCGACAGGCTGGAAAGAGCAACATGAATTAGGAGCTTAGCAGAAATGCAAATGCTCAGCCCTAACCCAGACCCTCTGGATCTGGGTGGTTAGGCCCAGGAACTTGAATTTTCACAGTTCCCCAGGAGTAGGCATTTAACCTCTCTGAGGTTTAGCTACTTATTCTATAAAATAGATACATTGTCTATTTAACTTCCTGGACAGTTGTGAAAATCAAATGATTTAGGGTGTGTACTTAGTAAACTTAGTAAACTGTTAAATATCAAACACTATGAACTTTGCTTTTATTGTTTACTATTATTTTTATTTACTAATACTGTATTATAATTATACTATTATATAATTATAGTAGTTTGTATGACTATTATTATATTTCAAATATAAAAATAGGAACTAATGGATAAACTGAGGTTTAAAATATAAAATTATTTCTAGTAGATTCTCATTACATAATCCTATTCTGTGAAGACTAAATTATTTTCAGGGAAGGGAAAATGAAAGCACACTGAGTGAACCCAAGCTGCTGAACAATGACAACAATCATCATGATAATTACTTGTGTGTGAGAAAGAGGTGCCGCTCTGTCTACCCACAGGGAACATGGTTTGACAGAGCAGAAGGAAGATGGGAGGCAGCCTCAGAATACCTGCCTTGGTGTCCAGGCCCCTCCACTTACAGGTTGCTTAATCTCAGACTTTACCCAAACAGCCTTGCTCCTGTATGTAAATTCGACATCATAATGCTAACTGCATTAGAATAATAACGATATATTTGATGAGAGGCTCAGAGAAGAGAATGCCTGTTAAAGTGCTCTGTAAACTGCAATTTACCTCACAAATGCTAATTGTTAT
The DNA here is from genome assembly GCF_000247695.1 of Heterocephalus glaber. The sequence continues at coordinate 11,235,911 of NW_004624772.1, forward strand.
GGTTCCTGGCGCTGTTTACAGTAGGACAGACCAAATGGCGCTGAAGAGAGGAAGCAATGGCTCCTGGAGGAGCTCTGAGGACTTACATAGTAGGAGGAGGGCCAGGAAGAGAGAAAGCCTAGGGGAAAGGATTTTAGGCTCCTTGGACACTGGTCAGCCAAGTAAACAGTTCTCTTCGGGGAAGTGGGCAGGTAAGGAAGCCAGGAGCCTTGGAGGCAGCAGGTGGTGCTCCAGGGGGCTGACTTTCAGGGCCACACAACCACCAGCACCAGCCCTTCAGAAGTTGCACACCAGATCTGGGGTCCCGCTCAGGCCTCTCCCAGCTGCTTGACTGGCTGGCACCACGTGCACCACAGACGGAAATTTACCTTCGATGTCATCTCCAGATGGTTTTACACCATCACAGAGAAACTGATGGAGTTCTGTTATTCATACATCCGAAAGTGTCTCATTACTGGGCTTGTCATCTGGGGCGAGACCAAGGGTTTACTTCTTATAAGTCATGCATTATATTGTGACTTGCTCCACTATAAAATAAAAATGTTGACTTTTTTAATTATGAAAGGTTTAAAGTATACCATAATCTTAGTAATATGTTCTGGCCTATCTGCTTGATATCAAGAGCTTCTGAGAAGCCCCAGTCAAGGTCAGCAGATGTGTACTCAAGCGCCTATGTGAGACAAAGCTAGGAACTCTGGGATATGTCCATAGATTTGATTTTGTCTCATTCAAGTCCTCCTAGAATAACTATCAGTATCTTAGCGATGCCTTAAAATTTACAAAGCATTTTCACATTCATTCTCTTACCACTTCACAACCTAATACGTGGAGCAGCTATTTTCATCCTCCGTTCTTACTATTTATTGCTATGAAACAAATCATCCACGAAGCCAGAGGGCAAAACCAATAAAATTCATTCTATTTGTGACTCTGCCACCTGACCTTGGAGGATAGAGCTCACCTGTGCTTCACCCATGGTCATGAACTTCTGAGGCTCACAGATGAGGGACCTGCACCCCTGGAGGCTTCCTCTGTCACCCACACCTGGTGCCTGGGCCAGGACAATCCAAACAGCCAAACGCAGGACAGCCAGCTCCTCCAATTCTGTATCTCTGTTGTTAGTTCCTGACTAGAGGACCAGAAAACCCATGACTCTGATTAGGCTGCTCGCACCAGAGCGTCTCAGAAATTGTCTCTGAACCTGTCTCTCTAATAAAACCTGTGGGCTCCTTGTTGGAGACACATCTTGGTGAGAACTGAATTGTGATAGGTAGTGTGTGAAAGTCTGCTTGGTGGTTGGCTGTAGATGCTACCTAAGTAACTCACTCATTTTCTGAATTCGAGCACTTCTCATTGTTTTACTGCAGAGGACAAATGGACAGGAATACTGAGTTGGTCACCTTCAATGACCTACCAAGAACTTCTAATTCCCGAAACACATCTTTGGAAAAATCAGCCCTGAGTAGGTGCACGTGCCTACTATGCCTGTGTGGGTTTTGTTTCCAGATTAGCCTACTTTCCAACTCAAACTGGACTTTTAAGCCTCACCGTGGGTCAGCCACCACCACGACTCCCACATCTTAGTCCCTACAAATAAGGAGGCGAGAAGGTAAGTGTCTGGGAAAAGAGCATAAAATGAGAACCTACTCTCAGAGACCTAATCTCCCCTCCACTTTCTAAAGAGCCAGACACACTTTAATTGGATTTATATATCTCAAAGCTGATACAGTTGTACCAAACTCTGAGAGAAAGAGCTATAATGTGAATGTCCACAAAGGATACTTGTCTCCCTCTGATTTTTAACTGCTGTGACTAATCGGGATGAGGGCTGGGTGCATGCAAGGTCTTTTAGAATGCTGATCTACACTCTAGCGAATGTAGAAAATGCCATTCATCTTTGCTTCATTAGAAGGGACCTTTTTTGATGTTTAAAACCTCAACTTCCTGACCAGAATAAAGTCTATCTAATGATCCTTAACCATGCAGTAGCGCACATTCTTTGTGGATCTACTGGTAAAAGCGGCTTCAGTACGTTCTCTCTGAGAAAGACCATTCCAGAGCTTATATACTACCATGTACTCTGCTGCTTTTTTCTTTTAAATCTTCTTTCAAATGTACAGTTTAAGTTCTTCACCGAGTTTTGCTGTGTCTGAGGTGTGATAATAATAATAATAATGATGGCAAAGCACTTGGTATGTGCCAGATAGAAGTACATATGTATATAGAGTCAGTTAATCTTCACAGTAGCATTATGAAGTAGATGCTATTGCTATCCTCGTTCTGAAGATGAGAAAATTGAGGTCCCAGAGTAACTGGCTCAATGTCAAACGTCTAGGAGGTGGTAGAGCTGAAATTTAGGCCAGGCAGTTTGGCCACAGAATCACTGAAAATTGATATATTTGGGGTATGGACAAAGCCCAAAGTGTTCATAAAACTCTAGGAGCACCATCAGTTGCATGCCACTACCATGCAGGAGGCTTATGATTCAGGAGGGCCAGCAGAGTACCTCATCACTGCATACTCTGATTGGTCAGGTGTGGGATGTGATTTAAACAGGACCAATCAGATTTCAGAAACATGCACAGATTCTGAGAGGAAAGCTCCCTCTCCCTGAGCTGCCAAGAGCTATTTTAATCATCAGGAAAGGAGATCCTTCGTGAGGATGAAGTCCATATGGAGAAAACCTGAACTGAGAGATGGGAGGGAGGGATAGAAGTGATGACATTATTTGACCCAGCTGGAGCTCATAGCCATGCTTCTTGATCTTCCTATTACACGGTCCTCTATTGTACACGCTCACCTTTGCTAAGTCAATTTGAACTAGCTGTTATTTTTCAGTGAAGGAATTTGATTGAAACACGGATTTTTTAAAAGCAAAAAACTCTTAAGGGAGATAGTACTGGGCAGGGCAGAACCAGAATCACCATGTGTAAGTTTCATGGAAGCAATTTTGGTTCATTATAAGTCAATATTCAGTGACTGTCACATTGTAAGTGTTTAAAAAAACAGAAAATATACTTTTGTTCAATAAAAGACTTAGCCTAAATATGTGGGTATGAATAATCCCACAGTAAAAGGAATAACTCAAATTTCATTGGTGTGTTACATGCACACACATATAGCCCTCATAATTGTCCCTCATAATTATTTCCAAGTGTCTCTCGTGGCAGCAAACAGTGCTGTTCTGGGCTCGGCTGCCTCAGCATTGGGCTGCTCTGTCAGAAGTGGTGGTGCCCTCAGGTTCAATGGGAAGCGGCCGGAGGTGAGAACAGGGCAGATGTATTCTCCTTTGGAAGTGACGCACCATCTGCTGCACTGCTCCTTTGGGAGTGACATGTCTGACAGAGCTTTAGGTGCAAATTCTTGTTGGGCTTTGTCCTCAGCTCCTCTGTTCTTCCTAGAAATCATATACTAACTTAATGGAGGCTAGACTTGGAGGTCACACCCAGTGACAGAGATTGAGCTACGTTCTCAAATGCCCCTCAATGCTGAGGTTAATGGTTTTTGCTGGGAAATGTTCATTATGCCTCTTTCTTTTGCCCTGGGTTTGGATCCCAAGAAACTTCTCAGGTCTCTGTAAATGAACTTCTAGTGTTCACTTCTTCACAGACACTGAACATACCCGGACTTGTCTGACCTCACATGTATCACACACTAATTAAATACAAGGTTCAGAGACAGAGATCAGAGATGGAGCTAGAAGGTCTAGAAAACTGAAATAGAAAGGTCGCTAGAAGACCCAACAGGAATTTGACTTTCTACCAGGAACAGGGAAGATCCCGAGTGAAAAAGGAAAAAACCAAAAGAATTCCTTCCAGGGAAAAGGAGGTCAGCTCTGTTCTCTCTCGTTGTTTCTGGCAACATCAGAGCAGATTTTTGCAGCCTTCCTGCTTCTTTAGTAGTGGGCTTGGCAGGCACCAGTTACTGCCTATTAAAGGATATATGTATTTTTAAGCTAAAAATCAAAATTCTCATAAAAATATAAAACTAAGATATATCAAAGATTTTTGACTTATTCAAAGGGAATAAATAAGATGCCATAACTGAATTAGAGGAGAATTCACAAAGTGTACACATATATAGACAATGGAGAATAGTCTCAAAATCACTCAAGGGGATACCAATTGCATTTCTGTGGACAAGAATCATTTTCATCAATATCAGTACTGTATAATTTACAGTTTTAAAAGAAGCTCAAGGATAATGAAAGACAGTAATGTATTAGGGTTTCTTGAGAAACAGAAGCAAGAAGAGATAGATAGGCAGATGAATAAATGATAGACAGAAGACAGACTGCTGTTATGAGAGATTGAGTGATGCTATTATTGAGGTTTCAAAAAAATCCCACACTCTGCCTGCCTACAAAATGGAGACCTAATGATGCTGGTGATATAGCCCAGCCCCACAGGCCTAAGAACCAAGAGTCTCAATGATGTGAGTCCCACTCCAAACCTGAAGGCCCAAAAATCAGGGCTTCTGAGGTCTCACTAGAGGAGGAGCTAAAAAACATAGTAGATTTTCCCATCCAACATTTTCTTTCAACTAGACAGGCCTTCAACAGCTTGAATGATGCTGGCTGGTTATATTGGTAAGAGAGAACTTCATTAATCAGTTTACTTTATCCAAATGCTAATATCTTCCAGAAACAATCTCATAGACAGCTTGAGAAATCATGTTTTACCTGCTCTCTAGGCAGCCCTTATCCCAGTTAAGATAACGTATACATGGACCATGGACAGGGAATAACTTGGAAATGTGCAAGGAGTCATCACTTCTGTGCAGTTCTTCCATAGCCTTCCTTCCACACCAATTAGTATGGGATTTCCAGTCAGCAAGGACAGGAGCCCTTAATCAGGAGAACAGGGCCAGTTCCAGACAAGAAGAAGCACTGTGTACATCTGGCCACATGAGAGGAGGAAAAAACCCTAATGGCCCTGATGGAATGGATAAAGAGGAAGATCCGGAAATGCTGGGAGACTCCATAGAAGCTCATTTAGAAAAGGAATTGCATTTCAGTTATGGCAGGTAAGATACATGAATCTTGTACTTGAAATCAAGTGGTGGTGGTAGATATGAATTCAATCAGAGTTTGTCAAGCTGTGTTTGGGAGAAACTTTAGGTCTCCGTGTTGAGTCCTCAGATAGCATGACTGGGGCACAGAGTGGTCAATGGGATAAAGATCTGTGTCCCCTCTTCCAATCCTATCATTAGAGCAGCTCCACTTCTCATTTACATCATTGAGGAATGCATTAGATTTCATTTGAACAAATAGCTAAAAAATAAATTGAGCTGGGCATGGTGGCACACACTTATAATCCCAGCACCAGGGAGGCTGAGGCAGGAGGAGTGCCATGAGTTTAAGGCCAGCCTGGGATACCTAGTAAGTTCAAGGTCAGCCTGGACTGCATAGAGATTCTGTTTCAAAATAAAACATCCAAACAAAACGAAACAAGAGAGTTGAAAAATAAATATATGTGAAAATAACCAAAGTGCTGGGTAAATGGTTGATATTCTTTAAAATACAATAATTTTTTAAATTTCATGTGACTGCATGCTATATGATAGATAAAGTGTTACAAATAGGAATTGGTTGTTGAGTTATCCCAGTAGTCTTCAGTATTTAGGGTACTAAGTGGAGGGTTAGGACTTTGCCATCCATACAGCAATGCTCCTCTGACTCTTAATTAAACTCCTGTTCCTATAAACAAACAAAAAGTGGCTTCTAACAAGGTTAACAAGCAAAGTAAACAACCACCCTCCCCCCACCTTACAATTCACAGTCAATCCCCTTGTCCGCTGGCTTTTGTTCATCCTCTTGTACTACTCTGGCTGAAAACTTAAGTCCTTGCATTTTGCACGCCATTAATCTCTAAATTTTTGTCATTGTAAGTTCTAATTTCAGAAATGATGGATTTGTCTTTGCTCTTCCTATGATCTCCCAAGTTTGACTCCTCAGTAGAGAATCCTTCCTTCTCATGGGTAGAAAAGTGATGAACGTATAAATCCTACCCTCAAAGAAGCAGCTTTCTCACGCTGGATCTCAAGCCCAGAAATTCACCATGACACCACCTTCTCTTCTTGGTCTCACTAGATGATCTTCATACTCTACTGTATCAAGGAAAGATGGTCTTCTGGCTTTGACTGAGTCAAAATCCCTCTGTTGTCATAAAATCATGGACTTCAACTCAACTCATATTACATTTGCAATATTATATTAATTTTTGTGATTATTTGATATTTTTCCCACCAGATCTGTAAGCTTTGAACTGTAAGACAGAAAGCACATGATTCCACCAACATCTGTGTCTCCAGCACCCACCATAGCAGCTCCTCAAGGTATTTTATTGAATGAATAGGTGACTCGCCATATTTTTAAAGTAAGAAGTCAGGCTGTGTGGTTTGACAAGTCCCCGCCTCCTCCTTTGGGCCTTTACTCAAAGCCCTGCTTAGTGAGGCTTCCATGGTCTCCATACCTAGAATTTGTGTCCTTCCCAGAACTTAACACCCTACCCCCCTACACCCCATGCTCTCACCTCTTCTTCAATTTTCCTGCTCAGCACTTAGCATAGGAGAAGTGCATGTGATTTATTCATTTGGTGTTTGTCCTCTTCTTGCCTCCAAGACCAAAAACTCCATGATAGCAAATATTTTATTTTTGTATATACTATTTATTGATATATTCTCAGATCCTAAAACAATGAATGGCATAAATTCAGTGCCTGGCACATTGTTGGTGCCCATTCAAATTGGTTAAAGAAATGAATAATCTCTTAAAATGGGAAAGGAAAGTGGGACAGAATATTGTAAATTGGAATTGTTCTGGAAAAACTAGTGCAGGCCACTGCAATCATCTCTTAAGTGGCCTTCCTGATTCTACCTTTACCCTTCTTCTGACTGCTCCCCACAGAGTAACTATAATCATCTGATTTCAGAGCAAGTCAGGGTAATCACTCTACTGCCCCAAACACCCTAGAGGTGTCTCATCATACTTACAACATCCACGGTGCCTACCTACAAGGTCCAAGGTGGTCCAGCCCTTGCTGCCCGCTTTGATTTCCTCTCTCTCTACCCCACTCTGCCCCATCCCAGTGACCTCCTTGATGCTGCTGCAGTTGGCCAAGCCCATCTGCACCTCACAACTGCTCTGAGCTTTGTTCTCCTTCTCCTGGATATTTGCATCTCTCTCTGCTTCTGTCTTTCTATCTCTTATCACTTCTTCTGGAGAATTTTCCTAACTCTATCTAACATAGCCACACTTTCCTCATTGTTCTTTATCTCTTTCTCCCCTTACCCTGACTTATTGTTTTTTGGAAGAATCATAAATATTTTCTATAGTGATATGTGTAATACATCTATGGTTAGAAAGTAAACTCCATGGAGCAAGGAATTTATTTTCTTTGCTATCTAATCCCTAATACTTAGAGAAAGCCTAGGCATTAAATAAACACTTGTTAATTGGAGAAATGAGTGATGATATATCCTGTATGGACTCCATTTTTATCATACCAAATAGTAGGTAGAAAAAGGAAATTTAGATTCAGTTTGCTGTATCAGATAAATCAGTAAGTTTTGTTCTTTAACTCAATCCAGATGCCCACATTTTGCCTGAGTTAATATTGTGTCAGCCAGGAAGACTCAGAGGGGGAAGCTTTGGGATGAGTTTGCAGCTTATACTTGGACAGACTGGGCAAGGCAAGGACAGAGTGATGCAGATAGGAATGAAGGTCTTCGCCTCAACACAAGCAGAGCCATGAAGGGCAATGGAAACTCGGTAGGGGGCATCTAAGTTCTCTTCATCTCTGCAAGGAACACAGCACAGCTTTGGAGCCCTGAGGATGAAGGGGACAGGGTCCACAGGCAGCTCAAGGGAGCAGGCAGTCCGGGAACATGGCAATCTCAGAGGACACCTGCCCATGGCAATCAGGAGATACCTCTCAGGGGCTTGCAGACTGTGGAGACATATGTAGAAGAAAGGGAGGAAGAACCACTGCTCCTTGGGAGATAACTGGTGACTCCCAAATAACTAGGGGGGCTTTGGCACAAGAACTGATTAGTATGAAAGTGGGGGAAATGAGTCAGTAAAATAGGGTTAAATGGTGGCTGGTAAAGTATAGAGATATTCTAATACACATGTATCCCTGAGGAATTTCAGTATTATGTGCTATGAATTGTGAAAACTGACATTTAATATTTTGTCTATATTTGAGGCTCAAAATTTATTGTAAATTAAATCCATTCAAACATCTTTAAGCTGATTTTTACTCTTTGACCCAGAAATCCTGCTATGGACTTTTATTCCAAGGAAATGATCTGAAACATAGGGATGCAGAAAAGCTTTGTGCACAAAAGTGTTTATCAGCACACAGTTTCTAATAGTGAGCATTTCCCATCCATAAGGGGATAACTAAACTCACTGGAAATACAAATAATAAAGAAACATGCACAAGTGCATATAATCTGACAATGAGCAAAATCTTACTTAAATCCAGAATCAATAAAATGAAACATGAATAAATTTGATAACATCAAAAGAAAAAATATATCACATGGTAAACAATTCTCCAAGACATCGAAAAAAAAAAAAAAGACCAACAACCCAGTAGAAGTGCAACCCAAAGACATGAACAGACAGGACTCATAAAAGGAAGTAAAAATGACCATTAAACATATTAAAATTTCTTCAACACACCCACAACTAGAGAAATACATGCTAGAACACCAAGATACTATTTCCCACCTATTAGATTGACAACATTCCAAAAATTTGATACCATGTTCTGATGACAATACTATGAGGGTTAGTGTCGCCTTCGTTGATTTCGGAATGTAAGAGCAGAATCCTGGAGGAGGGGAACTGGCAACAAGCGAAGCTGCACATGTATTGACCCTTGGATATAGTAATGCTAATGCTAGGAATCCATTCTGAACACATAATAGCACAAATACAAAATAACACTGATAATAAAAAAATGAGTATCAATCTGAATCTCCATCATCAGAGGACAGATTTCAAACTATGGTAACCCTACACAGTGGAGTACATACAGCTATGAAAAACACAAATAAGAATTCCACTAGTTTTGTGGTGCAATCTGAAGCATATACTCTTAATTGAAAAATAAAGATGAATAAAAATACTATGTTACTTTTATGTAAGGAGTATTGAGCATATGAGTACAAATACAAATATTTATTTACTCATACATAGTTGCTCATATTTGTAGAAAGATGCAGTGGAACCATAAATCAAAATATAATAAAAATGGTCATGTAAGGATAAGAAGGATCGAGATATAAGGAAGGAAGCAATATTCATATGAGCAAATACTGAACATGATTCATACAAACTTAGTGTAATACATTCTAAGAACAAAAAAAAAACACGCATGACAATAAAAAACAGAATGTTAAACTCTATTGCTATAATACAGTGGCATTAGTCACTTTTTACTGCTAATGGGAGAAATACCTGACAATCACAACTTAAAGGAAGACAGGTTTATTTTGGTTCACAGTTTCAGTGTATTAAGTCCATGGTCAGCTGGCTCCAAGGTAGAAATGGTATAGTAACATGGCATGGTGGAGGGAAGCTGCTCATCTCATGGTGGATGGAAGCAGAGAGAGAAGAGAAGAGCTCAGGACAAAACACACTCTTCCAAGTCACACCCGTGAGACGTGTCTCTTCTGATCAGGCCTCACCTTCAAATGTGAGACTTTTGGAGGACATTTTAGATCTAAACCATAACAATTATAGGCTTTTTGAACATTTTTTGTCTAAAAGTTTTATGGTATATGATTCATATTATAATTACATTAAGTTGTAAATAATGTAAAAGTACAAAATTGAAGACATTAGGAAAATTTTATAATATTTAAATTTTAATTGTAAATATTAGTATAAACTTAGAATTTTAAATATATGCACATTATTTTTAAAAAGAATTTAAGGTTCTGTCTTTGCTCTGTCCATTGAAAATTCCTGGAAGTAATGCCAACCCTATATTAATGAAGATTCTTAGTGTTCTGGTTTAGTTTCTAAATATTATTCTCTAAATGCTAAGTTTCTATTTTTATATATTAAAAGGAGTTCCTGGGAGAAATGACTAATTCTAGGAATAGAGAAGGGAATGTTTGAGACTGATGCATAATTTGTTACACCAGACAACTATGAAGCTATCACAGGCTAATAAAGTTCTATACAAACACATAGAAGCCAGCTTGGAGTGGCTTCTATGAGCCAAAATGGGGATGATTTGTGAATCAAAAATAATAATTTAAAGCCCATTAAATATTTTTAAATCAACATGTTAACCAGAAATGCAGAAGTCCCTTTCTTTTCTCTTAGAAGAGCATCCTAATTTGTCACAAGTCAAGTTATCTACTTTCCTGGTTTCTTACTATAAATATTAATCTGTAGGAAGAATTAGAGATTTATTCTCCTTGCCTGCAGCAACTGTATTTCTAGTTGTGGCAGACTGTCTTTTCTGAAGATGACCACAGTCTTGCCCTCCCACATGCTCCTGTATAGTGGGACAGCCCCACCTTGCCATCCATCATGGCTCTGTGTCACCTCTTCTTGAATCTAGACAGGCCTGTGGCTCTTCTGACCAATAGATAACAGTGAAAGTAACGCCTGGTGATTACTGAAGATAGGTCCTAAAAGGTTACTCAGCTTTTGCTGTACCTGCTGGAACATACATTCTTCAGTCCAGAGCTTCTAAGTAACAAAGTTCAACCCCTCTCCTTCCTATGCTACTAGGCCATGAAGAAGCCAAGTGACATGGGCAGTCCACATATGGGAGCTCTACTCAAAAGCCTCAGCTGAGCTCAGAGTTCAAATCTTTCTGGCCCAAGACAGACTAGGAATAAAGGAGCTCCAGATCCTGCAAGCATCCAGTTGTTGAGTCATTGCTACCTTCAGGTATTTCCAGCTGAGACTCAGACATCACAGAACAGCACTGTCATCCGCAGTGTGTCCTGTCTCAAGTTCACACCCACAGAATCCACAAGCACAGTAAAATTCCTGTTCTGCACCTCCAAGTCTGGGGTGGTTTACTACATGGCAGTATCACCTGGAACACGGGGTCATTACATAGCTCTGCTGAATACAGGGAAGAACTTTGTTGCAGAAAAGTCTCATTCATAAATATAGAAAGAAGGAGAATCTCAATACATTTTCAGCTGATAGATATAAATGACATAATAGAAATAGAAATTGACATTTTGCAACATTTTCTAAAGAGATAATTTGTTTAGGTGATGTTCAGTAATGGATGCAAAATTTGAGGAAATACTGAAGGCAAAATGGGTATTTGCAGGATACTAAAACATTGTTCTGCTGACTAGTTGCTGATCTACAGGGAACAAATACAACTTTAAAATGGATAAATGAGGCTATCAACACTTACGCTCACTGATCAGTTATTCTTTTCTGTCACTTTTGGAGGAATAATTCATATTATGTATATTCTGAGGCAATATGAAATGCAGTTCTTTACAAAATATTTTACCAAAAATGTGACTATGATCCAAATGCCACTTTCAGTGCAAATATTAGGACAATATATTTAATGATACCGCCATGAAGCAATCCAGAAAGTGGAAAATTCTATTTGAAAATTGATCCACTTTCTTCAGGTCAGTGCAATAGAAAAATTTGGCGAAGGAGGGAGCATTCCAGGGTATGGAAGACTCAAGGGCCCTAACCACAAAATGCAATGCATGCAGCTTGTTTGAACTTAGATTTGAGCAAACACATGATAAAACGGCAATTAAAGAGGCTGTTGAGAACTGTGAACATTGACTACTGGGAACTTTAAATATTAGATAATATTGAAGAGAAAGAATTAATTTTGTTAGGACTGATACTGAAGGTAACATTAAAAGTTACTCTTGTTCAGATGTGGAAACTAAAGTATGTAGTGGTGAACTGTTATGATATCTGTAATTCATATTAAAACAGTTTAGCAAAAATAAGTGCAAAAAATTAAAAATCTGCATAAGTTGGAGGGGTCCATTATTGTACTTTATTTTTTATATGTTTGAGATTTTTCATAATATAGAGTAAAAATTACATAGTTATAATTATAAAAATGTATCAGTCTAAATATTTAATCATAGAGGAATATCTAATATGTTATCTTCCAGATTGAATATTTATAATCATTTAAAGTGATCAATATGCAGATCATAAAAAGAGAAGAATTTGTGGTTTAAATTAAGTTAAATATAAGGCTACAGAATTATAGTTTCATGATGATTTCAATTTTACTTGGTAGTGTGCATATTTGTGTGTATGTGTGTGTTTGTGTACATACCCACACACCATTTTAAAAAACAAATCAAGGGCTGGGGATTTAGCTCAGTGGTTTCACTGCCTGCTGTGCAAGCGCAAGGAACAGAGTTCAATCCCCAGTACCAGAAAAAAAACCAACCCAAATCAATTCTATGTTATTTCTCACTTTTCGTTCCTTGGCCTGGGGGATGGCTTGTCAGGAGTCCAGAGGACACCCACGTGTGTTAGGCATTCTTTCTGAGGGACTGGGGACCTTAAGCTTAACCCTGCAGATCACCTTGGAGGGCCTTCTAATCACTCGTGAGGATTCTGGATCATCTCATGCCACTGTTAGCAGGGAAAAGTGGGATATTCTTATCTGCTACCCATGTTAAATACTTTAAAACCAAGGAAGAAAAACTGTCAAAGTTAGGAAAATAGCTGTGCTGAGATTCTATCTAGGTCATATTAAAGTTGATAGTGGCTGGCTCTTTTTTATTTTTTCTCTAAAGAGCTTAATAAAGGCAGTGCTGGGCTCAGCACTGAAGAATGGAAGAATGTGAAAGAAGAACACTTTCTCTCATCACCTAGCTCTGGCTTGGTTTCCCTCCTCCTCACCTTTGCATCTCTGCCCCTCCTCTGCCCTCCTGGGTGAGTATGCAGTACTCTCCAGAGCAGCGACACAGCCCTCCAGCCAAGCTTCTTTGGCAATCATGAACACATGCATCTATCAGCTCTGGTGATGGGTGTTTGTGGAGGACTTGCATCCCAGTGAAAGCCTGGAACCAATCAGTCGTTATTCTAGTCTGTAAGCAAGCTTTAAGTACAAAGCAGTTTAAAAAATTATTTTTAAGAAAGTGTGTGTCCTTGGACCACCTGAACACATACTACATTAGTAGTTGCCTCCTCTCCTTTTACATAAGGTTGTCTTGGCTAGAGAAATAGTGAAAAAGGAAATAACACTTGTAGGAAAGTACTGAAGTCAATACAAAGGTATTATGAGGGACCATGAAGGTAGAAAGACATTTAATTTATTCCTTTGACATTTAAAGACTTTTACTGTATGTGTAACATGTGCCAAATGCTGTTCCAGGCCCCAGAGATACAAAGATGATTTTCATTAACTACTCAGAGGAAGAAATACAGAAGTAGTTGATGATATCACGTGAGAAATAATAGAAATATGTGCAAAGTGTTATGGAAACACAGAACAAAAGCAGCCACCTCTGCCTAGGTCAGTCTGGAATGGTTTCACAGAAAGAATGCCAGCTGAGCTGGGTAATCTTGCACAATCTAAATAATTGCCCTGGGCCTCAATTCTCTATCTTTGAAATGGAAATAATTACAGTGCTCTTCACATATAGTTTTGAGAATTAAAGAGCTATTATATGGTGTCAAGTTATTAGAATATTACCTGAAATGTAGAAGTGCCTGAAATATTGAAGGAATATCAGCTTGCAGAAAGAGGAACAGCCGATAAGAGGAGGAGGAACAAGCAAAATTTGGCACTGAGGGAGTAAGAACATTCTCATTAGATAAAGCAGCATGGGCAAGATACAAGGTCATAGGATATCATGGCATGTTAGGAGAACAAGAAATCGCTCAGAGGAATCAGAGCATATGGTGGTTAGAGGGGGAAACGGGTTCGGGGCCAAAGGAAGAGGAACCTTCCCTGCAGGGCTGCTTCCACTGATCCATCGGCACTGCCGGCTCTGTCAATTGGTTAGTGCACACCCACACCATTTCTTAGAATCTTCACTATCCCCCGCCTCCTTTATATTAATTATAGGAGGGAGCAGGTTGGAGCTTGTTTTGAACAGGAAATGGTAATGAAATCAGGCTTTTTGGATAAGGAATATAGGTCTGGAGAAGTGAAGAGACTGTATTAGACTTAGGTAGGTTGGCGACCTAGGGAATAGACAGTATGTGTCATCTGTAAGCACATTGCCCATTTTGACAAGTATCATGTTTTGTTTTGATTTTGCCTCCACTGTTACACTGAGAGGCTGAAAGGCCAAGATATTTTTTTTAATACCTAGCACCTACATTATTACTCACTCAAATAGATGCTTCTAATGATTCATTGCATAAATCAATAAATGAGGGAATGAGATGCAATGCGGAAAGCCTGAACTTAGACAAGGGTGGCTCAATGGAACGGAAGAGGCCAGATGTGTAAGATATTTCTGAAGCGGAAGCATCAGAACTCAGTGGCGAATCTGGGTGTGGGAAAGGAGAATAAGAAGTCACCAATAGGCTCCCCTGGGTCTCTGAGCTGGGCAGTGGTGTTCAGGGTGGAAGCATTCATCAGGCTTTCCCCCAGGGTCGGGGTAAATTCTGTATAAGGGTATAAAACTGGCCCTAGTCAGGGAAAATAGTGGCTCAAGGAGCATGAGTTGAGAAGCAGCAGGAAGGCCTCCTGTAATAGAGAGCCCAGGTATCTGCCCTTCTCGTCCTCTCTGCTAACAGAGTGGGTCCCAACCACACGCTGCCCAACTAACACTTCATTCCCCGGACTCTTGCAGGTAAATGCAGCCCTTTGACAGGGTTTTAGAGACAGAATATGAGAAAGACAATTTCCGGTGTGGACCACTCAAGAGCAGAGGTGAACACTTTCTTCCGCTTGTCCCTTTTCTTTGGCTGCAGAATGGACAAGGGAGCTGAGGCAGGCCTCCTGGACCATAGCTGAAGCCACATTTTGAGGTTGGCTGAGCAATGAGATAGACAGGTGCTGAGCCCTGGATATTGTGAACCCCCATATTAGCCCAGGCGGCTTGTGTTGAACCTTTTCCGAGGAAGAAATATATATCTGCCTTGGTTAAGCCATTACTATTTTGGCTTTGGTAATAGTGACCAAAACAAAATTCTAACTAATATACTTCCTTGGTTTAAACAATTAATAAGAAAGCAAATATCCTCATAAGTAGTAATCTAGTTTTGTAAATCTTAAATTGAGCACCTTACTGGTTGCTTGGAGATAAGTGTTCACATAGGTTATTCCATTTTGAGTTGGAAGGAGACTGGCAATAAATAAGAAAGAGATGGAGAGGCCACAGAAAGAGACCGAAAGTGCCCAGAATGCTCTTCTCCTTGCTCTAATCCTATCTAGGGTCTCATCTGATAGGGACAGAATGATCAGTGGGATTTTAAGATGGAAAACCTCATTGTTGATTAGAGCAGCAGAAAAGACACTGTGGAGGGACGGGGTGGCTTCGAAGAGAGGCAAGCCTGCTCCAAACTGACATTTTTTGGCTAATGGAAGCAAGAGATGTCATGGTATGATTTTTAAGCTAGAGAGAAAGCCAAAAATTTTCTCTCTTTTTCTGTCTCCCCCCTCCTTTTCCCTTTAGCTATATTTGGGTGCCAATTGTACACAGAAAGGCCAAACTCAGTTTGTTAATGTCAGACTATGATACTTGTGATCTGGCAGAGGGCAAAATTTTTTATTTTTGCAATTTGGAGCTTGTCATTGGGATTAATGGGCTTGGAGAAAAATGTCTAAAGTAATATTTAGCCCTTGAAAGACCCTGAAGTCCAGATCTGGCAAGGCTGGGCACCTTCCCAGAGCTGGTCAGGCACATCCCATGATTCCATATCGCTTGGCCGGTGCCCAGGGCTGCCGCTCCCTCTTCCCTCCCCAACTCCACAGAGAAGTTCAGAAAGTGCAGGTTGCTCCCACGGCTTACCTGGCAGATGCCCAATCCCCCTGGAGAAGGGGATGACCCTGAGCCCGGAGACTGGAACATTCCCTGGAGCAATTTATAGGTCTTCTCTTTGCAATACGAGGAGCCACCAATGGTGTGCTAGCCCTAGGCAAAGATGCCATCTCACCCAGGGCAGTGTCAGCACCCTCTCTTTTCACACCAGTCTTGCTGGTGACCTTGAACTGCCCTTGGTACAACAGGTGTCATGGAAACCAAAAGAGTCACAGAGAGGAAAGGTCTGGCCTCCCTCAGAGCCTTGCACATATCCCTGTAGCTTTGTGAGTATGGTCTATCTCTCTCTCTAGGGTAGAAGTCCAAGTCACACCCAGGATGTCTATGTGTAGTTATCACTTCCACTTTCTGAAGACATAGTGTTATCTGACATATAACTCTCCTGTCTCCATTAATAGCTAATAATAGCACCTTTTAAGTGCTTTTCAGTAATCCCAACCTTTGGTGCATCTCTGAATTATTTGTGCAGCTTTTAAAATTATGTTTGCCTACATGCCACGCATAGAAGGCCATAGGTAAGTGTAGGATGGGAACTGTGTTGGGAGAAACTGCTGATTTTAATTTGTCCAACACTCAGTGTCAGGCTCGTGAAATCACATCGCTTTCCTCAGGGAAGTGATACCTGTGGCCCCACGCTGGGTGGATCGGGTGTTAGTGAAGGCATCCTTCACTCTCCTGACCAAGGTGTGGGCATGAGACCAGGAAAGGCCACTGTCTTAGTCAGGGATGCTATAGCAAAGTACCACAGTGGGGAGCTTATACAGTGGAATGATTTCGCACAGTTTGGGAGGCTGGGATTCTGAGATCAGATAACCAGCCTTGGGTTCTGGTGAGGACCCTCTATCGGAGCACAGAATACTTACTTCTTGTATCACGGGAAGAAGAAGAGAGCAAGACACACATGAAACTCCACCCTCATGACCTGACCACTTTCCAAAATCCTTGTCTCCAAATACTACTGCCTTGGGGATCAGATTTCAAAATATGAATTTTAAAGGGGACACACACATTCAGTACCTAACAGCCAGACTCTCCCAGAATGAGAATGAACATTTGCTTGGAGCAGCTATAGTCCCCAAACTAACTGTCCATCCTGCTCCAGAGTGACACTGTCTTGGCCATTCCAGTTTGGTTCTTCTGTTTTCCTTTCACTCTCTGAGCATTCTGTGCCTTCCCAATAAATTCCGCACTTGTTTAATGTGGACTAAAGTAACATTCATGTTTATGACACAATAGTGCTGATTGCTGCACCTGAAGATGTATGGTTTGCAAAAGCTTTGCAGGTGCACAGGCCTGTTTGCTGACCATCTGTGTGTCAGGTTCTGGGCTAAGAGTTTACACACATTTTTCTTATTTAGTACTCACAAAAAAATCCAACAAGAAATCGAGGCCTAGAGTCATGTAGTTAGCAAATGGTAATGCTGGGATTTGACTTCCAAAGCTCCTTAACTCCACTGATGAACTACTTGTCTAGCAATGATGCCCCATTCTCTGGGTCTCCTATGGCTCTGTGATTCCTTTTAACTTCATGTTGTACCTTTTATTAAACCACATATATATGCCCTATATATATGTCAAACCATATGATTAGATTAGATGCTCCTTGAGCTCAAGTTTAAAGTAGTATATGCTTCATGTCCCCTAATATGGCACTTTTTGTACTTCTGTCATATATAGTAGTTCCCATATATTTCTCCAATGAAAGAATGATATCAACCAGTTACCTTACAGGGAGAAATCAGTGAGTGACCAACCACTGATGAGTTCACACTGAAGTAGGGAGGCAGGAAGTGCTGGCATGGGATAACATAAACACTTAGTCACGGAGGCTTTTCTTCCTTTGGAGAATCATCAATGAATGACTTTCTCAGACCCTGAAACACCTTCCTTCTGCTCTCTGACTCAACACCCAGCCTGAGCTAGACTTTCCCAAAGATCCTACTATCTTCCCTATTCCAGGTCTAACAGTTGAGAGGAAGAGGGTAGGATGAATTGTTCTCCACAAGCTTACAGAACATCACAATTTCTCAGTCATCCAAATATAGAATCTTGATGAGAGAGGGCAATAAGTTGGATAGAATGAAGCTACACACAATCTTACAATTCTCTGAGTTTAATAGCTTGGTCTAGTTAAGGAAATAGCAAGAGGTTTTCTAGGACAGTAATTTCTAACAGCGAATGAATATTCTGTTTGCCTCCTATCTACCACTTAAGTGAATTCAAAGAGAATCCAAAGAATGTTGTCTGGTTATATCTCTGGTTCAGATTTGAACTCCATCCATCTACCCACCCACTCATCCATCCATCTATCCATCCACCCACTCATCCATCCATCCATCCACCCACTCATCCATCCATCCGTCCATCTACCCATCCATCCATCCATCTACACATACACCCATCCATCCATCTACACATACACCCATCCATCCATCCATCCATCCACCCACTCACCCATCTACAAAGTATTATTAAGCACCAACTTCATGCTTCAGGCTTGCTGCTGAACTAATAAGGCAAAGTCTCAATCCTTAAATGCACTTATAGTCAGGAAGTGGAGACCAACCTAGAAATAATGTAACTGTACACACAGTGTGACAAGAGAAGAAAGACACACATCTGGGTCTGTCACATGAAAGGGTCCTGCCCGGAGAGAATGGTTTTGACAAGAACTTTCCTCATGCAGAATGGCTGTCTCTAAACTTTTACTTAACTCTGCAAAAAGGCTTTGGATTCAACTATTCCTTCCCCAACATTTTGCTTAACTACAACTGACACCAGATTTTATATGACTGTAGTGTACAAGGCCAGTTAATATATGGCTAAAATTTCAGTGGGCCATTTTTTTAGCCAACATCAATTAAACACTTAGTTCATGCTCAACAAAACACTAAGAAATTCACCAAAGTATCTCATTAAACTTAACCACAAACTAATTCACAGTATAAGAATTTTGACTACCATTTCCTAGTTGAGGGTTAAAGAGGTTCCAGAACTTGCCTGAGATCTCACTTGGGTAGAGTCAGGCTGCAGACCCAGGTTTCTCTGACTCTACAGTACATATGATAACCATACACCTGCTTCCCAATGTCAGGTCTGTAACATATACTTTATTGATGAAGATTTCATCCCTCAAAAAAAAATCTCTATCCATTATAGAAAGAAATGTAATTGAAGAGTTTTGTTATAATTCTCCACTGTCCCAACTCAATTCTTAAAGTTATAAAAAATATATGAAGTTCAATAAAGATTTTCATGATTCTTACTGACAGTAAGTTAGGGGAAACTTCCAGTGGGCAGAGTTGAGCTCATAGGCCTGAACAAGCTAGTGGAGTCGGAGAACTTCCATTCCTGGTGGGGTGAGCCCGTTGACAACTGGCTATGCTAGCCCTGGTCCAAGGCCCTTCTCTCCGAAGCCTTTCTAGACCCCTCCATGCAGGTAGGTCTCTGCACCCATGGAGCCTCAGCTGGGGCTGCCTGTCCTGGGAGCTGGCAGGGCCTAAAGACCAGGCCAATTTTCCTTCCTCCCTTGTCACCTACCCTATAGCCAGTTAGTGCCACAAACATAGTAAGTCTCCAAGAAATGCTCCTTAGGAGTAATTTGTGCTAAAGTTTTTGGAAACAATAGGCACATTCTCAATAAATAATTGCATTCCTTACTGCTCTGTCCTTTAAACAGCTGCCTAAAGCATGAGTTAAAACCCCTTCCCAGAAACTCCTGTGGTTTTCCTAAAACACTTTGCAACATGCCTCTGTATAGTTTTTCTGAGAACAGATGAGTGGCATTCAAAAAGACTTTGAGTTATAATTTGAGACATGCATTTTGACTAGGCACAAGCACTTCTATTTTGAAATTAGAAAATTAAATTGCCATGTCACACACACACACACACACACACACACCACATATACCCTCATCATTTCAAAGACCTTGTGTATTTCCTGAGTCTCACAAAGATGTCATTCTGTAAAATAGCCTGAAAAGTCACCTATGGCAAATGCTTGCCAGACTTGGATCTCAGAAGTGCTGTCTTCCTCCAAAGCCAGTTAGGAACTCCGTGGTACATAATTAAGTCAGAGTCGTTTGTTATGATTGCCCCGAAGACTCTCTTCAAAGCTTTGAGCCTCCACTCACCAGCCTCTCTAGCCAAACCATTTCACCAGCCACTTGCAGTGTTTACTCCTGCTGCCCCCAGCACTCCCTTGGGGCCCCCTGAGCGTCTCACCTCCAGAGTGCTAAGTGTGTCCAGATGGCTGTGCTGGCAGGCTGGGTTGGAAAGCCCCACGGAGAAACCCTGAGACATTTAGGGGTGCAGTTGTGCACAGCTTCACTATGGAGCACAATTCTGGGTCTGTCGGAATGTGCTGTGTTGCTTGATTGATTGACAATTACATGCAGTTGTTTGGAACAGATCCTGGGAGAGAAATGTGAAGCTATTCTGGAAATGCTTAGCATTTCAGTTGCGTTGCGATTATTCGACCACACAGTGCTAAAAGTTCCACAGGAGTAAGAGTCTCATCTGTCTCATCACTGCTGTATCCCCAGCGTCTAGACATCACTCTGAGACATCACAGGTACCCCACAAATGTTTGCAAAATGACTGAGTGGCTGCAAAGGCAATCTTTTATTAAGCTTTCACTGTCACCACTAGTACAGACGATGTTTACCAGCCAGTTTAATTTCTTCTTACCCACCGAAGTGACTAATCAGATGATCTGGCTGTCCAGGTATCTGACACCAACCGTGAGCTTTGTCATTCAGGGCTGACATTTGACTCATCTTTCCCAGCACACACGAGACCCAGTGTCAGTTTTCTGAGGAATGCATTTAAGAATAGAATTTGTTTTCTCTTGAGCACTGTTGACTGGAACTTTTCTGTGACAAAGGAAATGCTCTATTTAAATAGCTGCATGTAAGCTAGCGACCGCCATATCACACAGCCCAGAGCTAGAGATTCTATATCAACTTGTAGAGTATTCCAAGAAAGATCCTGGAGATGACTGATTGATACCTTCTTAATCAGAGACTTTCAGATAATCAGACCTCTGATTAGGAGAATTTCCATTTCTCACTGTGTCTAGCCCAATACGCTAAGGCAGGAATCTCACCATCACATTCCCAGCATCTACGAGCTGGGCAAAGATGCCATCCAAGTCTTCCCAATTCAGCTTGGGGACAGCATGATGACAATGAGCCCCACTCTGCAGCCACTGACACTTCTCAGGTCCACAACCCAATGTGCCACTTTGCCCCTAGCCAGTCAGGGCTCTGCCTGGGAATAGCAGTCAGCCTGGAGCAGTGGTCTCCATCTCAGTCTGGAAGGATTTAGAATCTGCTTCTCTAACATTTCTCCAGGTGATGCTGGTATGATTTCTTCTCAGGCCACATCGGACAGCATTGCCAGTGGATAGGTCACCATCCCAATGTCTCTGGATGAAAAGTGACCTTCAATAGGTCACCATCCCTGGGAAACCACATACATCACACCAATCCCCTACACACACCCTCTCTATGGGGTCTTCTTCTACTGTCCACCTGGAGGACTCCTCCACCACTTGCAGCACTCTACCTTTGCAGTGAAGCCTGTCCTCCCACATCACCATTCATCACCTGGCTGCAGGTGCCAGTTGGATGGTGAGGCACGTAGGGCAGAAGGGGACTTACTCATCCTGCATACGCAGTGCCCAGCCCCAGTGCTTGGCCCAGCACAGGCATTTCTTATCCAGGACCTTTTGTTCCCAATCCTCCAAGCTCTCCAGTTTGTGAAATGTGAGTGCCAAGAACGACTCATCTTTCAGACAGGAATGGGGTCCTGGGCACAAAGGCAAATGAGAAGATCAAATGAGAGAAACCAAAAGGGATTAGACACGGGTGAAAGGCTTTAGGGTTCTTACGCTAAGGGTTTGTTCCAGTTGAAATCCAAATGTGGATCATAATCAAAAGCCAGAGGCAGGGTAGGGAGGGAGGCACCTCTCAGGTGGAGTGTCCTGAGCTCCAGGCCATGGGCACATGCCTTTCTCCATAATGTGCTAGAGCGCAGAGTCCAGGCCTCCCAGCCCCTGACACACACACACACACACACACACACACACACACACACACACACGCACGCACAGAAGGCCTCAGTTCCACTAATTGCTTACCACTTCTGGCTAGAGTTATTGTCTACTCAGCACTACTTCCACTATCTTACTGCCAAAAATTCTAGTTAACTTACTGGGCTTTGCATGTAAAGTGCCTTCCAAATCAGCCTTATTAACCCTCAGTATGAAGGGAAGAAATCCACCAGATGTGGGGAAGTTGAGGTGGCTAAGGTGACCTCGAGAATTTCTACTCCTCCTCAAGTCTTTATGTGGTTTATTCAGGGTTCACATTTACTGCCCTGTGAGGCCAGATTTGGATTACAGGTAGATAGAGACACAAAGACTTGTCTCCACTTTCTCGATTTGCTATGAAAACCTTTTCACTAGCTCTCACATATTTAACAAGCATTTACTGGGCCCCTATTATATGCAAGGCAGATTCCAGCACTCAGATGTATAGATGAATGAACATGCCTCACCTCCTCAGAGAAACGCACAGTCCTGTGGAGGAACCTGGCACAGGGACTCAACAGAAGATGAAGGTAGGGTCAAGCAAGAGCAGAGTAAGGCTAGATATCCAGAAGGCAGTTTATTTTTCTTTATTTCTAAGGTATATCCAGTTTATTTCCCTCAGGGAAGTAATTTAATATAAAACAGATCTTAGACAAGTCTTAAACAATTTAAATCAAAGCCCTGGAGAAGCACAAAGCTAACGTGGTCCTTCTGCTCCTGCATGGGATACAGCCAGCCTTGAACATGTGAGAAACCAAGGAGCAGAAGCACAGCATAAGACTGGAATGTGAATAAGTATTCTGAAACTGTCACCCCATCCTTCTGAGCTCATGAGTGCCCCAGTCTAAGTGCAGCCTCTCTCTGTGGCTCTCTATGCTAGGCCAGCAACTTGGCTCCTGAGTCCTCTTTGCCCTTGGCCCAGGGAGAAAGAAGCCCATTGTGTCCTCTCAGAGGCCTGGCAGGGAGGATGGTACAAGGGGAAGAGAAGGGTGGCAGGGAGGCCTCACCATGTTCCTGTCCCTCCAGTCCCCCCAGTAGCCACCTGATCCTCCACCGCTGTCCCAGTGCTGGGTGAGTGGGAGCAGAGAACCTGTCCACTTCCTCCTGGGTGCACGGCCTGCTCTAGGGAAAACTATGTCTGAGATGCTGTGTAAGGCGGACACAGAGACTTCTGGCAATGAACTCCAAAGGTGGGACCCAGGTCCTGCATGTGTGGAAGTTGAGGCTGGGGAAGCCGAGAAAGCTGGAAAAAGATTCGCCTTTCTGCCTTGAAGCAATAATGGCAATCCTGCCAACTCACTAAGGGGATTTGTGACTAATTTGCAACTAGCTTGTTGAGGTCATTCCCCTTCTCTCCTTATTGGATATGTAGTCAGCTTTGGTTTTATGAAGGTCAATAATCCTCAAACAATATGTGATAAAAGGTCAAGGTTTTACTCCTCCAATCCATTCTAGGCCAATAATCAATTTAAAAATTCACAGTAAAAAAATCACTAGAAAACTGAAATTTTTAAAAATAATGAAAGAGAAGCCCATACTGGATGCCACTTAAATGTTTTAACAATGTGAAATTTCTAAAGAGTTCCCCAAAGACTTCTTTTTAACTCCTGTACTTATGTTAGTACCACTGAGAGACATTTTCCAGAAGGGCCTAGGGCACAGCTCACACTTTTGATAGAACTGATGCAAGTCAGAGGAAGGCAAAGCACTTAAAAATACCTTTCTCTTTCCCAGGAAACTTACCAGCTGGACATCTTGTTAGAGTAAATGACGCTAGCTGCCCCAGAAGCAATCCCATCCCTGACAGCTTAGGTGACGTCCCACCCTCACTGTGGAAGTTCTGGTGGAGCCCTGAAGCTTCACTATTCGTTCACAAGAACCACGAGTGGACTGGGCCATCCACCCTCCCCTGTAGGAGCTTGAGATTGTATGTGTCCCTGATATCATCCTTATAACTACCCAGGGAGAGGGGCATGCAGTGTCCCCTTTTTCACCCTTGAGCTTCAGAAAGAAATCTTTCAGTGCACATGACCAGTGAGTGACTACTCCCCCCACCCCCAGGTACCACAGTCTGTCCCCCATTGTACTGAGATCCTCTCTGAGCTGGAGGATCTATCTCCATGAGATCAGCCTTTGTGGAGAGGTAGCAAGGGCAGGTTTTGTGGCCCAGGGACTGCAGAATGAACATTCGTGGGAACCAAATCACTAGAGGGCTGGGATTGCTGTAGGAAAGATTAGAGCTTGCCAGTAGGGAAAACCCATGCACACCTGCGTGTGTGTACACACACACACACACACACACACACACACACATGCATGCACACATGAAAACTCAGGCCTACTTGGGATATGCTATACTTCTTACAGTGGAACTATGGGGCCCACCACCATGCCATGCCACCCCAAGCATTCCACCCATGACAAAAGCCAGAATTCCACTGGATGGAGGCAGGGCTGTGTTACTACAGCCAGAGACTGTTTGAGATGGGAACGTGACAGCATGCCCGCACTCTCACCTCTTCTCTTAAAGCCACCATCCTGTATCTCAAATTATCCACACTGCTCATGGCATGAGAGGGAGGGTGTGGTTGATATTCAGAGAAGCATTTTACTCTCAAACAGTCTGGATTGCACCTGTGCATCCCAGGGTCAGAGCCATAAGCATAAGAGTACTACACAACATCTGTTCTGCACTGTGAGCCATTCTCCCAGCCGGGACCGCTCCTTCCTTCCTCAGATAATGACTGGGGCTAGGAAGAGGTTCGAGAGGCTGCAAACCCTGTTTTTAGCCAGCCTAGTTTTACAAAGTGCACTGGGACCCCTCCATTCCTTTCTCAAATACTTCCGGAGGCAGAGGGGAGGTGTGGGGAGGAGGAGGGGCTTCAGGCCCAAGAGAGTGCAGCATGTCCCCTGGTCTAAGGAGCAAATCTGCCTGTTTGAAAGAGAACACAGGAGCAGGAGGGTAAATACACGGCTCTGCCATGCTCCACCAGCACACTTTGAGGTGAGGAGTGAGAACCTGAGGCCTCCTGGCAATGTCTAACACAGGACATGGAGCAGGGGGGATCAGGCTCCTCTTTCCCACTTACCAGCTGCAGATTAGACACAGGGCTCACCCTTGCAGGTCTTGGTTTCTTCCTAGGTCTTGGTTTCCCGCTGCGGAAGGAGGATTCATGTTCACTCCTCTCTCTGGGCTTTGGAAGAAGACAGTCCTCCATGCAGTCTGGTGCTTTTTTTTGCCGTGGACTCTCTCTACCCACTCACTGCTATCTTACTGGACTTCCAGGTCCTATGGGTCATTAGTCAAAGACTTTTGCTTCTGATCTACTCACTTCCTCCACTCTCAGCAACCTGTGTCTTCCAAATGGAGGCACTGTCTGTGCAGACCCTGACCTGGTCAACTACCTGGACCTCATTTCCTTGAGTTCCCTTCTTCTGGTGACTTCCCATCACTCCACAGCAGCTGTCCACTCTCATGTCCTGCTCTGGAGGCCACCACGCATAAATGCTGTTCCTTCAGAAAGACTGTCTCCAGGGTCTCATCCTTGCTCCATCACCTTCTCACCTTCCAGCTTGATGTCCAGCTATTCCCACTGCTGTTTCCTCTTTTCTCATCCATTCACAGTCCTTTCTTTGAGTTTATCCATCATGTCCTATCTTAACTTCTCTTTCTCATCCAGCTTATTATCCACAGTCTAGCATCCAATACCTTTATGTAGTTATTTATTTCTGCTAAACCCCTAAATTCTTTTGTTATACATCTTTAACCACCACATTTGGCAAGGCCCCAGCTTCGGATGAAGCCAGTTCTACATTTTTCTGAATCTACTTAAGCAGCCAAGCACTTTAGTGGTGAGGCAGGAAGTGAAGAGTCAGACAGTGAAGCAGACTGGCTGTCATGATCTCCCGCCATTCGATGTGTCCCAAATTCCTTTCAGAAATCCCCTTGATTTATCTGGTCTACTTCTCCCCACTTTCCATAATTACTTCAGACCATCTCCATTTTCCTCATGCCATCAAAGGCTTTGTCATTCCCAGGTCTCAGTAGAAATCCATGCTGCATAGGTGTTGGAGAGAAGTCAGTCATGAGACAGGAAGTCCTCAGTGTACATACCAAACAAACTACTGCACGTGCCCTGCTTTCTTTCTCCTGCTTCCATGGAGGGCTGCCCACCCCAGCTTCTCCACCCTGAGTGCCCCTGCTCTCTCAGGAATCTTACCGTAGTGACTAGCCCTCCTCTCCACAGAGCGATGTCTATGCCTTAAACACAGCAGCTCCCTCCCATCTTCTTAAAAGTAGAGCAAGTTAGCGAGGAAGGAGAAGAAGAGGAGGGAGGAGGAGGAGAAAGAGAAAGGAGAAGTGGGAGGGGCTAGGGAAAGAGGAGAGAAGAAAGAAAAGATTCCCTCACTGGATCCTCATTCTCTTTCAGCTATCATCCTCCTTCCCCTTCTTTTTAGCCCAGCTTCTCAAAATGGCTGCCCATCTATATTATCTTCAACACTTTACTTTCTGTCTAAGTCTATCCTGGCTCTTTAGAAAAATACTATAAACTGGGTGGCTTATAAACACTATTTTTTTTATTTCTCAGTTTTGGAGGCTGAAAAGTCCAACATCAAAGTGCTGGCAGATTCGGTGTCTGGGGAGGGGATAGAAGCCACCATCTATTGTGTCCCTAAAGAGTACAAGGGGCAGAAGAGTTCCCTTGGGACCTCTTTTATAGGACATTAATCTTGTTCATGAGCCTCTATTTCATGACCTAATCATTTCCCCCTCTCCACAGGGCCTTTGAACATGCTGTTCCCTTAGGCCTCTTTCCCTTTTCAGCGATTCACTGAAAGGATAAGGATAACCTCCTCAGAGAGACCCTGTTGGAGGTCCTGACTGCTGTTAGTCATCAGCACTATTCATTATGTATCTGTGTGTCCTGACAACAACCTGCCTCTCCTCCAAGATCATAGGCTACACAAGTATAGAAAATGCATTTATTTTTGTCACTGTTGTAATTTCAGCATTCAGCAAAGTGGGTGACATACAATAAACACTCTACGAATGTTTGCTAATGAATGAAAAAGGATGGAAAAAGCACTTAGTACCTAGTGGGATTCGTCATAAATATTCATTCAACTTGATGGGTTTCAAAAAGTTTTTCCTGTCCCCAAATAATTCCACCACTGCCGACTACAGGCTGTGAACATTCTCACTAAGGTTCATCACTCTGGGATGCTGTTACCATCCCTCGAGTCAAAACACATTAATTAGCCCACATTCTAGCAACACAGATTAGTTCCTCTCATTGATTTTCTACCCATAGCCATAAAACTCAGAACACTGAAGTATCTGAGCAGATCAGGATCTGGCCACCCACCCCTGTGCTTCATTGAACAGTTTAGGAAACTAAGGCCCAGAGAGGGTAAGACAGCTATCTGGCTTCACACAGTAAGTTTGTGATAGAATGCAGACTATAATCTACATAAATAACTCTGCTACAAGGGCAGTCAAGGTCAGTGCTCTGAGAGAAGGACCTGTAGCTGGGCTGTGAGAGCCCAGAGTAGAAACAACCCATTCCAGGCCGAGTCAGGATGGGCCAAGTAAAAGAGGTTGTGATATGTAAAGTGGGTCCTGGAAAGCGACCAGGAGGAAACCAGGAGAGGCCATCCTGGCCTGCATAAATAGCACCTATCCAGGGACTTTCGGGGGCAGGGTATGTGTTTGTGGGGTGCCCCTGATTGCTTGTAAAACTGCAGAAAAAAGGGAAGGAGAGCCATTGTGAGGGGCACATGCCTATGATCCGAGCTACTCCAGAGGCTGAGGCTGGTGGGTCACAAGTTCAAGCCCAGCCTGGGCAGCTCAGCACAAACTTAGCCAGCCTGGGCAACTGTCTCAAAATAAAAAATATAAAATAAAAAATATACTGGAGAAGTAGCTCAGTTGAACGCCCTTAGGTTCAATCCCCTGCACCACAAAGGGAGAGGGCCAGAGAGACGAGGTGCAAAGGGGAATCAGGACAAAGCAGAAAGGAGATGAGTCGGAAGGCCAGCTGCCCAGCCTCTTCTGCAGAAGTGCCCTAGACCCAAGGGCTGCCTTTTCTTCCTACCATTACTAGGCCAACTGAGGATGGACACTCCCTGTCGCCACCTCCTAGCTCCCGGCTTCCAGAGGCTGAGGCCAGGTGCTGCTTCTGCCAGCAGGGGAGGGCCAGGAAGATTCATTCATGTTCCACACAAGAAAACTGAAACCTTGCCTGGGAGGAGGCAATCAGGGGCAAAGCCACGGTTACTACAGGGAATGGAGTTTGAAGGGACAGAGGGTAGGGTCTGGTCACCGGAAGGTCCGGAAACCTAGGTTCTACACCTGTCCCAGGCCTGACCTTGTCCCCGAATTGTGTGTTTTTCATCAGTCTCTGCCACTACCAGGGCACAGGACCAGGTCGAATGGGGCCTGCTGGTGTCACCACGTACAGCAGAGCTTCCCCAAGCTGCCTCTCTCCAACCCGTCCTCTCTAAAGCTGGGAAACTGGGCTAAGTCACCCATGTAGCACAGTCTCCTGGGTGAGGTTGTTTCCTGGCTGCCTTGCCATCTGCCCCAGGGTAACAAATCAGGGCACAGAAGAATTGTGCACCATACAAAAGGAGAAGGGCTCAGCTTTAAGGCTTCCATGGATGGCAGAGAGAGCCCCAGAATGAGTGGGAGCCTGGATCAACAGAGCAGAAGGCCCCACTGGGGATTCCTGCCCATCACCCAGGCGCCCACCTTCAGAAGGCATGGCGGGGAACAAGGGTGCCTCCTTTCCTAGCACTCCCAGCTTTCACATACATAGTGTTCCCCAGTCCTCACAACCATTTAGGCAGGAGGTACGGTGCTGTTCCGAGAGCTCAAGGGACTTGCCAATATCAGCCAGTAAACAGCGGGACTAGTGAGGTCCGGAAGCCATGTCCTTTGATTCCTGCCCAGACACCATGGGAGGCACTTAGGGAACGCAGAGGTGATTGAGATCTGCTCCTACCCCTCAGGAATTTGCAGCCTCCTCAGTGAGAAGGGCATGGGTACAGACAGCTCTACCGGCAAAGAGCCATGATGTAGTGGGTAAACACAAGCCTTAGGCGATCGTATTCCTCGGTTTGAATTTTGACCCATTAGCAGAACGAACTAGCTCTGGGAATGGACAAGTTACTGAATCTCTCCAGGTCTCAACATACCACTTGTAAAGCTGAGGTCTTAAAAGTAAGAAGACAGTTTTAAGAGTGAGAGTTGCTCAGCCTGTAAAACGCTTAAGATTTCACAAGACCCTTTCACGCGTCTTATCACTCCCCTAGGGCTCAGCCCTTTCATTTCACAGAGGAGGACCCCGAGGCGCAGGGAGGGTGGTGTGAAAGGCCAAGCCTTAGCACAGATCAGACCTTTTGTTTTCAAAGTCTCTCTTCCCTGCTGCAAGGCTCGCAGATAAAGACAGGAGAGCACAAACATCCTGCCCTGGAATCTGGCAAAAGGCAGAGGGGAAGCCAGGCTTTTGAAGCAGAGCTGTAGGAGTTCTGCCACTTGCTCTGTGCAGAACGTCACTCGGGGCCGTGGGCAGACCTGGATGGATGAGTGCATTCTTGAGGAGCCGAAACTGCCCTGCACACATGCAAGGTACATTTGTCGAGCAGCGGTCAGCTTATTTAACGTGAACAGTGACTCAAAGGGGGATAACCATAGGCTCATTTTCACAGGGGAACTAGTGGGGGAGCGGAGGGCGCTCAGGGAGGTAATGCAGCCTGCTCAGAGCCACACAGCTGGTTATGGGATTCAAACACATCCCCATAGTATTGTCCTTGCCACCATACAGCGCCACCTTCGCAGGCTGGGCTGGCCAGGAGCACACAGGAAGAAATGGAGCAGGCGCCCAAGGAAGAGGGAGGCCAAGGGGTGCTGCAGCCTTTGGAGAAGCTTCAGATGGAGGGGCATGCTGGGCCTTGTAGGACTGAAGAACTGGGCAGGGAAGGAAGGGACGTTCTGAAAGGATAATGGCAACAAAGTCAAGGTCCAAAGGAAAGGGTGTTTGGAGCCAATTGCGGGACATGCACCAGTTTGGGGTGAACTTTCTCTGACTCTCTCTCCCCATCTGCGAAATGGGTGTGATACAGTCATTCACCTCACAGGATGACTGAGAATCAAATAAAGTAACTGTGAAAATATTTTGTGACTAGTAAGCTGTGGTAGGAAATGACAGGTCTTTCCTGCTACAGTATTACAGTATGATAGGCATGCATGTTGTGATCATGTTCACGTGCAGAATGGGGGCGTTCTACAGAGGGCATGGGATGTGGGAAAGAGAGTGCAAGTCGGGAGGATGCGCTGCTGAGGAGAAAGAGCTCTCCTTATGTCTGAGAGAGCCTGTTGGAAAGTCGAGTCCGGCTTGATCCTGAGACTCCTTGGCCAACAGCTAGAGATGCTTTCCTCCAGGCTTGGCAGGCAGCCTTCACACTGGAAACCAGGAGACCCTGTATGGGAAGAGGGCCGGCACATGCTTTGTATTTCTGAGTCACCCTCATCCCGTGAGCCCTCATCTCCTTCTCTGTAAGATGGTGTAACGAGAGCCAGTTTGTAGTTGTTGTGAGATTTGCTTGGGAAGTGACTGGTACACACCTCTGGCAGAAATCAGTATGCTATGAGTTTCCTAGGTCTCTTGTAATTTCACCTCCCAAAGGTAATGGGAAAGCATCTGGCCCAGAAGCCAAAGGACTGGATCATAGGATCAAGGCGAGCCTTTCCAGGAATGAGCTGCACTTGGAAATGCTGGGGTCTTTCTTCCCAGCCCAGTTCAATGGATTCACCGCAGCCCTGGTTTAGTGCCTACCCCAGATGTCCTGGAGCCCCCACAGGTTGCTGAGGGCATCTGCTGCCACCTACAGGCCCCACATGGCACTGCCTCCCCTTGTCCACCCTTGAGGGGGTGTTCCCAGCCCTCATCTGTCTCCCAGGAGGGGAGTTTCCTCCAAAGGCTGGAGCTCCTTAACAGTGATGATCTTCATGTCTCCAGTTTCCAGTGCAGAGCAGGTGTCCAACACATGATTATTGAATGAATGAGTTAATGAATGAATGAATGAACGAACCAACAAATAGTTTTGTCCAATCAAAATTAGACAACAAGAGGCATTTAGTAGAGGATTGTTGAATGCAGTGCAGGTGATCACGGATGCTTGAAAATTCTCCTTCAAAAGCACTAGGACACCAAAGTGATTCTAAGTCTTGGGCTAAGATAAGATTAGCTATACTAAAAGCAAGGCATGGCCTCAGAGACTCTACCCTTATTGTGAGGGAGTAAAGGGCTCTTCTAGTTTTTCTTCCTCAACCCTGGGCAGGATCTTCTTCCAGAAAATCCTCTCAGTCCAGGAATGTCTTGGGGAGACAAGGGTGGACACATCCAAGGTTGTTGCCATACAGGGCCAGTTCACCAGGAGCCTTTCTTTGGCACCTGTCCTGTGGTCTTCGCCAACTACTAGGGCAGGAGCGCCCAGCTTGGCTCTTGTCTCCCTCTTCTCTCTTGGATCCAAGCCTTTCTTCAAGGCTCTCTCTTTCCACGCCCTGACTGAGAAGCATGTAAGCACCCTAGAAAATTCCTTTTTACAACTAGTAGAGAGGTGGGAAGGACCTCAAGGACCAGGCAGAGGCAGAGTGGGTTAAAACTAGAACCAGGCCTCAAGCCTAGCATTCTGTCATCTGGTCTATACAAGCTGACTACTTACTACACAGCAGTTCTCAAGGGGCTGGGCACCTTCCAGCTTCATTTGCAGTGTTTGTATTTTGGTTTCCTGTCCCTCTGAGCCTCCTACATTCTGGGAGGCTGTGGACAGGGCTGTCACCCACTCAGTACCTGCAGGAAAACAGAAACCTAGAAAGGCTATAGGATTTGCCTAATCTCACCCTGAGGTCCTAGGCAGAGCCAGGCAAGAGCTCAAGACTCAAGGCCCCTTGAGCTCCTCCAGCCACCTTTTACCTTTCCCCCTTGCAGACCATGGCGAGACTGGCATTGGCCCCCACCCCAGTCCATAATCTTTGACATGGGTTCAGCCAACCTCTAGGTGTCCTTCAGCAAGTGTAGCCCTCTCTACAGATGTCTCTCCCCAAACCTGTGCCTTACCCATGCTTAGGCAGTCCTGCCTATCCCAGCTAAATCCCTCCTGCCACCAGTGAGGCTGCTTCCTCCCAGCCTCCTGCCCACTGACCCTGACAGAAAAAATATCTTCTACTTCCCTTGATGTGGCCATGGAGGTCAAAGGAGCCACTTGACTACCTAGAAACCACTTCCCAGTGTCCCTGACACTCACACAGGACTGGATTCTCAAGCTCTTGGACTTGGTTCTATCTTCATCCTTAGTCAAGAATTTCCTACTCTGTATGCCGAATCTTCTCGGGTATTACCGGTAATGGTAATTTCCTTAAAACGTTTCATTTGAGATAAAAGTCTCAGTGGTATGGACACATGAGAGGGGCCCAAGAAATACAATCATTAATTGATGAAGCACAGTTCCCAGTCCCTGACCTCAGGACCCCCATCCCTGTACCTAAGTTAAGTCCACAACCACATCAACCTTGTCTACAACTTGCCCTGCCTGTGGCCCTCCCTACCTGGGCTTTTGTGGAGACTTTAGTCTGTGTACCTTTGCCAGAGATTCACAGCCTCTACAACTCTTCAGAATCCTCAGTCTACATGAACAATGGGGTGGAATTTACCCGGCACTATGGACCGAGGAAGGTCAAAGACTTCCTAAGCCAGGACATGGTGGCTGTAAGTGGAGTTGTCCTGGGTCATTACTCCTGCCCTCTGTCCCCAGGCTTTTGCTGCCCATTTAGGTCCCACAGTAGGGAAGGACGTGCTCCTACCCATCTTGGAGCCTGAGCTTTGAAGACCACCCTACTTGGTCACTTCTGGCAGGAACTCCAGACTTCTGCCCCAGTTTGTAAGTAGGCATTGCTCTGAGTCCTAAAGCTTCCAGCCAAGTAAATTGCCTGAGCTCATCAGCTCCAGTGGGCTCTTCACCTGTCTCTAGATTGAAACCTATGGTGAGAGTCAGAGCCAGGATCATTGTTGGCAATGTGAGCAGGGGTAGTTGTAAGCTTTGGACCTAGGTTTTAAGATCGTGTTTGAGGATCGTGTTTATAGTTCAGGATGAGGGTCAAAGAATGACTTTCTCTTTCATGTGGCTGGATTCTGATCCCCTTTCCTGTTCCAGGATTTCTCTAGTCCCTGCTGGCAGTTACAGGAAGGATGCAAATGGAACCAAAGAGGAAATCAGTGTGAGCCCTTATCTTCTGCCTTCATCTGTGAATCAGGGAAAAGGGATCAGAAAAGAAGCCTGCTGTGCTGAGCAAACCCTTAGTCTATGATGAAATGAGGGATGAAACTTAGTCTTGCCAGTGTGAAAGCTGGGCCCCTGGGGAGGGAATATGGGAACACTTGCCATCTTTTCTCTTTATTTTTAATTCACACAATAATTGTGCATGTTTATGGGATACAATGTGATAATTCAATGCGTGTATGCAATGTGTAATTATTGAATCAGGGTCATTGCCATTCCTATCACCTTGTATTGGAACCCTTCAAGTTACTCTTTTCTAGTTCTTTATAGAATATAAAAGAAATTACTGCAAACTATAGTCACTGTATTGTCCTGTAGAACTCTATAACTTACTGCTCTTACCTAACTGTATTTTGGGGCCCCAGCCCTCTACACTTTCTACCTATAGTGACCGCTATTCTACTCTCTACTTACATGAAATGAATTTTTTAGCTTCATATAAATAAGAACATGCAGTGTTTGTCTTTCTTTTCTTGGTTTCACTTCATCATGTTGCCACAAATGACAGTATTTCATTCTTTTTCAGAGCTGAATAGTATTGTGTATATACACTACTGTATTTTATTCAGTAGACATCCCCAACTATTACTATATTGAAGTCTGTCTCTCCATTTAGAGCTAATAATGTTTGCTTCATATATTGTGTGTTCCAACATTGAGTGGATGTCTATATTTAGAGTTACCATATTCTATCATTAAATAAATTCCTTAATCATTATATAGTGACCGTCTTCTTCTTTTAGAGTTTTTAAATTAAAGTCTATTTTAACTCAGTTTAACCTACTTGCTTCTGGTTTTTGTTTGCATGAAATATCTCTTTCTAACCCTTCAGTTTCAGTGTGTGTGTGTATATCTTTACTAGTAAAACAAGTTTCTTGTAGGCAACATATTGTTAGGTCTTTTAAAATCTATTCAACCAGTGTAAATCTTTTAGTTAGGAAATTTAATGTTTTCATGTCAAGATTACTATAGAAAGGTGAGAACTTCTGTCATTTTGTTATTTTTTTCAGTTTTTTTTTATTTTTGCATCTTTCCTCTCTTGTTTATCTTTGTTGTATGGTAGGTTTCTGTATCAATAGTTTCATTCTTTTCTTTTTTCTTTTATTTTTAAGGAAGAAAGGTTTAATTGGCTCACAGGTTGTAGAAGTTTCAGTTCATAGTTGGCTGACTCTAAGGCACTGTTCCATGGAAGAGGGGTGTCATAGAGGAGAAACAGTTCATGGCAGGCAGAAGGCAGCAAGCAGCAATCAACCATCGACAAGCAATGACTTTCTCTTTCTCTTTGGTGTATCTGTTCTACTAGTGGGTTTTATACTTTTGCATTTATTCATGATGTTTTGCCTTTAGTATGGCACTCCTAAAATATTTCTCATAGGGCTAGTCTGAGTAGATGGTGATAAACTCCCCCCATTTTTGTCTTGGAAAGTTTTTATTTCTCCTTAATTACCAAAAGATAGCCTTTGAGGGCATAGTATTCTTTGTTGGTAGGGATTTTTGTTTTGATTTCTTCAGGGATGTGAATATGTCATCCCATCCTGTCCTTGTCTGTAGGGGTTCTGCTGAGAAAGCTGCTGTTATTTTTTCATTTGTTTTAGTTTATTAGTATGTATATGTAGTTCATAATGTTTACATTCTTTGTGAGATGTTAGTACATGTACATAACACACCTTAATTCCTTTTTTATCCCCTTTCCCTTCCCCCCTCCACCTCTATCCATCTCTTGATCCCCCCTTTTTTAACAAGAGCAAAATGAAAGATAGATAATAGGAAGTAGGGAGATAGATTATGCTCAAAGGGAAAATGGATCTGCCTTTAGTTTAGTGGAGGATGCTTATATGTGGCTTGACTCTTCCCTCTTGCTGTTTTTAGAATTTTCTCTTTGTTTTTGATTTTTGACAATTTGACACTAACATCACTCAGGATCTTTTTTGGTTGAATCTATTTGGATTAAGCATCTTGAATCTAGACATCCTTACTTTTCCCTAAAACTTCGGAAGTGTTCAGTTATTATTTTGTTAAATTGATTTCTATGGTTTTACCCTTCTTTCCTGTGTTGGAATGCCATAATGCAAATATTTGTTCACATAATGATGTTCTGTAAGTCTTATAGGATCTCTTCACTCTTTTTTACTTCTTTTTCTTTCTTTACTTTTATTTTCCTATTTTTACTCTGACTATGATCTTTCGAAAGACCTGTCTTCAAAGTCAGAATGTCTTTCTTCTTTCTTTAGCCTATTGCTGAGGCTAACTGCATTATTCATTTCATTCATTAAGTTCTCAGCCACAAGGCTTCTTTTGGTTCTTTTTTATGATATCTATTTTTGTCAGGCCTGGGGAAGTCCTGGTCAGCTCTTGAATAGGGTTGTGATTTTCTCCAAGATGCTGGGTTTAGAAAGATTGTATTGCCTGGATATGAAAGGTCGTATGGCTAAGAAGACAGAGACAGTGGCCAGGAGAACACGTGGAGGAGTAGAGTTCATGGAAACCTCAGAGGTAAGATGGAATCTCTGATTTAAGACAGAAAGGAAAGGTCAACAATTGGTGGTTATGTAATGGGGGATAGTCTGAGCCATGGCAGAGGAAGTAGGAGCAGAGCCAGATGGAAAATTGTTAAGAGGTAGAGGTGAGTGTCTGGAAGTGAAGGTCACAAAATGTAGGGTTCCTTGGTGTTAGGATTGTTATCTAAAATGTTCTCTAAAAATCTTACTGTGTTGAAGTCTTGGTTGCCAGTTTATGGGCTTTTCAAGTACATTGGATCATGAGAGTTCTAACTTTATGAGTGGATGAATCCATTGATAAGATCATATTATAATGATATTATTAGGACATGATGGAAACAGGAGGTAGGGCCTGGTTGAACATAGATGCATGTCCTTAGGGTCTATAACTGGTCCCTAGTCCTTCCCTTTGCTGACCCTCTTCCTGCTCTCTCTACTTCCTGGCTGCCATGTGAACAGCTTCCTTTTGCCATGCCCTTCCTCCATGATGCTTCTGCCTCACCACAGGCCTAAAAACAAAGGAGCCAGCTGACTTGGAGTAGGATTTCTGAAACCATGGGGCAAGTAAATCTTTCCTCTTTTAAATTGCATTTCTCGGGTATTTTGTCAAGCAATAGAAGTTGACTAACACACTCAGGGGAAGTGAATGTTAGGGGTAATAGGGAAGGGAATATAGGATACGTTTTGGGGTAAGATACAGAGAGATGGAGAGAGAGAGAGAGAGAGAGAGAGAGAGAGAGAGAGAGGTGGGCATTTTAAAACTAGGAGCTATTCAACCTAGAGTGTGTATGAACAATGTTTGCAGGTGGAGAAAACATGGAAAGCTGAAAATGTGAAAAGAAGAGGAGAAAAGTGGAGGCCCAGAAGCATGGTGAACATGGGTGCATAAGATCCAGAAAAGAGAAAGAAGGCAGGCTTGTTGAGGAGAAGCCCTCTTTCTTCCCTTACTTTGCAATGGAAAAAAAGGGACATCTAGGGAGAGCCTGAAGAGTTAGAAGAGGACAGGAAGGAACTTGTGCTAGCACATGCACACTGAATTTGTAAAACACAAGTAATTCACACTTGCACAAAATAATATGGAAAACACACCTACATGCCTGGGTACACATGTGCATGTATATATATTCTGTTCTGAATTCTGGGAAACCACATCATACACACCCTCATACCCTGGCTAAGCCCCTGAGCTAAGAGAAGACTCCCCTCAGTAAGCTCAGGCTCCACAGGATGCTGAAGTTCTCCAGCCCTCTTTAGCCTTTGCTAAAGTTAGTTACTGGGCTCAGGCCAGGAGAAGGAAGAATGATCATGTGCTGGGCGGGGGAGCAACCCTCTTGCTTCCTGTGGGGTCTCCTCCAGTAATGATGAGCTGTGTGCTTTCCCTCCACAGCCTGGACATCTCATCACCCGCTGGATCCCTCTGTGTCCTGGGACCAGCTTTATCTGCAGGTTCTCATAGAGTCTGACTTGCTTAACAGTGGCATTAACTTTGCCTTGGCATCTGAGGTGCTCTGCTGCCTGGCCAGGCTCTGCCTCTTGTGCCCTCACACAACTGGGGTGGAGCTCTTGTGAGATGACTTCCCTGACCCCTTCCTTGCTTTGAGGACAAACAGAATAAGGACTTCATGTTCACAACTCATCATCTCTGGTTTGAAAAGGAGGAAAGGGCTGGTGGGTGATCAAGTCGAACAGGAGTGTGACATGGACTGACAAACTCTGTACTCACTCCACCACACAGGTTCCTGCGTGCAGCAATGAGGCCATCCATCTGCTGTCAGTAGGGCTCCGAGGGAGCTGTTTATACAACTGAGTGGGAAGTTGGCAGAGAACCAGCCCCCTGCCCCACCAGCCCCTAGGAGATAAAGGGTCATGCTGTGGCAGTAGGTTCCGTGGGCTCAGAGCTCACAGAAACCAGCTCTGAGCTCAGACTCTGCATTCCTGAGCCAGCCAGCCCTACGTTTCATGCTCGGCCAAACCCATCTGCAGACCCCCATCCCTCCCCCATGTGGCCATTCACATGGGAGATCTAATCACTACCCTCACTTTATATGCCTCCTGGGATGAGTTGGGTGGGGTAGGGGACCTCAGCGCTTCTCCAGCCCAGCACTCACAGTGGGAGCTCTCTGCAACATTGCTGTGCAGACCCGAGAGCATGGGCCTGGGCTTTGAGACTCTGGGCTCCCGCTGGTTCATGGTGCTTGCTCTGCATGGTTTTATTTTCTTGTCATGAAAGGATTGGATACAATGTCTTTTCCAGCTCCAATCACCTGTGGCTCCATAACCTTAAGTAAGTAGCACTTTCCTCGTCTTCCACACTGTCCATTACAATAGCTACATGTGGCTATTTACATTTAAATTAAAATTAAATAGAATGCCACACTAGCCACATTTTAAGTGCTGGGTAGCCACATGTGGCTGGGGGCCGCAGCATCTGCTGGCACAGATATAAAACGATTCCATCATCACAGATACTCTGCCAGGAAGAGCTGGATTCCCTCTGGACAGCAAGCCTGGTGGCTGGAGGTCCTGAACAGGCCAAAGGGAAAGGTTGTGGAAATAGAATTGAGTCCTTCTCTGCAGGTCCTTTTCTGGGTGGGGTAGTGAAAGGTGGTAACTAGTGAGGTCCTTGAGATGGAACAGGACAGTAGGTGACCCCAGTCTTGCCATGGCAGAGAGCCAGCAGCCAAGAGTGTCCTGTTTAGGAAGTGAAAGAATGACCAGAGGAGACTCTGGCCAGCGGAGGGACTTACCCTATAGTGGCCTGGCCTCTTCAAGTCTCTTCTTCTCCATGGCAGCTCTACCCCCAGACACTCAGCCATTGTATGGTCTGCTTTGATCCAGCCCAGCTTTCAAACTCTCCTCAAAGGTGAGCACAAGGTCTGACCACCTCCATGCTGCTGAGCCCAGCAAGGACCAGGCTCAGGGACTCCTGCTGACCTACTACCTGCCTGCCTTCAGGCTCAGGACCAGAGGGAGACTTTGAGGATTATTTAGTGACCAAAGCTCAGTTGTGCTCAAAGTCCTGGCCAAACTCGAGGCCCTAGCATGTTGGGTGGCCTGGCCCAGGACAGTCCCCTCTCCACACCCACCCCCAACACCATCACCCAGTGTTTCTCTCCAAGTAGAGCATGGGGGTGGGTGGAGTGGGACAGCCTGGCTAGGGTGATCCTGCAGCAGGGGCTGCTTCTGCAGAGCCTTTCCCGGGGGTCTGGAAACTTGGTTAAGGAGTGGAGGCAGAGGGAGAAGAACCCAAGCTAGTCTTTAGAGCATCTGATCTCCATCTCCTAGGTTACCGGGAGAGAGAGGACCTAGTCCAGTTAGGATGCTACTCCCAGGACCTGGGAGGGATCACTACATCCCTGGGGACATCACCCCCTTGCCGTGCTCCAGGTAGCACATGGCTGCAGCTGCCTGCAATGACAGCCAGAGCTCCCTGGTGTCCTGTGGGCTGAGGCAGGGATGGACAGGAGAGAGGTCACTGTCACGGCAGGCCCAGGTATTCCCAGGTGGGGCTCTGTACCAGGCTGTGTGGGGGTGGTACTCCTGTACCAGGAGTGTGGTACCTGCTCTGGGCACTGCTCCCTCACTGGCTCTGCAGGGCAAGCACGAGTGGTTTCTCACAGCTGAGAGCCTGCTGGGGTGGGCTGCTCCAGGAGAAGGCAGCCAGCATGAGTTGCTTGGAGCCACCCAGAGTTCGGCATCTGTGCAGACCAGAATGACATTGGCCCATGAGCTGTGGCTACAATGAAGCCCCAGTAAGTAGCTGATAATGGAGTGGACACAGGGACACATGTCTGTCTGTGTATCATTCCATGCAGGTCCCAAGGGTGCATGCTTGCTTCTCAGAGGGGCACGTGGTTTGTGTGCATGTTTTGCTCCTCTTCATCTCTCTTGATTCCTAAGGAGGGCAGGTTCAGACCTCCCTCGGCCTCCACAAATATACTCTCCTCCCAAATATATTCTCAGGCACGAAGGTCCATGTGCTCCCAGTCAGCATACAGGCCTCCTTCCAAGCCCTACCTAAGCCTGCGGTGCACCTTGGTGCAGAGAAGTCCATACCCAGCCAACCCTGAACCTTCAGGAGACAGGAAC
This sequence comes from Heterocephalus glaber, assembly GCF_000247695.1. The sequence continues at coordinate 11,275,924 of NW_004624772.1, forward strand.
ACTTAAGGGGCGCCACGCACACTGCTGCCCCTTCTCCACCCCATGGTGGTGGCAACGCCACCAGGATCTAGTTACTCACCAGCCTCCTCTCAGCTGACACCCTGCAGAATGTCAGGCAGCACCCAACCCTTTGCCATGGCTGCACCTTCAGGCTCAGCATCCCACACACATCCCACCTCAACACCTTCTCTGCACAAACACCTGAGAGTAGAGCCTCCCACTGAGCAGCCCAGCTGACTCCCCAGCGGCTCTCTCCAAAAGAAGCCTTCAGCTGCCCACCCCCCTGGTGCCCTCTACTGAGCATTTTATTCAGTGGGATTCTGCACTTAACAGTGAAATGAGCACCACTGCTGGAGCTGGGGGCCATGGGGTGAGACCAGAGTGGCCCTGCCCTGCCCTGCCCTGCCCACCCTGGCACTACGCCGTGCTCATGCTTCAGTGATGGATGGCATCGGTGTGGGCAATTTTATAATTAAAACCCTTCGGGAGACCTAGTTATGATGGGGGCAGGGCATTTATTTGTGAGCTTTACTTCCAAGAGCCCTATCAGATTCTCACAGTGAAGCTCCAAGTGTGATCCCCTTGTGCTTCTAGTGTGGAGGGGCAGGTAGTCATTGTGAAACACGCCCAGAGGACCCTGTTCTTAGTAAGACCTGCCCTCAGAAGAAACTTTAACTAGAACCTAACTACAGTAACTGGGCTCCACCAGAGCCTAATGGACTTCAGGAAAGGAAACTACAGTACTCTAACTCCAGCACCTAAAGAATGGAAGTGGATAAAGTGTAGGACTGAGAAACACTTGTGAAGTTCATACCCCAGGGGCACAGGCTCGAGGAGCCCTGATCCTATGACTATAGAATGTTTCCTCTCCCCTACACATCACCACTACATCACTAAAGGCTTTTTTTCTTCAATTCTTTTTTGCAAGACATCATCTCCAGCCTATGGCAGAAAATTACAAAACATTCTAAGAGACTGAAAAAGCACAATTTGGAGAGACAGAGAAAATACCAGAAACAGACTTACATATGACAAGAATGTTGAATTATTAGACTAAAATATTGTAAATAATTATGATCATATGCTGAAGGCCATAATGGAAAATATAGACCATGTCAAAGAACAGATGGGTAATAAAGCAGAGATGGAAATTCTGACAGAATCCAAAAGAAATTCTAGAAATAAAAAATACTGTAACAGAAATAATGTCTCTCTGATAGGCTCATTGGTAGATTGAACATAGCCACATGAAGACTCAGTGAGCGTAAAGAAATAGCAGCAGGAATTTCCAAAACTGAAATGTATAGAGGGGAAAAAGCAACAACAGCAACAAATAGAACTGTATCCAAAACACATACAAAAGCTATAACAGACACATAATGGAAACACCAGAACCAGAGGGAAGAGAGAAAGGAACAGAAGAAATATTTGCAGCAATAATGATCAGGAACTTCCCCAAATTAATGTAAGACAACAAACCACAGATATAGGAAATTCACAGAACATCAAGCAGTACAAATGCAAAAACAAATAAAACTGAAAAGAAAAAGTTACACTACACCATGTCATATTCAAACTACAGAAAAATCAAGAGAAAGTCTTGAAAGATGTAGAGGGGGAAAGCGTATTTATCTATAGAGGTCTAGCATGGAGAAAGGATAAGAGCAATAATGTATATCTCTTCAGAAACTACACAAGCAGGAAGAGAATTACTATGGTTTAAATATGGTTCCCCCACCTCCAATCATCTTGAAGCTTAATTTCCCAGTGTGATGTTATAAAAGAGCATAGGACCTCTCCGAAGTGGGGCTTAGAGGAAGGTGATTGGCTCACAATTGCCCATGTGAAGGGATTCATGAGGTCTCATAGCAGTAGATTCATTCTATGGGCTGTTATACAAGGGAGTCTGGCTCCTCCCACTCTCTTGCTTCCTTGCTTATACAAGGCTCCCTTCTGTACCCAGTCAGTTCCCTTTCTGCTTCTCCACCATGTTGTAGCACCACAAGGGGGCATTTCCTTGACTATCCATGCTAGCATGACACCAAACAATAGTATTGTGCTGTTTGGAATTCTGGGATCTTAAGTCATATAAACTTCTTTTCTTTAAAAAGTATCCTCAGGTATTTCATTATAGCAATACAAAATGGACTTGGATAAAAATGGAGTGGAATATTCAAAGTGTTGAAAGGAAAAGCAACTCCACCAAACTAGAATTCTATACCCAAAGAGACTAAGTTTCAGAAGTCGAGGAGAAATACATTCTTAGACATACAAAAATTGATGGAATTTGTCACCATAGACTTGCCTTGAAAAAACTGTTGAAATTCTTCAAGGAGTACAAAAAATACATGGATCAGAAACTCAGATCTAGTTAAAGAAAAGAAGGATATTAAGAAGGAATAAATTAAGATAAAACCTTTTTATTTTTTACTATTAACTGATTCAACAGAACAGTTTGTTCACAATAATCATAGAAACAATATATTCTGTGATTATTGCTCGTTAGTAAGTGAAATAAATGACAACAGTGTTTTATGGGATCAGAAGGGAACATAAGATACTTGCCCACCCATGAAGTGTTACAGTGTCGTTTGAAAGTGGACATGGGTCATACTGCAGACTCTAAAGTAACCACTAAAGAAAGGAAAAGGAAAAAAAAATACGTGATAGGCTCTGAGAGGAGAGAAAACAAAGTCATATAAAGAACTCAGTTAAAACCAGAGAAGGAAACAGGCATGGTGCCACACACCTGTAATCCTAGGACTCTGGGAGGCTGAGGCAGGAGGACTGCAGGTTTGAGCCCAGCCTGGGCAACTTAGCAACTTAGCAAGACCTTATCTCAAAAAGTGAAAAACAGAAACAAAACAAAATAAAGCAAAAAAACAGAAAAGGTAGAAAAACTTGAATGCAAGAAAATAAAGGACAAGAGTCATAGTAATGACAGTAACAGGTGTGGTCGATATTATTTTTTCAGGTAAATAAATTTATTTTCAATAAGTACATTTTCTTTAATCACTAAATACTGGTAAACAAATCAATTCTAAACTCTGCTGTATACCATAAATTCTAAATGGTAAGCATAGATTTTTAGTGACTGTGATACTCTGTAATAAACTTAACCTAAGCATGATTATTATTTTTTGTTACTATTTTATCTTTATCAGTTCATATTTGCAGTATATAATGATTGAATTCCTTGTGTGGAGTTGGTACATGTATATAACACAGCTTAATTCTTTGTTTAGCCCCTTTGTCTCCCCTTCCTTTCCCCTCCCTCCACCTCTTGGTTTCCTTCCCTTTTGCAAGAAAGTATCTCTCTGCTTCCTATTATCTATCTTTTATTTTGCTTTAAACATCAAAGGCATAAATACATCAATTAAAATGCACAGAGTAAATAAAAACACAAGACCAATTGTATACCTAAAATAAACCCACTTTCAATACAAAGATAGATAAATTAGAAGGGATATGGAAAGATACAAACAATCAAAAGAAAGTTAGACTTGCTATATTAATTTCAGATACAGTGGATTTCAGATCAAGGGAAATTATCAAGGATAAAGATGGGCATTACATGCAGATGAAAGGGTTGTATTAGTCTGCTCAGGTTGCCATAATATTGTATTATTAGTTGGGTGACTTAAACAACAGAAATTTATTTCTTCATACTTCTGGAGAAAGTCCAAAATTAATATTCTAGACCATTTTGTTCCTGATAAGGCCTTTCTTTCTGGTTGTAACAGCTACCTTCTTGGTATGTCTTCACATGGTCTGTCTTGTGTGTGTATGTGTGTGTGTGTGCGTGTGTGTGTGTGTATGTGAAGTGGGTATCATTATCTAGTGTCTCTTCTTATAGAGACACTACTCTTATTAGATCAAGGCTCCACCCTTACAGCCTGATTTAATGACAATTACCTCCTAAAGATCCTGTATCCAAACACAATCACATTAGGGGTTTAGGGTTTCAATGAGTAAATTTAGAAGAGGGCACAAATTCAGTCCATAGCAGGGGTCAACTGTCCAAGAAGACATAGGAATTCTTAATGCATGGACATTTAAAAACAATATTGAAATATTGTGGCAAAATTAATAGAGTTGCAAGGAAAAGTAGACAAACCTATTATATTTGAAAACTTCAACACTCCTCTATTAGTAATTGACAGAACCAGCAAGCAAAAAATATCAATGAAGACACAATAGAAATAAACAACAGCACTAACCAGCTGGATTTAATCCATACAAGATACCATATCTAGCAGCACTAAAATACACATTCTTATCAAGCTCTTATGGGACATTTACCAAGATAAACCAAGTGATGGGTCACAAACTACATCACAAGAAGTCCAAAAGAATAGAAATCAGGCAGTAAAGTCTTTTAGATCTTAATACAACTAAACTAGAAACAAATAACAGAAAGATAGCTGAAAAATCTCCTAAAGATTTGGTGATTAAAGAATATATCCATAATTAACATATGGGTCAAAGAATAAGTATCTAGAGAAGCTTTTAAATGTTTTGAACAAAGTGAACATAGAACTCAATGTATCAAAATATGTGAAAAAAGTAAAATCTTATAATTGAGAGAAAAACTTACAGTATTGATGCATATATTAAAAAAGAAAACAAATCTAAATCAGTGATCTAAACTAAGCTTCTACCTTATGGAACTAGAAAAAATAACCGCAAACTATATCCTAAGTATGCAGAAGAAAAGAGATAAAATTAGAGTAGAAATCAAACAAAATTGGAAGCAGGAAGTCAGTAGAGCAAATGAACAAATCAAAACCGAGATCTTTGAACAGATGCATAAAACTGATAAACTTCTTGCTTAGCCAAACAAGAAAAAGAGAAAGAAAAAAATACAGAATATTAAAATCAGAAATTTTAAAAGGGCCATCACTACAGGTCCCATTGGCATTAAAAAGGTAACAAAGGAATATTAGTAACCTAGATCAAATGGACCAATTTCTTGAAAGACACAGCCTACCAAAACTTTCACAAGAAGAAAGATTATATGACTAGGTCTATAGCTATTAAAGAAATTGAGTTAATAACCAGTAAGTTTCCAAAACAGGAAGCACCAAGTTCAGAAAGTCCAATAGTGAGGCTTCTTATGAATTGAAGAAACTATACTAATTCCCAGTTTCTTTCAAAGATAGAAGTTTAAATTCTTCCAGAAAAGAAAGGCAGAGAAATACTTCCTATTTTATGAGGTTAGCATTTTCCTAATATCAAAAGAAAACGATATCATTGCAAGAAGGAGCTCTGAAGACCATCGTGTTTCTTAAACATAGATGCAAGAATGCTCAAGAAAATATTAACAAATTGAATCCAACATTCATAAACAGAATTATACATCACAACCAAGGTGTCTATTCCAGGCAGGCAAGGCTTTTCAACATTTGAAAATTGAAGTAATGATATAATGATGGATTACTGTACCTGTCACTTCACCAAAGTCAGTGGGGCAGACTTGGGAAAACTCACAGGCTTTTAGGTCCAACAAACTCAGGTTAAAATTCCTGATTTGCTACCAACTGCCTTGTGTGACCTTGGGCGTGTTAACTAAACTCTGAGCTTCTGCCTCCTCATGTCTGGGCAGGTGTCTATAACACATCACAGTATTATATAAAGCATCTCTATCATATTTTACAGATATCCATAGGATGAAATAACAAAGAGTGAGCATCTCAAAAGTGACTGTTTCATGATTTCTGGGAACTAAAGAGCAGCAGATCAGGACAGATAGGCAGCCACCTGGCCCAGGAGCCTGTCATGGGCTTTATTTTTTTTCCTGAGAAAAGTGGCACTCAGGGCTCCCCAGTATCATAGACACACTGGCTCACACTCTCAGATGGGTTCCTATCTACTACAGCTCTTCATTCGCTGCCACCCCCAGTGCACCCTGAAACACAGCCCACATAAACACTATGGAACCCATTCTCCCCTAAACACCACTTTCCTCTTTGTGTTGCTTCAGCTGGGCTCCCATGTACCCGTCATGTTGCTGGCCAACACACCAATGGCTCAGTCTCTAGCTCTCAAACACAGACACTTGCCAACATGGGAGAACATCAGAGGCTGGACATATGGACACCTTTATATGTGTGCACATTAGTATTTGCATGTGTGTCTGCCTATAATGCAGGCATCCAGAGGAAGCTGGAGGCTGGAGGCCACTCGAGGGCCCCTCACATGCCTGCATTCTCTCGCACACTCCACACGTAGCTATGCTGCCTGCCCCAGCAGGCCTGAACTGGCAAGTTCATGGGCTCTGCTGGGCACTTGGAGAACTGCCCAGGTGTTCTGGTCCACTGCAACTGCAGTCTGGTGGGGCCTGGGAAAAGACCCACATGTCCAGCAGCACTTTGTAGGTTTAGGAGGAATGGGCTGAGAGAAAGAGCAGACAGTCTGAGGGATCATGGAGAGAAAGCATAGAAAGCCCTGTCTTGCAATGGAGTGAAGTAAAGAATAAAGGACCAGAAAGCCCAAAGCTCATCTAGACTCAGATATCAATACTCCCCCCAGCCTCCATACCGGATGTCCCTAAAGTCAGCCGGTTGAGAGACGAGCCATTGTTTCAGGCAGACCTATGAATCCCATCCTTGCCCATTAATTGCTGTGCCATCTTGGGCAAATGATTCTGAGCCCTAGTTTCCTTCTCAGTGAAATGAGAATAAAAAGACCTAAGATATAGATGAGTGAGGCTTCCTAACCCCGAGGGCCTGTCAGATGTTCCTGCTTTACATTCTGGTGACATTTGTACCCTCTCATGGATGTCGTGATGATGCATTTCCATGTTAATTTGTTTCAGACTCATGCAGGACCCCGAGAACCCACCCGATTCACCAAGGGCACAGTGGGAATAGAGCACCATTTGCTTCTCACTGTAGCCCCAGCATCTAGCATGGTTCCTGGAGCATGGTTCCTGGAGCATGGTAGGTGGTCAGCACCAGCCACACCTGGATGCACGCAAGCTGAGAGCTGCTGTCACTGTCACCACTGGGGAGCTGCTGCCCTCTGAGTCAATTTCCCACACCCTGGTCTCAGCTCCTCTTCCCCGCATCTGGGCTCTTTCTGTGAGTGACTCAGCAGCAAAACTTGTCCATTTCCTTTTATTTTTGCCTGAGAAAAATAAGCATTTTCCACATTTTTTAACTTATAGACACCAAGTCTCTTTTCCTCCAGCAACTGAAATCTCTCAAGTTGTTTGACCTCTCCTTTATGAAGCATGAATAGCCATGTGGCATCTCAGGAAGTTTCAAGGTCATTAGCCACAACCTCTCCTCTCCTCAGGTGCCTGGAAGCCAAGGCCCTTGGCCCACAGATGCAAACTACTGAGCTCTGCACTCCTCTCTCCCCTCTTCTGATGCTCCTGGTCCTGCCCAGTGGCTACAAGCCAACAGAACAAGCCTGCTGCCTGCAGCTCCTGTGTCCCCACCTCCTCACTCCCAGCCCACTCCTCCAGCAGAGTGGCCAGAGTTGTGGCAGAAAAAACTCAGACACGGTCTGGATCTAAACAGGCTGACGGGCATGGTGATGCACACCTGTACTGCCAGAACTCTGGGAGGCTGACGCAAGAGGATTGCAAGTTGGAGCCCAGTCTGTGAAACTTAGAGACTTAGGAGTACACTTTCTCAAAAAAAAAAAAAAAAAAAAAAAAAAAGAAGCGATGTAGCTCAGTATGATGCTCCTAGGTTGAATCCTCATTCACACACGCACACACACACATTGAATGCAAACAGTCCAATCTCACCCAGGTTGTAAATGGAGAAAGTAAGGCCCACAGATATCAAGATCATGGGCCTTGTTTGGCGATGCTGCTTTAGGAGGTGGAGTTTAACCAGCTGGGACACAGAAAAGCATCTTTCTCTGCAGTGACCAGAGTCACTGCAGGCAGCTCTGCACACCCCTCCTTTCTGCTGGGAATCCACCTCCCATACCCTCTGCCTCCCTTCTTTCTAATTGGCCTTATCTCATACAGGCATCTATAAGAGGTGGAGGACTCCAGAGGGAAGGGCTTTGGCCACCTTCACCCTTGATGACTGGCTCCATCCGTAATGTTCCAAGTCTCCAGCCTGATGCCTTCAAGGCCCTGGGATGTCCCGATTCCTGTGCATAGGACAAGACAGAGAGGCACCTGCCCTCCTCAGAGGCCAGAACCCATAGCACTGCTCTTACATGACAAATACTGTGTTCCCAATCCTCTTCCTTTTCTCCCCTCTCTCCATCCCTTTCCATCCCTTCTGATCCACCTGCCCTCAGGGGTGAGTACACTGAGCTCCTTTCTACTCAAAACACACCACCAGTCACTTCTGCTTCCAGTCAGTCAGTGATCCGGCTGGTTTAGAATCAAAGGAGTTTTCACTCTCAGCTACCTCTCTCCAGAAACATCTAGATGCAGATGAAGGTAGAGATAAATTCCAGTGATGCAGCATGAGAAGGGATTCCAACACTCAAGGAATCCCAGGAGCTGAGAGCTTTCCTCCCAGGGACCAGGACAGAGGCTAGAACTCTCTTTGGGTAGAGTTAATTCTCCTCTACCCAGGCCAGCCCTATCCTCTCCCCATGATTGTTTATATATGCCTAAAATTTGGAGAACCCAGGGTGAGGAAGAGGTAGAAGACACAAGTCAAGTTCCCAATACATCCATCCATTAATAGCAGCCATTTAAATCCTACCAACAACGCCAATGTTAAGCCATTAGCAATATTGTAGATGTAACTGAAAAGAGAGTAAAATATGTGGGCACATTACTAGAGTCTCATGCAGTCATTAGTAAAGAATCCAGTCCATCATCATTTAATATAGTCAGAATGTCTCCCAGAGCAAGGCCACTCAGGTGTGCAGCCTGCCATTCAAGCTTGTCAGGTTCCAAAAGCAAGTGGACTCCATTCTACTTGGATTTACCCTTTCAGGAATTTGGCAGAACTAAGATGAGGGGGGAGACCATCTCTTACTCTAGCCCCTTTCACTGGATTGGTATCATATTGGATTTCCTTTGTGGCCCAAGCCACTCATTCTTTCCTTGGCCCTCAGCTACTCCCACACTAAACGTATGGCCAGTGCTTTCCATCCACCTCTATAAGGGACTAGGTAACACTGTGCCAGTGTACCTGCTGGCAGCAATTTTGGTAGAGGAAGTAACCCACTTCCAGTCCACTATCCATGGTTCCCGGGGTCTCACTGCAGATCTGCAGACCTGCTGGCTCCAAAGACAGGGCTTCCGGTGAATCACTTCAAGTTGGAGAAATTGGCTATGACAACTCAGAACTCAGTTACTCAGTTCAGTTACTCAGAACTAAATTCCAGTTTTATTATAGAAAAGGAGACACATTACAGCCCCACATAGGGAAAGACATACAAGGCAAGGTCTAAGAGGATCCCAAATGCAAAGCTTCTGAGTTGCACTAGAAAAGAAAAGGTATCACCCTGACCCATGTTTTCTGAGGCCCCACTAAGAAATTTAGTTTACTGAAAATAATATCAGTATGCAGGATTCCCCGATGTAGCTTTTTCCAGCAGAAGGGCAAGAACTCTCAGGGGTTCTTGGGGCACCTTCTTTTCTACCTCTCACACGGCAGTGGTGTCCTCCGATCTACGGGACTTCCCCTGGTCAGGACCTAGGGTGCCGCAGGGCTCTGCTCGTCCAGCTTGACTGCACTTGGGCTCTCACAGCACCGCTGCCAGGCCTCTGTCCACCACTGCTGCGCTGAACTTGTGAACAGGCCTCGGCCCAGCCTGGCTGCTCTGAGTCATGTCACTCGGCCGTGAAGCACCATTTCTTCATGGCCACTTCTCTAGGCTCTGATCAAGTGCCTGGGAAACTGGGAAAGGAGGGGACATGCAGCAGGCTGGAGGTCAAACTAGACACACCCTTGCTCTTCTCAGAGGCCTCCGCTCTCTCGCAGACTTCTTGTCCTCAGGCTCCCGGACCATGAGGTCTTCTTTCCTCAGGCTCCTCCCTCTGAGATTCAGCACCTCCTAAACTGTTTCCCCCACACCCCAGGCTTCCATGCTCACTGTCTGGGAAGCCTGGACATCCTGAACCCCAGGAATGCACGACGTGGCCCTGCCTTCCCCTGGGACACATCTCTAGGACAGTGTACCAGGGGCCTCTTTTTGGACACACACGGGCCCCTCATCAGTAGGCTCTCAATTTACTGAAATGTCTGATGCATGCTCTCTTAACCCTTGAGGTTATATTTTCCATAAGATGCCCCAAAATATACTTGCTTAGTACAAATGGAAAAATGTGAAGCCAACATCTTATTATTCTTGGTTATTTTCAGTTGTGCTTTTATGGAAAATTAAGTTATTCCTTATATTAGGCCTTAACCTATATCTAGTCTGATGACATTTCTGAGAAACATAATATGTGTGTGTGTGTGGTTTTTTTTTCAAATTTTATGGACTCATCTCATATTTCTTTTTGTTTATCCTTGGAGTAATATGAAATATATATATATATATATGGTCCAAAAGTTATTTATGAAAATTGAAATTTTTCCAGGAAAAAATACAAAAGTCTTTATGATTTGGCCCCACATTCTTTTATAGGCTATTTCCACTCACCTCCCTCCAACCCCTCTACTAACCTTCCCCAGGCTCCCACCAGGCAATCACATGTAGACCTTCTGGTCATATGAAATGATGATGGACTTAGCTCTTTATTAATGACTGAATTAGACTCTAGTAATGTGTCCATATTTTTAACTTTTATTTTTCAGTTACATCTACCATCTTGCTGAATGTACCATTGCTGCTACATTGTTGGTTTTAATGGTTGATATTACTGGCCAGATATATTTGAGAAACTGAGTTAAGTCTCTTAAGAACACAGAGCCAAAGTAGGCTGGACTCCAGGTTTAAATTGTGGTTCTGCCACATATTGGCCATGTAATTTTGGCCATGTGTTTAAACTTATGCAACCTCTTTTGAAGGAGTATAGATAATAATAATACTTAGCTCACCACAATGAGACACCACTGTACATTAGGAGAGCTATTACCAAAAACACAGAAAATAATGAGTATTTGTGACGAGAAATTGAAATTCTTTGCATTATTGGTAGGAATATAAGATGGTTCAGCTGTTGTGAAAAATAAAATGGCTGCTCCTCAGAAAATGAGAACTCTGCATCCAGATTCCCCAGATAATCTCGCGTTACTGTATGATCTAGCAATTCTGCTCCTGGGTGTAAACCAAAAAGAACTAAAAGCAAGGACTTGAGCACATACTTACACATTTATATTTACAGCAATATTTTCATAATACCCAAAAGGCAGAAGCAATTCAGATGACTATCTTTGGATAGATGAATAGATTAAAAATATAGTATATACACACAAAGAAATATTATTTGCCTTGAAAGGAATGATATTTTGACATGTTCTTACATGAGTGAATCTTTTTTTTTCCATTAAGTTTATTGGTACATTTTAGGTATACAATACAGTTACATTCATCATTGGGATCTTGTACCTTTACACGAGTATCTTGGTTTTTGGCTTTTTCCCATTCCCCTGCCCTCCCTTTACCCCCTCTACCCTTCTCTATTTGTATAGACTTTGTTTCCATTTTATTCCTTTTCTGATATTTTTCTTATCTCTTCTTTCCTTTCCCCTACCCCTCCCACTTCCCCTACTCCTTTAGACCTTTTCTTCCTATTACACAATATCAATTATATATCTTTTAATTATAATATCAAGATTTAGAGGACATTATCATAGATTTTACAGAATTTAAAAGGTATAGAAAGCATATTACAAAAATCTTTTTTGAAATAAATTTGACAACTTCTAAGAAGTATCTTGGAAGACAAATTAATGAAACTGACTCTGGAAGAAATATAAAATTTGAATAGCACCTATTAAAGAAATATATTCCTAGCTTGAAACCCTACATATATGACAACAACAGGCTCATATACATTTTAAATGATGAATTGTATCAAATATTTAAAGCAGAAAAAAGAAGGAACACTCCTGCCCTCATTACAGGAAATCAACATTGTACTAATACTAAAACTGAATAAAGATAATAGAAGAAAAAGTATGAACATACACAAAAATTTGTTTAACAAAACAAACTATTAGAAGTCAGATCTGGCAGGATGTAGAAAGTGGTTTTGTTATAGGGATGGCAGTGTTGGTTCAGCATTGG
>NW_004624772.1:11290211-11307371 GCF_000247695.1 Heterocephalus glaber
TCTGGGTTGGAGGCTGTTTTCCTTTAGGGCTTGAAATACATCACTCCAAGCTCTTCTTGCCTTGAGGGTTTCCATTGAGAAGTCTGCTGTGATTCTGATAGACTTTCCTTTGTATGTGATTTGTTTCGTTTCTTTAACTGTTTGTAGAATTTTGTTCTTGTATTGGGTTTCTGGAATCTTAACTATTATATGCCTATGTGTAGATTTTTTTTAATCAAGGCTAGTTGGAATCCTAATGCCTTAACTTATCTGTATGTCAAGTTCTTTTCCCCTGCTTGGGAAGTTTTCTGCCATCATTTCTGTGAGCAGTTTTTTTTTGTCACCTACACTCTCTCCTGTTTCTTCAATGACTCCGATCAGTCTTATGTTATTCTTCTTTGGATCATCTAGCAGCTGCTGGATTGATTTCTCGAGGTCCCTATTTTATTTTATTTTATTTTATTTTTTGATACCGGGGATCGAACTTGGGTCCTAGAGCTTGCGAGGCAAGCAGAGGAACCGCTGAGCTAAATCCCCAGCCCTCTAACTATTTTAAAGCAATTTTTCTTTTCCTGGTCACTAATTGCAATCTCATCTTTTATATCTGAAATTCTGTCCTCACATTGGCTCATTCTGCTGTGTAAGCTTTCAGTGGAGTTTTTAATCTCCTGGAAATCTGTCTGCATCTGTTTTATGGATTCCATTTATTTCCTGTGTTGGGATTCCATCATGTTCCGCAGCTCCTCTATTTTTAAATCTGTGTCCTCTCTAGATTTATTCATCATGTCTTCCACTATGGGCACAATCCCTGCTGTTATCTGAGAAATTATTTCTGATTTCATTTTTTGCAGATCCTCTTTTGTTGCCAGTTCAGGGATTCCAGGTGGTTGAGTATCAGATTGTTCCATTTCATTTCCCTTTCTGGGTTGCTTTAGGTGATCTGGAAGTCTGGTTTTAAGACTTCTTTATTTGTCTTCTCATTTCAACGGGGGTGGGGGTGGGGGTGGGGGGATTGTGCTGCTGCCACCCGCATGGCTCACCTCCTCAGTGCAGGGGGCAGCTCTGCTCCTTGGTGCTGGGGCCAGTCTACATGGGTGAATCTTGAAGGCATTAAGCAAAGTGAATGAGCCAGTTACAAAAGGACAAATTTAGATGATTCTGCTTCCATGAAATATGTAGAATAATCAACTTCATAGAGACCAAAAGTAGAATAGTAGTTTCCTGGAGCTGAAGAGGAAGGAAAAATGAGAGTTATTGTTTCATAGATACAAAGTTTCAATTTAGGAAGATGAAGAAAATTCTTGAAGTGAATGGTTGAGATGGGAGTACAACAATGTGAATATGTATATTGTCAATGAACTGAACACTTAAAAATGGTGTAATTGTATGTATATTTTTTACAATCAAAAATTTTTAAATAACACCTATCTGAAAAGGTCATAATGAAGACATAAATGTATGGAATATATTTGCCACAATGCCAGCACACAGCAGCTGCTCACGAAAATGTTAACTCTTCTTCCTGGAAAGCCCTTTTGCTGTTATTAGGGTAACTCGCTCACACCTCCAGCTTTCATGACCTTTGGGGCCCATTCCAATTTCTTTTATTCCCTTCACCCTTTCATCCTTAGCGTCTACCTCCATTCTCCCAATCACATGCTTCTAACATGGTGCAGTTCTTCCTTGGTTTTCTTATCCATCTTTCCCACTAACTCTGGGCTCCCTGAGGACAGATTATGTCTCCTGTCCCTTTCTTGTCCCAGTGCCTAGTACAGAACCCACTGCAGATATTTAGAATATTCATCATACAAATAAAAAGATGATGGGGTAGGAATAATTTGTAAATGGACAATTATTGCTCATTCCTCTAAAATAGAGGGTTCATTTAAGATTAGGTGAGGACATTCTCTTTTCTAATGGGAAACAATTTCATGGACCCATATATGAACTATAAGTTGAATTTTCAATATTGAAGATGTTAGTAAAAAATTCACTGAGTCATCACACAGAGTTTAATGTACACATAGTTTTGTGCATCAGTGGCTAGAACTCCTGGTCCACTGAGCATCCAGTACCCTCAAGTTGGCAATTAATTCTCAAAAAAATGTGGCATTTTCAGAGCAATTTAATCCTAAAGATTAATTTGAATTAGAAAAATGACAAAGCATTTAGGGTTTCTTTGTCCCCTGTGTTAGCATGGAAAGGAAAGCTTGTTCTGGAGTCTTGATGGAGGGCAGAAACAGGCAATCTCAGAGCTGAAGTTCAGGTGCTAGAAGACTTGCCTGCCAAGTTGAAATTTTCTGTGAAAAAGAGCTATGCATGTCTGTCAGTTTCCTGGGGCTGCTGTAACAAAGAACCAGAAGCCAAGTAGCTTTGACAACAGCAAGGTACTGCCTCGCAGTCTGGAGACAGGGTGAGATCCTCATAGCACTAGGAGAGAAGAAGTCCATTCCAGGCTTCTCTCCTACCTTCTGGTATTGTGCCTGCAATAGTCAGTGTTCCCTGGCTTGTTGAAGCATTGCCAGTCTCTGGAGCAGTCCTCATCAGCTCTCTCTATGTGCATGTAGCTCTTGCTCTTTGTTTTTTATTATGAACATATAATCTTGCAATCTTTAATGCATATACCAACTAACAAGAGTAATCTGGCAAACTTGAATACATATGCAAAATAAATAAAAATAGATGCCATGTAGAGCCGAATCAAGTTTGCCATGAATAGAAATAAATCCTTTATGAAGAAGGCAGTAGTGTGTGAGTGGTAGAGAGGGGCACAAATTCTGTAACCAAATTCAAAGATCAGCAAATATTTTTCTAGAATGAACCAGATAATAAATATTTCAGTCATTGCAGTTACAGTATATGGTCTCTATTGCGATTAATGCATCTTTACCACTGCACCATGTAACAATTAATAAACAAATAAATATCACTGTTCCAATAAAATACTTTTTGGCAAAATTAGGCAGCAGGTCAGATTTTGGCTAATAAGCCTTCCTAGTCCAGACCATTCTTCACCCTACTGCATCCTTTTTCCCTTTATGATATTCTTTCCTGTGTATCATTCCCTGCCTCAGACCCACCTCCTGTTGCAGCTCTCCATCTACCCTCATTCTTTTCCTTCCCCTTTATGAAACTCATGAATGATCTTCTGCACTCATTTTGATCTCCTTTATTGCAATATTTCACTTCCTTTCATCCCTCCCCAACTATGCAGCCTCATCCTGAAAGCATCCTTTCTTCCCCATCCCAGTTCTAACTCTGAGATGAATTCAATCTCCCCACCCTGCCCCATGTCCACAGAGGAGATAACATCAGCATTCACATAGGCCAGTTCAGTACTGAGCTCCAACGGTGCAGTGTATATATAACCATATGTATGCAGTGGAAAATACTCTCAGGTCATGCATTTCAATTTATGAACCACTTTGGCAGGCCTTGTTCTGCTCTCACATGAGGCTCTGCCAAGTTTACAAATACTTCCTCTGAATGACAATAAATTTGGTCTCCCCTAATCTTTCACTCCACAGATAAAATCTCATTGAGGTTTGCAATACCACTGACACTTAAAGTTAACTGTTTTCTTGCTTGATCTCAACACCCTAGCCAATGTATTTTGAGGTCCTGCTATGCCTGGGTCAGAGATGCCTGCCTCAAAGATTTTTGCCTATCCTTGTCCTGACACTTGGAAGCTCACTTACTGGGATGCTTCTCATGCTGCTCTATTTTATCAAATCAAGACCACTGATGAAACCCAGACAGAAGGTCATTTCTGTGGACACTTGGCTGTACCTTCTCCCCTAATAGATTAATTTGCCAGATGTAACTGAAGTTTTTTCTCACAGACAGTAAAGTTGCTTTTTTTGGATGAGCCCTGAAGAATTTAAAGGTAAGGAAACATACGAATATGCCATCCACATCATTTTAATTTTTTTCCTTAATTCTCCTTTGTTACCTTCTGTGATTGTTGTTTAACATAGTTCAACAGAAGAATTTTTAAAAAGACATCTTCTCATCACCATTATCAGCATCACAATACCCCTTTCTCTTTTCTCTATTTACTCAGCTACACAGAACTTATTCACCTGCTTTGAAAACTTTTAATAACTGGTTAGCCCAAGCTATGATTATCTTAATTTTATTTTGTGTCCTGAATTGATAATTAACTGATCCATCATTTTTCAATACAGTGAAAATTGCCATATAGTGATATGTTGATAATAGTCTGTGGAAGAAAAGAAAATCACCTTTGAATTCTATTTTCTTCCCATATTCATTGTCGAATATGTTTGTAGAGAGAAAACGCATGAAGACACACAGGAGAAACAGAAAAGAAAAAAGGCCCAAGGATGAACAAGAAAGACACAGGTGCCCAGGCGGGGCCCTTGCCTTGAATCCTTTGGTTCTCTTTCTTTTTCCCTCTTTGTTGCCATTCCTCTGCTTCTGTTTTCTCTTTCTCTCTCCCTCTTTCTTTCTTTTTCACTCTGGGAGAAGAAATCACATGGATATGCTTTATTTTTCAAATATTATTATTACCACCTAAATAAATTTCAACTAGTAATTTTTATTTTGAATTTCGTAGAATTTAGATACTAACTGCTAATTATTTGAGAATAGGGTTTATATCCTGGAACCTTAGCCTTAGCTTCCACATGCCTTGACAGGTATAAATCTAAATGGAAAATAAAATATCTTCCTTGTCAGAATGGAAGACAGCAATCATGATTTAGGTTATTCTGCTCTTCCTTCTCCTTCCCTCTCCCTTTCTCACACTCAGCTGTGTCACTAATGACCAATGAAGAGGCATCCACTGTGCACTCCTCCTGGGGAAGTAATGACTCACAGCACTCCACCTCCCTCCTGGGGAAGCCACCTGTGAGTTCCGCTGCTAAGGTCTGGGACGGGGCTCTGCACATAATGTGGTCACCATTCAATAAAGGCTGCTGACTGAGTGAGAGGCCAGATGGCCAACGGGCTGGCCTCTAGTGAGTGGGCAGGACAGATGACACCAGCCAGGCTCAGACACACAGAGGAGACGATGGGGTGTCAGGCACAGGATTTCCCACTATCAGACTCATGGACTGCAGTCCCACAGATCTGAATTTAAACTTTGGCTCGAGTTGAACCTACAGAATGAGAGACCTTGGGCTTCTCACTTCATATATCTGAATCTCATTATTTTCATCTATAAATCAGAGGTAACGCTGCCTACATCATGGGCTTCTTGAAAGCATCCAGGAGATGCTATCCATAAAATCCTAGCATAGTACGTGAGAGATGAGAAAGAGCACACAGAACGGAGGGAAGAAAAGGACAAAAATCAGAGCCTAGGAGCAAGTACAAGTCAGTAAGGGGCCGTGTGGGGGCAGGTCCAAACCAGCCCCAGGTATACTACACAAAGGCACTAAGGGAAAGTGGAGATTCTGCTTCTAGAGGTGGTTATTTGCAGAACTAGCTAACTACACAGCACCATCTAGGGTCCAACCCTGCTCCCAGCAAATGGGGGGTCTCAGCAAGGTCCCCTGACAGGACAGAATTCCCCATCCCTTTTTGTCCCCTCCCTGCCCCTAGCTCTTCTCTTGCCTCTGCTCCCTTTTTCCCTTCCCATGTTCTTTCCCACCCCACCCTTATTCCCTTTTCTTCCTCAGGCTCCTCTTCCTGGTGCAGTGCTTTTCACACTGGGGTCCTCAGGGATTTGGGCAAAACAATTAAACTGTGGGAAGTCAGATAATGACCATTCCCAAACTCTAAGAGGGCAAGCACCGCCCCTCCTCCTGTGTTCCAAGTCCCTTGGTTCCTTTGGGTGGCACTGAAGTTTCCTGGCTCAGCCAAAGCTGGAACAAGGGTCCCGTGAAGAGGAGGGTCTGCAGCAGGCAGTGAGCAGACACCAGTAAAGAGGAACACTTGCTTCCGTTCCACATCCATGGGGCCCACACTTTCTCTAGTGTGAATTCCATGCTGAATATTTTCTTCTTTTCCAACCAGAACAAGGACTTTATATGAAGAGCACACAAGCTAAAAGAAGCAGCAAAGCTTTCACTTCAGATAGGGAAAAATTACCACGGAGTGAAAGACAACTTTGGCCAAGTCTGAATTTTGTGAAACTTGCCGATTTCTATTTTCTGGTCTAGAAATTGTAATTTAAAACAGTGCTGAATTATTTCTTCCAAAATACATTTACAAAGAGATGTTGGATTCAGTTCAGCATTCTCTCCACACCTCCTTAAATCTCTCTCATTCTTTTCAAGAGCTAAGATTTGCTTTCAAATCCCAACAAGTTGCTCTTGAAGTGATATCACTTGTTCAACATAAAGTGTTTTTGAAAGCTCGGTGGGAGCATTGTAACATGATAAGGAACTTCCTGAAACATTACTAGAATGCAAACTTACATGTCCCATGTTTCCCAGAAAATCATTTGAATGCCAATTTAAGCAGATAAGAACAATAAATATGAACTTATTGTATTCCTGTTTATTCATCATTTCCCAAATCAAATATTATTCAGTACATACTTCTGCTCTGATAGTAGTCAATAGTAAACTAAAATTTATTTAGATTTTACGAACTGTCTATTCACATTAGGAGTTAATCAGAACAAATACTTTTAAATCCCAACAGTTTTAATCAAGGTGACGATGTATGTGTAAGTAATTACCTGTGTCAACTGAAGAACAGACAGAAACACAAGACATACATTTTCTTCTCATCTTTCCCTTGCTGACCATCATCTGTGATGTGTATGATGGAAAAATAGTGGTCTCTTTTAGCCATAACTCACCTCCTGTGTTTCAGTTGCCTTTGGTCAACCCTGGTCTGAAAATAATAAATGGAAAGTTTCAGAAATAAATAATTGCACACTATTACTGAGTAACATGATGAAGTCTTTTACCATCTCACTCTTCCCCATTTAGGAAATGAATCATCCCTTTGTCCAGCCTATCTATGTTGTATACACTACCTGCTTATTAGTCATTTAGTGGCCACTTTTGTTTTAAGACTCATGGTATAACTTAAGTAACTTCTATTTCACTTCATAGAGGCTTCCAAGTGCAAGAGTAGTGATGTCATCAATTCTGACATGCTAAAATAAAGCCACAAAGTGTTACCCTTAATTCATTACCTCATTTCATCACAAGCAACCTGACCCCAGAAATTCATCACAAAGCAAGCAATTCCCAAAATTTAAATGAAAAAAGTAACTACCAAAATTGTGTAGAATAACACAATTATTTCCTCAGTGACAAGTATATTTCAACCCCAGAACAATTTAGCATCAAATATAAAATTCAAGAAAATCAAGGATAAAGTAGCTACACTTTGGGTTTATAAACTTGTCTGTATTTGGTGTAAGTGCTTTGGGAGAATTGGCCTGTGGCTGTTAACTGTGATATGTTAACTCTGCCTAGCACATTAGTCTATAGATGATCAGAATGTAGGCCAGAAAATTGAGGAGGAAGACCCATCCAAACTGTGACCTTTCAGTGGATTTTTAGGCCTTCAACCTTGGGCTGCATCCTTGATCTCTCTTATTCTGCAGCTTCCATGTTATTAGGTTGAGCAGCTACGGATCCTTGACTCTCCAACATGCAGGCCATTGTGGACTCTCCCGCCTATGGTCCTGTAAGGCTACCTATTCAATCCCTTTGCATAATTATACATATTTTCTATTGATTCTGCTCCTCTAGAGAACCCTAACTCATATAATTTAAGAGGTCAGTCTGTCATTCCAAAATAAAATGTGTAATTGATTTACATTTGTAATTTACAGGTGAAATTTTGTCTTGTACTGTATATGATTTTTAAACATTGAGAGCACCTAAGCAGTGTCATTTTTATTATTTTATTTTATTAGAATTATAAGGCTTTTAGACAATAAATTTTTTTAAAAAGGAGTCAAATATATTAAATTCACTAGTGTAATTTAAAATATTTGAAGGTATTTATCTTCTCAGTGGGGTCTCCTTTGCCACCTTTTAAAAAGCAGCATCCATTTCCACTTTCTCCATTTTATTTATTTCATAGAAATTAGCATCTTCCAACATAATATAATATATAATGAAGCAAATGTATTAGTCAACTTTTCTGTCATGGAACACAAGCTAAACAGCTACAACTTAAAGAAGAGGTTTAATTAGGCTCACAGTTTTAGGGGATTCAGTCCATGGTTGCAAGGCAGAAATATAATTATGGAAGGGTGTGGCAGAGAGAGCTGCTTTGTTCATGGAAGCAGGGAACCAGAGCAGGGGAAGAGTACCAGAAGGGAAGGGGTAAGGGACCAGATATAGACTCCAAGGTCATGGAGACACACCCCAAAGTATGCTTACTGACCCCCTGGGTGATCCTAAAGCCCATCAAGTTGATAATCTACCTTAACAGTCACAGTAAGCAAATGATTTATTTCCTGCCCACTGTACATTAGTATGTAAGCTGCTTGAAGCAAGACATCTTGTTTGTTTTGTTCCTAACATATCCCCAGCACCTGGACCAGAGCTTGGCAAATGATTTTTAAATGAATGAATGAATGAATAAATGATAGGACTTAAATATATCAGCAAGAACAGGGATCTTGAGTATGGAATTTTAATAAAATAAGTGAGAGTACTTCTAGAATTAATAACCAAATTCAGCAGCGTAGCAGGATACAAGGTCAACACTCAAAAATCAATAGCATTCCTGTGCACGAATAACAAGTTCATTCAATTTCCTGGGCCATCAGGCCAGTTCTAATGCAGAGCACGTGGGTGTTGAGCAACAATTTTGTCAGCATCCAATGACTGTTATTACGCTGGACAGTTAATTTGCAGCATGAGTTTATTCTCTTGGACAAGAAAAGCAAGACCAAAGCACGATCATTGGAATTCCATTGTTTATGTATTACTTACTCATCAATGCTGCACCACTAGGTTCAAATGTGCAATTTAGAAATTTTTTCTTTTCTTGCTTTAACAGAATTCTGAACCAAAAAAAGCTTCGTTTCTTTTTTTTTCTTTATATATCAGTGCAAATGAAGTTTTAACTTTTCTAATACAGGATCATGTCATCGTGTCCTGTTTAGCTCAGTGCTACCTTTGTGCTGTTCTTAAAAACAATTCTCCCTCTCTGGTTCAGTTCATTTGCAATTTTAGTCCAGACATCAGAGAAGCCCAACAGCTATAGGACCAATGGTACTGTGGCAGTCTTGGTAGACATTAGTAGCATTTATTATCCACAACCATAATAACTAAGAAACTCAGTGACTTAAAACAATAACTACTTCTTATCACACATAAGTTCTTGGTCAGTCCCATTTGCTGAGTTTGGTGGGGACCACTCCTGGCAGTTGTATGGTCAGGTATGGGTCAGGTGTATTTCTGTGGATTCTGGCTATGCTCTGATGGTTCTACAACTCAGCTGGGATAGCTAGGCTTACTCAGCTCTGCTCCGTGTGCTCTCTTTCTCCAGCAGCTTGCTCCCCTGGTGCAAGTAGGAATCTGAGAGAAAAGTCTCTTGAGGCTTAGTTTCATAATTACCATATAGTCACACACATAGTATTCTGTTGACCAGGGAAAGCAGCAGATTTGAATCAGCCCAGATTCAAAGGACGGGGAAACATATCCTATCCCTTGGTGAAGGGAGCTGATAAGGGACCATGTGTGCAATTAATCTACCAATAGTAGAATTGCTTCTTTGAGTACTGACAACCAGAGAAGAAACCACAGTGCAGATAATAATATTAATCTCCTAGGTACATGTAGACAGCAGCTGAGAAAGTCTGAATTACTTGAAAAGATGTGGAAATTGTTTTCCTGAAAAGCAGGAGGCAACAGAACCTGATTGTCAATGTTATTTTTACACACCAGCTGGTAGACCTGAAAATACTGGTGGTGTGGGAAAGTTTATCACACTCCTAAAACCCAGACCTCGTGTGTTGCCTCAGAGTTGTGAAACATATACAGCTTACTTTGTTCACATTTTGGAATGTTGGACTACATCCTCTACGTGACATGGAAGCATGAGTTTCTTTTATGTAGCTCCCACATAATATGTTCTGACCTATTTTAACAAGTTAGGTCTGTAGTATGTGTAGCATGACAGTTGTTGATTTGAAACAACCTCTGCAGGCTGCCTTCTTTCCCCGGAGCACTTCTTCCTTTTCAGTGGATTGCAGATTCAAGCGCCCTTCCATAAGCCTTCAGCTTCCTCGGTCTTTAGCACGGAGCCTATCTGCTCCCTCCTGCTCTGTCTCATTTTCATCTCTTTGCCTCTGCTCTTTTGTTTGAATAAGCAAATAAACCCAGAAAGCAATGTTTAAGAGGCAAAATTCTAAAAACAACCAAACAAACAAAAATCCAGCTGCTACAGTTTAAAGCTCATGAATGCTTGAGGGGGAAACTGCTGAGTATAAAATCCATATCTGAAACATTTTTGGAAGGGAATTTGGTAATATCTATCAACATTTAAAATTTGTGTGCTTTTCATGTGGCAATTCCACTTAGAGAAATTTATATTATAGGTAAACTTGCACAAATATGCAAATGTGTCTTTGTGTACACAGACACATCATTGTATCAACTATAAGAGGTATTAATCTACTACTTGAAAAGACATGAAGATTGTTTTCCTGAAAAGCAGGAGGCAACAGAACCTGAATGCCAATGTTGTTTTTACATGCCAGCTGGTAGGCCTGAAAATACCGGTGGTGTGGGAAGGTTTGTCACACTCCATTGTAACAGTAGGAAGCTAGTGACACATAAATGTCCATCAACGGGGAATGTTCAAATAAATTAAGGCATTTTCATTTAGAAATATATGTAAGATACATTGTCAAGTGAATCAAAATTAAGTTACAGAGGAGTATAGTAAGTTGCTTTTGAGCTTAAAAAAATTAGAAGCGTGTATAATGTGGGGACTTAGAGAACAGTACCCTAAAATATGGCACTTTGGTATGCTGAATATTTCAATCTAAAGACACTCGGGAACCAGCAAATGCTGGATGAAGCTTTTCTCTCAAGTTTCATTATCTGTTTAAAGAGCAAGCCACCAAAGAAGAACACAGTTGCCTTCAATCTTCTTGAAATCCCATTCACCAAGCAAGATTAAATTCATATCACAAAGGATAAGACTGAAAATTATAATTCATCTAGAGCCCAGAAAAACTCTGAACCAGGCCATTGTTTATTCTTTGGACCCATTCATCTCTCATAAAAATTATTTACTACCCCTCCAAAATCCAACCACTCACCCTTGTCCTGGTCATAGAGTATTTAAACCTCAACCATCTGGTCCTTTAAGTTTCATATTTTGGATGGACATTAATAAACTCGTATGCTTTTTCTCTTATTTGTCTATTATCAGTTTATTTCAGCAGACTCAATTACTGAACCTTAAGAGGGAAAGTTTCAACTTACAAAATTACAATATGTACTCCAAGTTTTCCAAGGAGAGCTGTTAGTAATTATTACCTCTGTCAAAATTGCTAAAATAGATTTTTACATTCTCACCACACAAAAAAAGATAAATTGGTGAGGTTATAGATGTGTTAACTAGCTTTGTTAAATCTTTCTATAACGTATGCATAGATCAAACTATCACATTATATTCCATAAATATGCATAATTATTTGTCAATTAAAATTAATTAGTCTTAGTTTTTAAAAAAGTATTACCCACCGGTACCAAAAAACCCCCAAAAAACAAAAAACAAAAAACTATTACCCTTGGAGAGTTGAACTAGAGAGTTATGAGGAGAGACTTATTTTTCACATGGGCAAAACTTGCATTTATAATTTTAAAGTAAATTAAAAATATGTGATTAACTCAACAAAGTTGTATAAAGCATCTCTTGTACCCCAAATCATTTGTATCATTTGACATAAATTTTGTCCTCTGAATTTCCTGGGCCAGAGGGCCAGTCCTAATGCAGAGCACATGGATGTTCAGTAACAATTTTGTCAGCATCCAAGATGTTCAGTTAGTAATAGTAGAATCCTCTCCATAGTTTGAACAGCAAGGAATTTACTTTAAGATGCTGGATAACTCACAGAATTGGGTGGACTGGGGCGCTGAGCTGTAGACCAAACTGACAGGAACAACTGCCAGAGCTGTACAATTGTGATAAGAGAGTCCTCCCTATTCCAAACCCACACAGCCTCTACCACTACACAGGCCTGGCCTTGTAAATTCATCCCAAACCATGTCATGCTCAGGTAAATCTGGCTTATGGACTATAAGGCACATGTCTGTCCTCTAGCAGCAATGGAGGTAAGGAAACACGAGCAGTAAAAAACCTAAACAAAACAAACAAACAAGCAAGCAAACAAAAAACTGTCCTGGCGAAAATGAAATACATAATGTGAAAAATACCAAAGTGTAGAGGGATAGTTTGAAAGATGGGACAATTATAATTGACTGATGCACACTGCCCAGTTCTATAGGTTCTCCTTCTGCGATCCTACGCAATTGAACCTACTTTATCTAGGAAAAAAATCTTATTCTAAAATTGTGCTTCTGTCTAATTGAAAATGAGTAATAGCAGTCAAACATCAATTAAGTATAAGCAACTTTTCTGGCAGAAATAACAAGAATCTCAAAGGCCATTTTAAACACATTTTCTGTGTATTAGAATAGTAGTGATGGCTACCATTTAAATAATGCTAATTATGCAATCGGACACCATGTCAGGGTCATTATGTACAAAAACTATGTTAGTTAATTTTAGGCATCAATCTGACTAAGCTAAGGGATGCCCAGATAGCTGGTATAGCATTTTTTCTGAGTGTGTCTGTGAGTGGTTTTTGTGAAGAGGTTTGCACTTGATCTGTAGACTAAGTGCAGATCCCCCTTACCAATATGGGTGGCATTGTCCAATCTTTTGAGGGCCTGAATAGAGCAAAAAGACTAAGGAAAGGCAAATTTTCTCCTCTTTATCTGGTACATCCATCTGCTCCTGTCATTGGTCATCAGAGCTCTGATTCTATAGCCTTTGAACTCAGACTCGAGACCACACTGTTGTCTCCCCTGGTTCTCAAGCCATTGAACTAAGACTAAATCACACTATCAACTTACTTAGTTCACCAGCTTGCAGATAGGGCACCATGTGAGCTCAATCTCATCCTAAGTCTCTTCTTATATCTGTAGATCCTACAGGTTCTGTTTTCCTGGAGATCCTTGACTAATACAAAAGGAAAAGAAAAACTTATCTAAGAAATACTATTACAACTAACTGTACCCCTACTGTATCAGTGTTCAACAAGAGCAAACAGAATCAGTGGGGGGTATGTATTTGAAGAGATTTATTGCAAAGAGTTGGCTTATCCAATTGTAAGGGCTGGCTGAGTGAACCTAAAGTCCACAGGGTAGGCCATCAAGAAAGCGGCCTGAAACTCCTAGTTATGGGCTGAAGCAGTCATCCTTGGGTGGAATTTCTCCTTTATGGAAGCCTTAGCTCTACTCTCAAATGATTGAGCAGGTCCACCCAGACTGTCTACAGGACAATCCCCCTTACCAAGTGAATTGATTATCGACTTTAATCACATCCGCAGAACACCTTCATAGTGACACCTATTCCTGTGTTTGAACAACTGGGGATTATAGACGAGGCAAACTGACACATAAAGCAGACTACCACACCTACCTACTACTAAACAACCAGCAAAGGATAGGAGATATTTTATTTTAGAAAGAATAGGCCATAGGCCAAATGGAAGTCCTAGAAAGAAGAAAGCTTTGCATTCACTTAATTTATTCATTCAGCAAGTACTTATCTGGTATCTTACTGGGTCTCATTGCTCTTGCTGATATATGAAGAAGCAAAATAGAACAAAATTCCTGCTCCCATGAAATTTACATTGTTTGTATAATAGAATGGTAGTAATTTTGAGTTTTCTTTTGGCATTTGGAAGAGATTGAAGTTTAGAGGCCCAAGACCCACAAAAAAGACTGAGGAAGACAGTTGAGAGGATGGTGGCATTTGGAATCAAGGAAATGATGATCATCAAGACATCTTGTTATGCTATTCATAGATGTCTATAAGAACAACAGTATTTGCCCCCACTTCCTGCTCTGTCGCTTACTCTCCATTATCCCCATAGCACCTGTTAAAAGTAGTGTCACATCCAGCCTTGGTTACCAAGCGTGGCAGTGCCTATGAAAGGGGAAGACTGGGGCAGGATGAAGACAGCAGCCTTGGGTAGCAAGAAGCCTGGTAGGGGTGAGGCTAGGGTGGGGGAGTGAGTGTCCAGTATTCAGCAAGGACAAGGCACTGGTCAGAGTTATCCAGAAAAGAAAAGAACAGAGCCAGTAAGACAATGTGCGTGTGTGTGTGTGTGTGTGTGTGTTAGGATATTTATTACAAGGAATTGGCAAGTCCAAACTCCGACATGCCAGCAGGCCAGCAGATTGTGAAGTCTCTGGTAGCAGCGTGTGCTTTCATTTTAGGGCAGATTTACTTCTCCTTCCAGGGAATCTGAGTTTTGTTCTCAATGCCTAAGGCAATGGTGGCAAACCTATGGCACACATGCCACATTGGGTATCATTGAAAGCTCTAAAAGGTTCGCCATCACTGGCCTGAGGCCTTTCAATCTTTTGCATTGTTTACTTTAAGTGAGTTGCTTGTGGATGTTAGCCACAAACAGGAAATAACTTCACAAGAGTACCCAGATTCCTGTTTGACTCACTGGAGGGTAGAGTCTAGCCAGGCTGACACCTAAAGCTAACCAGCACAGGCAGGAAATCAAAATGATGACCAGAAAAAATGAAGACCTCTGAAAATTTGGGAAAATTGCTTGACTTCTGTGAATTGGAGCTTGAGACCATTTGTCTATTAGAGTGTTAAGGAGGAAAGATCAACAACTTGGAAATAGGCAGTGAGATGACCACATGTCCATGTCATCCTGGAACACCACCTAGGAGGTCCACCCAAGGATTACCTCATCCTCTGGAGGATGTGTGAGTGCCTGGCTCACTCTGTCTACAGATTAGATTTTACAGCTCTGCAAGGGTGAATGTTAACTTGTTGAAAATGATTCTTATTCAGATAAGAATTGCAATGCAAACATATTTTGCCCTATGCAAATAAAAATTATTTCCACCCATAAAAAAGATAATCCCCAAAGGTTATAGGCTTTTTATTCGGAAGATTACTAATCACTTAATTTAGCAATCTTATTTTAGCATTGCTACTTTCTGTGACTATAAATATTTGTCTCCACTGGTCTCTGTAAAGTGGTTTTATATTCTGCTGCTTCCCTCACTAATAACCACACTGGTCTTTGATGTGCACATTCTATTTATGAGAGGCTTGCTTTTAACATTTAAAAATCATGTTTTGACCAGAACAAAGGGTGAAGGATGGCACAAGGCTGAATAACTTGAGGATATTTGAGTAGTGCTTATCTTATTTAATTTATTTATCCTATTTAAATTATCCTATTAATTTATTTATCCTATTTAACAGCCATTTAATATTATTACTATTCCAATGGATGAAGAAATATAGATTCATCAAGGTTAACAATTTGCCTAGAACCATATAAATATTATGTGGCAGATTTAGGATCAGTTGGAACTCAGGCCATACTGTTTCAAAATATGACCATAGAATATCTAACTGTGTTACTCCCCAGTAGACATCTTTGGTGTATTTCTTGAACAGACTAGCCTGAGACTCTGTAGACAAAGTATAGCCCTGAAAATCCCCCTTGTAAAGGAAGTTGACATCTCTAAAGAAAATCTACATTAGTCAAACATCTCTACCAAATAGGGGGCTACTCCCAGGCTACTTTCATTATTTGAGAGATTTTTCTCTGCAGAAGAATAAAACTTTATTCATCATTCAATTCTTTCCCTCACCTTCCCCTAACCTGTCACCACCATCAAGTCCCAAGCCCCTGTTACTTTCTGGAGCTCAGGATGCTCTAAGGTATCAACATCTGGCTCTTCTTAGTCTCACATTTTTGTGGGACTCCCACATGTATGTATGAAAATAAAAATGGGTTTTGTCCTGCTAATTTATCTTATGTCAATCTAACTTGTTCTCCAGCCAAAGAACCTAGGAGGGTAGGAGGAACCATTTTTTCCTCCTTTATAGATCTGAACCCCGCTCTATACCTAGGCTTCACTACACCATGCTGACATATGGGCAAGGTGCTCTAGAAGTCTCAGTCTTTATGCTCTGCTCACATTTCCTCTGTAAGACCCTTAATAAACAGATACCTTCTTCCATCTGACAAGACCTTTGTATCCATGTTCCTACTATTCATTTTCTGTTGTTGTTGTTGTTTCAAATTATTCTTAGTTTATTTGAAGTCATACTATGTGACATAAAATAATTGATTACAGCCATTAAAAAACTTGATGGTGAAGACTTGTGCAAATGATTGATGCAGGGAATCAATATGATATTGTGAGGATGATTTTCATAGTTTCATAAAAATAGTATGTAGAATTTAAGAGAAATTTGAATATCAACTTTCTTCTACAAGTAACAAAGTCTCAAATGTTTGTTCTTTACCAGATACAATAGCCAATGTACTTGTGAACTCTATTTTAAATGTTTTTTATTTTGTAATTTTTAATTAATTTTATTGGTACAGTTTAAATATACATAATGATCACATTCATCAAAGGGAATTTGTACCTGTATATGATATATCTTGATTCCACTTTTTCTTCCAATCCCTTCCCCTCCCTTCAACCCCACTCCCTTATTTACAAAAGCTTTGTTTACATTTCGTCCTTTTTTTCTTGTTTTTATCACTTTTCCCTTCCTCCCCCTCCCCCCTTCACAGTTTCCCTTTCCTTTTGAACAGTTTCTTCCTGTTTCATGTAATCTATTTTACATTTTGGTCTTTATTTACTCTTTCAGTTTCTCAAACCGGAGAGAATGTGATATTTACACATATGTGTCCCATTTATTTCACTTAAGAGTAAGGTCTCAACATTGGCATAGGAAAAGACTTTATGAACAAAACCTCGGTAGCACGGGAACTAGCACAAAGAATCAACAACTGGGATCTCATCTTATTCAAAGGCTTCTGCACTGCAAGAGAAACCACCAACAGAGCTAAGAGACAACCTACAATGTGGGAAAAATTTTTTAGCAGCTGTATCTCAGACAAAGGACTACTATCTAGAATATATAAAGAATTGAAAAAAATCAGACCCCCCAAATTCAAAGACCCAATTCAAAAATGGGCATCTGAAATGA